>JALPQD010000078.1:3473184-4047669 GCA_023101885.1 Typhlomys cinereus
TCTCAATTTGCACTGAAGAGATATTATTCACTGTTAAGACATTATTGCTAACGTTATGACCTTCCATTAACAACTTGAGGGTAGAATTAAGGATAAAGCTCAGTGGCAGAACACTTGCTGGGCATATAAGTATTCTGGGTTTCTTGTGCAGCACTGCCATTTATTCATTTACTTGTTTATTTTGTTAACAAGAAAAGGGAAAGAAAAACAACTTGGGGGATTTAGAAAGGAAGGGAAGAAAAGGAACAAGTTTAACTTAAACACATCTTTTACAAATGTCAACATGTTTATTTGGTTTTAAGTGACCTATTTGTAGAAGTTAGAAGTTACTTTCAGCTTTGAGTAGCTCACTTAGCATAATCCCATCATTTATTCATTTAGCAAATATTTACCAAATGTCAGTAACTGTGCCAGAAGGCAGGGATACCATGGAGAACAAGACATAGCCCTTGGCGTCAGACACACAGCTTAGTAGGGGAGGCAGAAACTGAAAGAGATAATTGCAAGTGATTCTATGAAGAAAAGGAAGACTTCAGTGGAGGTGGCAGAGGCTTGTGAGGCTAGACACAAGGACCCGTGGAGCTTACTTAGTGAGGCAAAGGCAAGGCCTGCCTCTTGCTGTCTGGGGAGAAGCTCAAAGAAATGTCAGGGTTTGGGAAGTTAAGGAGCTTCATGAAGTCAACCAGGTTGAGGGCTGCTGAGGAAACTAGGAGGCCTCTCAACCATGACTGGGCCCACATCTGGAGGCCCCTTGAAGTTGGAGAAACTCTTAGGCATCTGCAGCCTGTTTAGTTTCTGTTCTCATTTCCATTTGTGTGTGTGTTGGGGGGGAGGTCTTATCTGTGTTCACATGTGTGCACACGAATACACGTGTGCTGTGGAGGCTCAAGGCTGATAACAGGAATCATCCTCAATCCCTTCTCCATCTTACTCCTTTGTGGTTAGGTCTAAACCCAGAGCTCTCCAACAGGGCTAGCAGACTTATTCTGATGATTCCCAGGCTCTACCTGCCAGGTAGGTCACCACACCGATCTGATTTTTTTGAAGTAGGATCTGGCGATATGAATCTACTCTTTTTGCTTGTCATACAAGCACTTTAACCACTGACTTATTTCCCCGTTACCAGGCTTGTAACTTTTACAGATCAGGAAGCTGAATCCCAAGGAAGTAAAATCACCCATTCTAATGGTAATTCTTACCTATCTGTCTTGAGCAACTGCTTTCATCCTGCATTGTTTACCTTGTTCTGATGACTAAACGATGACTAAGTCTGTGCATGGACCCCCAATGTAAGTAAGTCATCATTTGCCTGGTTAGTGGCAGAGTGTGTGGCATGCAGCTGCGCTAGCTTTTAGCTAGGTAATTTAATATACCATGACTTAATGTGGGTTTATTGTGTTTATCTCTTTTAATCCATTTAGATGGTGTGTTCAAGTCTTTTGAGCTCTTCATTAAGTATCCTAACACATGGCGTTCTGTTTTTGTCTACTCTTGAGTGAACATGAGTGTACCTGTGGAAGGTTCCACAGGAGGCTGATTTGAGTCTGCAGTGATAAGAAGCTGAACCAACCATTTAACTCACAAGTCCTCACTGCTTTGAGGTTCAGCGATGTTTTTTTTTTTTTTTTTGTAATATTTCTCCCCAAGATTCCAAGGGAGTCCTTTGATTTTTTAACTTTGCTTCTTTATAGCATTTTATGCTTCTGTGGCATTGCTATGCCAAGGATTTGTTTTATACCCACACACATGCACATACAGACACACATGCACACATACATGACTACACACAAGCATGCACATACACTGATAAACACAGACATAGACATAAACATGCATACACACACACCCATCAGTTGAGTGGAGATTTGATTTGGTCTTATTTGTAAATTGGTTGTATTTGACATTTCCTGAACTAGTGTTGTGAATGGAGAAACAGGTAATTCTTTACTTTGGCTCAACATTGCTTTCTCAAATGGAAGATGAGTGGGCTGATCCCTCAGTTGACAGAAGTATAAATCGGTAACAGCTTGGAAGAGTACATTTACAATGTCAGTCAGAACTCTTGAAAATTTTCCCTTTGACCCAGGTTGATGTTTATAAATTTATCTCTGAAAAGAATAGTAAAAATGGTGTCTTCGAGGATATTTGTTGCATCACTGTTTATCCAAGAGTATGAAACTGAGTAACTCCCCAGTGTTTTATTAAAAATGACAATGTCTCCACAAACAGTGAGATGTTGCATTACCTTGAGAAAACGAGGAATTCAAGAATATTTGATAAAGGGGCTGTAGAAATGGCTCAGGAGTTAAAGTCCTTGCTTCACAAACAAAAGAAACTGGTTTCAGAACCCATATTTTACACAGAACACCAGGCAAAAATAGCAATGGCCTGCACTTCCAGCCCTGGAAGGAAAAGTATAGCAAACCTCAAAACAAAGCAATAAGGAGATAGTGCAATCTAAGGTAGTTCTCAAAGTTAGACTTGGGTCTCCATGACATGAGAAAAAATTTATTGATATTGAAAGAGAAATTATGAAATGGCACTCAGTTCATTTTTAATATGCATGTATCTTTTCATATTACAAACTTTTTTGGAAGAAAATACACCATCCTGGTGGCCATGAACTGAAGGACTTTCACTGTCTACTTTCTTTTTTTTTTTTTAACATTTTTTATTATTATTTCCGCTCATACAAACTAGGTACACTGGTTCCCTCCCTCCCTCCTCCTCCCCCCCCCCCGAACTCCCTGCTCCCCCTCCCCTCACCCCTCCCGCCCCATCCCCCAGTGCCTCCCCCCCCCAATTCCCAGAGAGTCCTTTAATATGCATCCCTAACTCTGCTCTGGGCCCTCCTCTCCGATGACATACAAGGACCCAGTGGCATTTCCCTGAACCCTTTCCCGTGTTCCCCTTAAGCATAGGAACACTACTGTGGCTGCCAATCCCTTGCTTCCAAGGATCTTGGTGCCTTTAGCAGATGCTAGACTTTGTGAGGTCAATAGTGTGTTGGACATTGCGCCGGGCATGCAAAGTCCAATTATGATTGCTTCGGCCCTAACCTGTGTGGAGTATCTTGCAAATCATTGCTCCTCCCATCCTTTTGCTCTTACACTCTTACCGCCCCCCTCTTCCGCAAATGTCCCTGAGCTTCAGGATGGGGAGAGATTAGTCTGGCCTAGTTCTAGGTGGTTGATATAGAGTCTCTGAAGTTATGGATTGTGGTTTGTTGATTTTCTTTTGCAGTTGCACTGTCTACTTTCATTCCTATCCTTCCTGCCCATGTCTCACTAGCAAGAACTCAGATAATGTCCTCACCAAATACAAATCCTCATGTAGGATCACATGTAGCTGTGGTTCAGGAGAAGAAAATGGCATGTGAAATCATAGCATTGACTTTCTCGAGCTCATGGAAAGGAATTGGATTTCGTGTTGTCACCTGTTACTTAGAAATATGCCTTTCATGCCTGGAGGAGTCTGGAGTTGGACAGTAACTGTGATTTGGTTTACTAGTAAGTAACTGAGAGTGTTTTTCAGCAGTCAGATGACTCTGGAAATGGACGACTAGTGGCCAGTCAGCAGTTCCATGTATGCTCTTCTTGTCCAGGTCACACATTGTAGATAGGTCTTAATATTGTTCTTTTTTTTTTTTTTAAATGCTTTGGATTTCTACTGTCGATCACAGTTGACACTTAAGTTGAAACCAGTGTTCCATCCCTTGCTGAGGTGATTTCCCCATGCCAAATACTAAGATTAACTTTTAATTAATTGATTAACTTAATTTAATTATTTTACATACATACCTGGCATTTGTAGTCAGCAAGGATGGTTCAGGCCCAACATTAATCTGCCAGTGACCTTGTATTTATAAATTAATAATGACCTTGCTTAGAAACTAGCAAATCAGTGATCCATGTGGTTATGGCCTGGGGAGAAGTTTCTCCCTCTCTGCTTGATAGCCAAAGATTTTATTTTTTGCTTAGTGGAGACAATTATAGCTGAGATAGGAAAAGGATGTTTTGAGTTTTGCTTTTAAAATTTAAACTTTCTCTAGATCTCAAATCTTATTATTACCCAGTCACCTGAAATTGTGAGTAATGTAAGGTATTTTCTTTTTAGCTGCTTTTTTGATATCTTCAAGGATATCATTTCTTTCTAATGTCTAAATTTAAGATAATCTTGGTTTGCTTGTTCGAAGTGAAATATGTTAGCAGTCTCTTTTCCCGTGAGACATAGGTGGCCATCAAAGGGACTCTCTGGAGGAAGAGGAATGCATCCTGTGTCAGCATGGGTTGCTATCCTCCTCAGAGAGGGGCTGTGAGGTCAGTTCCAGGGTTCCAAGTTTCCAGAGGAGGAGACGAAGTCCAAGGGCATCAAGGAACTGCCTGAGGCCCGTCCCAGCCCAGGGGAAAGCTCAGAGTTTCTTCAGGTTCCCTATGGTCAGATCGAGTCCTCATCCATGCACGGTGCTTCTTGGTTTAGCCACCTCTAGTGTCACAAGGAGTGATAATCTAAATCAAACCAGAGCAGGCAAAAAACTACATGACTGCTTTAGAGAGGACAACATGGGGTGATATCTCAAGGCAGTTCGTAAACATCAGGACAGGACTGCAAAGTCCATTTCTGACTAACAAGAAAAAAACAGAAGGTGTGGGATCACCTGACTGCTCCTGAGCCAGGACACCCCTCATCAGGGTCTTTTGCTGGTTTCTGCTGAAGCACTGGCCTTATCATACTTGTTAACTAAGGACCTTGGGCAGTGGTACAACGATCAGCTTTAGAAAAAATGATGCTGACGACCAGGCCTTGGAACCATCTGGCAATTATCTTGGCCAGGCAAATTTAATTTCTTTGGATCTCAGTTCTCTCTTTCCTAGGGGTTATTGTAACAATGAAAAGATGTCATTTGTTGAAAGGAGTGACAGCAAACCTCAACTCTAAATTGCTCTAAAATTATTATTAGAAGAAAAAACTCTCTGGGCCCAGCCATTACCTTTCTAAGTATCTCAGGTGCTATCGACAGCAGTAAGTTTATAAAAAAAATAGCTGGGCTTCAGCCACCTGGACTTTTCTTTGACATCTGGATGGAAAGTGACAGTTTATTCCTAGAAAATATGAATTAAATCTTCATGGTAACTTAAAAATATTTTTGTTCACTGACATTAGGTAGTATTGATTATTAGAATAAAAGTGCAACATGTTTGATTTAAATCATTTCGTAGAATCAAATACAAAAGACTGGAATATGTTACTAAAACATATTAGCATAGATTGCTAAAATTTCATGTTAGGGGTTTAGATTTTCTTTTTTCAGGGTTGAACTTTTTAAATAAAATTTTAATAAAAGAATGATTAATTCTTTAAGAAATATTGCCAATTACTCATAATGCAAAAACTCACTGGAAATAATAAAGATAAAGCAAATGACAGAACATTAACTTGTGGGATTGTATTCTTTAGGACTTGCCTTTTACACAGGCCAGGTTAGGATGATGTGTGTGGAATGGAGGAATGCTAATACTCTATTTTTTTTATTATTTATTCAATTGTGCGTGTGTGTGTATGTGTGTGTGTGTGTGTGTGTGTGTGTAGAACCACGGGTGAATTTGGGAACCACCATGGATCGCCTCCACCTCCTCCTTGTTTACTCTGCCCAGGGATTCACAGGCACCGCCCTACCAGGACCTCAAATGTAGGCTGCCCCGGCTTCCGCCCGGCGTCTATACATGGGGTCTAGGATCCAAACTCAGGACCTTCCGCCTGCAAGGCAGAGGCTTAACCCCGAGCCACCTCTCCAGCCCCGCTAATACTCTATTTATGCTATGTACTAGTTCCCTGTCATTGAGAGAGACTTGTAAAATACTTAGAAAAAGAGCTGGCCTAATAGTAAAGCATTATCAGTAGTTACAGTAAGACTCAGTATTATAACGTGTGTACTTACAGTGAGGTGTATTTAAATGCTTTCATAGTGGCTAGTATTAGTGGAAAAGACAATCAAAAACACTAGGAACTACATAACAAAATTTCACTTGTAGATCATTTTGAGATTGACACTTGTGTAGATTGAAACATTTTGAAAAGCTATTAGTGGACTGTACAATCACCTTAAGTTTTACATTTAATGATTTTGTTCTTATAGCCAACAGTAAGTCTGTAATGTGGTTATGGTTAAAATGCATAATATTTAATTAACTCATTGACCAGGTACAGTATGGCTTTAGAGGAGTCAAAATTTTAAATATATCCTAACTATGAGTTTTAAAACATTTGGTGATTTTTTTTCTTAAGATTGCTACACTTAGCCAACTTAATCTTTAAAGAATGAATTACCCATTGTAGAGCATTATCGAAGAAAATGTGTAAAACGATGAGGATTAGCAATCTCTTTTTCACAATCTGACATTATAAATATATCAGATTTTTTGCCTTAAGTGGTATTGCAGTATAAATAATTTTATGCGACATGAAAGTTCTTAGTAATGTTAGTTCCTTTCCCATAATAATTTAATACTTATTTACAGACTGCTAGTTAATATGGGGAGGACCAAACTAACCTTGATTCTCTACGTCACTTTTCTTACATGTGCGTAAGAAGAAAAGTAAAATTGAAAGATGTTAGGGCATGAGATAGACAAGTATGAATTGCCTATTGGAAGAAAGAGTGCTTCCACCCTCCCCACTTCCTCTTTCTAAACTTGTTCCTATAAAGATGTGCGGAGTTTTAGCATGGGCCGCCTTTTCTTCCCTGAGAGATAGATCAGACAGCGTGCTTGTTATAACCCACTGAGCACAGCCCTTGTTGATGGATCCATTGCTTGAGGAGAGAATCAGGTGCTTCATTATTAATGTGTAACTGAGCCGCGCTGTGTCTTCTTAGGCCCGCAAAGCTTCTTGCAACAAGTGCTTTCTAACTGTGACATCTGAAAGCATGCATCAGCTCTAGTCTCTGGACTTCCATAGGCAAAGGAGGGGAGTGGATATCTCTCAAAATGGTGCTGACCCAGACTCAATCGGAGACTGGCTGCATGGTTCTGAGCCAAGGGTTTCTTCAGCTGGAGTCTTATGCATCACTACACTATTAGAAGGTATTCCTGGAAAGAAATTCAAGCAATCAAGTGAAATTAACCATTTTTGTGGCCATAATCTATAAAAGTATAGGAGCTGTAGGCTTTATAGAAAGAGTAAAGGTAACCAGAAGACTTGCGCTGCTTAGAATTTTAAGATTGGCCACAATGGAGTCAAAATTCTTGGCCTTGGAAGCATTTTACAAATTCTCCCACTTAAAGCATCCAAGATAGAACTCTTCATCTTTTCCATTCTGACCATTCAAGGGCATTTCAATCAGTAGCTGCTTCATTCCATCCACTGCACAGGTTTCAGTATTTGGGTCTTTCTAGGCTCCTTTGTTTTTCTCCCACCACATCTTCCAGTCAGGAAAAATGTGTTACCTGCTTATGCACAACCTCCTCCACCCCATACACACACTACAGAGACACACAAACACACACACACACACACACACTACAGAGACACAAACACAGAAACACACCACAGACACACCACACACAGACACGCACACACATAGACACGCGTGCACGCATCTTCCTACTCCAGTAATCCTGGCCACTGCCTTCTCTTCCCAGACTTAAGGAACCATTTGCCTTTAACTGCTTTTGCTCTTCCCTCATTCCTAACTGTGTCAACTGGTGTACTCAAGAGAGAAGAGCCGCATAGTAACCCTCAAGGAAGGTCAAGGAGACCATAGCGTCTGACCTCTGCCTCTTCCACCTCACACAGCTCCAGACATCCTGGCTTCTTCTTGTCTTGAGCAACAACATAGACTTCTGCCTTGGTATTGACTGTCCCTTTGACCTTCACGAAGGTCTGCATGGGCAAGTGGGGCAGCTTGCTCCCAAGATAAGCCTATGATACAGAAGGGGGGAAAGGAAATATGTAGAAAGAAAGCCAGTTATTAATATGAGACCTTAAGTTTGTGGGTACACCATGATATAGTTGAGGTTTGGAAGTTCTAACATAGTCACATTTTCAGCTGAATTCCACACATGCTTCATTGCAAGCATACGCCCCACTTAAGATCATTTTATTATTTCCTGAAAAACATGCATGATTTGCCACAGCCACTTTCTTAAAACCATGCTTTTCACTGTCATGAAATTATGCAAGCGCAACTAAACTCACAGTGAGCATATGTTCATCTGAAATGGTGGATATTTTACTGCCATCTCTTTAGCCTTCCTACTCTAGTGCATTATCAGGAGCCAGCAAACCCCAAGACCAACTCAGCAAATCACAGCGTTCATAACGGCGTTATATGAAGACACAGTGCTTGCTTCATTTTAGTCACATTAAGTTTATTTGGGGGGGGGGCTGGAAAATTGGCTCATCTGGTAAAGGCACTGCATTCATCCTTTAAGACCAAAATTGAAGAACAACACTGACTTTTACCAAACAGTTACATTTTAATATGAAAACTACCCAATAAGGCCAAAGGCTAATGAGCAGTGCTTTTTAAAGCAAGCACATTTTTAAAGAAATGTGCCATTTCTATTTTTATTTTAATGTATCATGCATGAATATTATAGATTTGTGATATTTTCGTATTTTAATCCCCAGTGTCATTCCACCTTCTTTTCTAATTACAACCTTTCTTCTTTCCTATTTACATGTACTTTTGGTATGTGTGACCCACTGGGTTTTATCTGGGTTTACTTTCATGGCATGTGCCTAAGTACTTGTTGGAGCATGTATCGTATATATCAGTGGGTGTATCATTGAAGAATTAACCCTCAACAATCCCTCAGGGACTTATGGGGCTTCTTGAGATTTTTCCCCTCCATGGTGAAATGTTGATAGGACAAACTCTGGGGTAGCACTTATTCTTAACGGAAGTCAATGAAAGTGACTAAGAGGACATTTCTGTTCACAACTACAATCAATTAGAATTATTTAGCACAACCATGCAGTGAATACATGGCTTAGAATGCTTTCTTCCTCCCTCTCCTCCTCTTTATCATCATCCTCCTCTTCTTAACTTGATTCCATCTGCTTTTCAGGCTAAATTCAAAAAGAGCTCATGAGCTCATGTAAAGGACATAAGAAAAACTCTCTGCAGATGTTAACAAGGAAAGGAATGCTTGAATTTAGGCAAATGAATTCACATCAGACTCACAGCAAACATCTCAAGAACATCTTTTAGGGGGGGGGCTGCCAGAAAGTTGGCTCACCTGGTAAAAGCACTTGCTGCGCAAGTGGGTTCAGTCCCTAGAACCCATGTAAAGGTGGAAGAACACAGCTGATTCCACAAAGTCGTCCTCTGACCTCTACAAAAATAGAGTAGCATGAATTCACAAGCAATAATTTTAAGTTTCCAGTACATTCTTCATGTGTACTGTTATAACTTTGTGGAATTCGTCAATGATGACTAAATGTGAATATATAAATATATATCATATATATTATATATATGATATATAAATATATCTTACTTTTAGTTAGGGACAGGAAAGTTAGCAATATGGCTGTTAATTAAGCAATGCATTTGAGTGAAAATCAGAGAAAGAACTAAAGAGAAAAATGAGACGAAAGCACAGATGTGGGAATTCATTAGCGGGAACCTCGACAGTGAAATAGACTGAATACTCTCTTTTTTTTTTTTAATAGAGAACAGTTGGCCAGGACAGGTGGGAAATCCCACTGCCTCTGGAAGGAGAGTAGTAAGATGATACCATCTAGTCCCCCAGACTTGATTTATAATCAGGAGGCTGAGAATCTGTATGCAAATCCAGTTGTAGGACTTCTGATTGGTAGGAAGGAAAGAGAAAAACATCCTATTAGGAGCATGGGAAAACTTTCCCAGATTTTGGAGCATGTTTGGATGGCCAGCCTAAGAGCTGGAGAGCCTAATACTTCTAGATATGCAGCATGGGCCAAAGAGAAAGTTCAATAAATGGACATTTCTTTTTCTATTAGTTTTTTATTTTTCCTAGTTTTACAAATGTATTGAGTACTTACTTATCTCTGCCTCTCTCTTTCCCCTCTCCTTCCCATCTCTCTTCCCCCCCCCTTCATCAATCTATCCCACTCCCTCTTATCCTCCTGCCTGTCCACTTTTTGGCCCCAGGGTTCCCTCTGGCTTGTTTATTCTTGTGGGGCTTCAGGCCCCTGTGGAATACCAAGTGGCTCCTCCTTGGGCTGCTATGCTGATAAGGGCATGCAGGTCTGGAAAGGACAAGTCTTATTGCAGTGAGTTCCTGAATGCAGCAGCCCTTCCTTGAAAGGAATGTCTTGTCCAAGAGTCAACTTTCCCATCTTTAGGCTCTTATACTCTTACTACCTCCTCTTCTGCAAGGTTACCTGAGCCTTTGGATGGAGAAAGATTAGGTTGGCCTGATTCTGGGTGAGCATGGAAAGGCTGCTGGTACTCTGCATTTTGGAGGCCGTTGTCCATCCACTTCACTGCTCTTCCATCACTCTGCATCCTATATCCGTTGTAAAAGAAGACTTCTAGACTGAATGCTGAGTGCCCTTCCAGTCTATAGGTATAATAACAGAATTTACAGAGCAGTTCCATGTATTATCTTCCTATCTCTAGGGTCATAGGCTGTTCTTCCCTAGGGATCTATTTCCTTCCCTTTTATAGGTAATTGTTCTAGTTAACAGTAACAGCAATGTGTTTCATTCTGGCAAAAGGGCCTTAAATCTTATCAGAAAGCTATTGGTTGTCATGCCATTATTACACTGGTGGTCACCTATTGCCGTGGTGATTTTTATTGCAACTTGCAGATCTTATAAGTTGATGAGGCCTTTGATTATTTTTCTCCCCCAGAAGCTTCTACAATATTTCTTGGTGCTATGTAAGCTCTCTGGCAAGGAGAAAGCTCTCAGACCAGTTCCAGTTACTGTATTTTGTCCATGTTGTGTGATCCATGTGTTGCATTTTCAGTATTAGGGTCTTATAGTTTTTTGGAGGGAAACCAAGAGCAATGGCAAAAGTCTATAATATTGGGGGCCTTTGAGACCTCTCTGACCAGCAATTTATTAGGAAGTGCTATATTCCTGTTACTTCTAGTATAGTTTTAATTGTCACTGTGTTCTAAGTGGACCAGCTTAGGTATTTTTGTTGTTGTTGTTAGACTGAACTTCCTTTAGAGGGGTTCAGCCATTGACATTTTTAGAACAAGAGCACAGTTTGTTCTAAGAGAGGCTTTGGAAACATCTGTCTTCCCATGCTCAAGGAGGACTGAGGGTTTGGGAATCTACTTGGAGTGGCATCTTCTCAGCAGGCCAGAAACAAGCACTCAAGGTTGGGAACTTCTGAGGCAATGACCAGAGCAGAAGCACGAGAACCTTTATAACTGTGTTGGTGTGTGGATCAGATAGCAGAGTCCAGGGTCCAGCTCTACCGGACAGGATTGAACAAGAGCTTAAATTGTGCGCTGAAATCAGGATTGGTCCTCCTTGTGTTGGACCTTTCTCCAATTCTTTTTAATAATTATGCAGTAGGTGCACTTGACAGGAAAAAAGTCAGTATTTATGATTTCCTTGATTCTTTCTTTTTGCCAAGTAACATAGTAGACACTGAACCTCCTGCCTCAACTCCCTGTCAGAAACAGCATTCTGGGATGTAAGGAAGCCCGTACCCCTGGTCTGGTGGAGAGTCACACTGTGTGACTGTGGCCTGGAGGGTATTTCCCACAGCTCACAGTTCTGTTCTGAAGATACAGCCAGACAACTGCCAACCTCGAGCATGTTCCGGTCCTTATTGTACCTGCCCTGGAGTGTGGATGCTGACCCTGTGGAATGCAGTCAAAGCTCTCGCCTTGTTTAAACACCAGGAGTCAAGGTTTGCTTCTTTTTCTAACTGGAGCTTAAAGCAGCAAAAGAGTATGGGGCTTTAAAGAGAACTTAACATACTCTGTGCCAATATTATGTATCCTCCTCCTTTTTTGTCACATGTAAGTTATCTTCTGGAAAAGAGGCACAGACCTTGGTACAACCCATTTTAGGAATAATAGTCATGGTTTCCTCCCTCCAATCTGTTACTTTTGGGGGAAAAAAAGTCACTGGATAGGAGATAGTGGAGCTAGGGTTTTTTTTTTGTTTGTTTGTTTTGTTTTTTAAAACCATGATTAGTGTTAATGTGAAATTAAATGGTTTCACGCTATTTTTCCCCATTTTTATGTATATGTGTATTGGGTGCATGCGTGTGTTGTATACATGCTTACATATGGCTTATATATGGCCTGTGAGTACACATGAATGTGTGTGCATGTGGAAGCCTGACACTGATAACAGAAATCATCTTCAGTCACTTTTGCATCTTATTCTTTGGAGGTTGGGTCTCTAATTAAACTCAGAACCTATCTATAGGGCTAGTCTGGTTAGCCAACTTTTTTTTTAACAATTCCCAGTTTTAGCTTTCTGGGGCTGGAATTAACAGGCGGGCCACCATGCCCGCTCTCATCTAGTCTGGAATCTCCAAGCTCTGACCACTAGTCTTGTTTGTGTGCTGAGTGCTTTAACTTGAAACCAGTCCTGTTTCTGTTTCATTCTTTAACTAACGAATAGGGTTTCCAAAGTTGGAATAACTTTTGAGACAAGAAGAAAAGGAGCATTTACTGTGCATATTTCTATGTGCTCCATCTCAGGAATTTGCTGATGGAGCAGAGGTCCCATTCTGTGAAGCACCTAGATCTGTGGATAAGGCTGCATGACAGTAAGATGGACGCTAAGGGCCACAGAACACACTGTGTGCACAAGGTCCAAGGAGGCTCACAAAAGAACCAATGGGTGCCTGAGTGGCCAGATGGAAGGAAAGAATGCTGAACAAGGGCACAACGCCCCTGTGCACACAGGATGAGGAGCCCGGGCCTTGTGGAAGCAGACGGTGGTGTAAAACAGTGGGAAGTGGTGGACACTTGGTAGAGCTGACCTCAGTCAGCCCTTCTCAAGCTTCACCCAACCTCAGATCACAGGACACACATTGCAGTTTTCTTGGTAATTGGTCCTATATCAGTCCTTATCCACGAAATAGAAGTGGTCACAATTCTTTCTGTGCTGCTATGAAACACACTCAGGATCAAGCCACCTACGGTGAAAGGAGAGATTTATTTGGCTTATGGTTCCAGAGGGGAGATACAGACCATATGATAGAAAAGATACGACAGGCGGCAGAAGCTGGAGATGGTGTAAGTCATATCCATCGTGGAGGCCAAGAGACAAAACTGAAGATTGCAAAAGCAAATACAGGGTAGGGCTAACCAACACCATGGCTCACCCCCTGTGATGTGCCCCTCAGCATGGTTCCACCTCTTAAAGGTGCCATTAATTTTCTAAATATTAATGCCAGATGAGAATAAAGATATATGAGCCTGTGGGGGACAACATGTATTTAAACCATCACACTTCACCCCTGGCTCCCACAGGCTCATGGTCACCTCATGATGTAAGCTATACTCAGTCCAACTTTAGAAGTCCCCATAGACTATATCAGTAGTCCAAATATAGTCCAAGAGTTCATAGCCTAAAGCTTTCTTTAAATTCAAAAGAGCAATGAACTGGGCAGAGATTCATTTTGATTTTATACATTTTTTTCAATGTATAATGGCAGAGAATAACATTCCCATTCCAAAAGGGCAGCATGGTGGTATACCCAGGAAATACAGGTCCGTAGTAAAACTGAAAGACAGTAGGACAAACTCCAAATTCAGCAACTCCAAGTCCAGCCTATGAGTGTCTTGTTGAAATTATCTCAGTTCCAAACATCTTTGTTTTTACCCCTTCAATGCTGTTACCCACAGAACACATCACTCTTTTGGTCTAGCTCCTCCCAGGGTATACATTCTTAGTAGATATTCCTCCTTGGCTTTGGTATCCCTAATATCCTCTCATTTCAACAGGAATCCAGGCTTTAACTCCATATTCAATGCCTTTCTTGGGTATCTCTGCAATCTTTTCAATCCTACCACACACTGCTTAGATTCAGTCACTCTCTGAAACTCTTGCATCTTTAATACCTCTAAAACCAGTACCACGTAGATGACATTGCCAAGTTCCGCTATAGCCTTGTATTTGAGACTGCCCCCCTTGGATCATGGCTGATTTCATTTCTCTGTGCTGATGCTGGGATAAATGTCTCTGGGCCTTTGTTTTAGTTGAGTAGAACATTCCCTTAAAACTCTGACTTTTAATTCTTTTCTTCCAGAAGAATGTGCATTCTTATGTGTGGGAGCATTTCCTAATGATTTGCCTTCAGGGTGCAGCCTATTATTCTATTGTCCAAATGAAAAGTAGGCTTTGATTCTCTGATGAAACAAATCTCTTCAATAATAGTCAAAATTTTGTTGTCTTCATGTACTCAGTGGTTACCATCACAGTTTTCCTTATTAAACTTTGTGGGTTTAATTTCTTTCTGCCCAGTTCATTGCTCTTTTTCATTATAACTCTGAATAAGAACACTAAAAAGTAGGCATGCCATATTGTCCAGATGGTTTTGTCTTGAAGTTTCCTCCACCAAACACTTGAATTTAACTTTAAGCAAGCTTTCAGAATGCTGGTAAAATCTGGCCAAATTTTCTGCCAATTCAGCATTGTATATTCCTCCAGTACAATTCCCTTCTGTTCCCCTCTGGACCATCATAAGATGGGTTTCAATTGTCTGTAGCTCTTTCAGCATTACCGTCTTCAAAGTTTTCACAAGAATATCCCTTTAAGCCCTGTCTTCAAGATGCAATAACTTTCCTAGCTCCAAAATTTCAAAGTTTCAAAGTTCTCCAAATTTCTCCAAACAAAAACAGTTACAAAGGCACAATAGCCACATAACAGCAATGTCCATACTTCTCTATTTCTCAATACCAAGTTCTCTAAGTTTCAAACAACACTTAACTTTCTGGTATGGGATTCTCAGTGCAACGCCCCACTTCTTTGTATCAATTTCAGTCTCAGTTGCTCTTTTTGTTGCTGTAAGACACCACTGAAGTAAATTAAGGGGAGAAAAGTTGAGATTTATTTGGTTTACCGTTCCACAGGGAAGATACAGTCCATTATGGTGGGAATCAAATAGAGAAAGCATGGGCAGGTGATAGAAGCTGGGGGCAGCTTAGTTTACTGCAGACATCATGGAGGCTGAGAGAGCAAACTGCAAACTCCAAAAGCACACGTGGTGGGGCTAACCACCATCAAAGCCTATCCCTGTGTTATGACTTCCCCTAACCCCTAAAGGTGCCATTATCTTTTCAAATAATAAGACCAGGGAAGGATGCAACTATGTGCATGAACCTGGAGGACAACTTATATTCAAACCATGACAGAAGTTACTTCATTACTTACAATGATTAATTTAGGATTTGGGGCAATCACATTGGTAGAATAGTCAAACACTTGACTTGGTCATCTGAAAACCACAGAACACATCAACATGTGATTAAAATATAAACTTTCTAGGTGTACTAATTTGACAAATTCACTTTTTGTTTTGTTTACTGTTTTTCATTTTTTTCAAACTCAATTGTGAGTTTGTAGCAAAGATCAATATGAGAAATTGGCTTATGTGTAGGTTTTTTTCTATGTGCATCTAGATAGCATAATTGTATTTTTCCAGGTGTGAGCAAATTAAAAAATGCTTGCAATTAATAAATGAAATCAGTTTCAGATTTCCAGAGCTATGCCTGTATTTTGCCTTCAGGGTACAGTTTATTCAGAATTTGTTTATGATAAGCACCAAAAAACTGAAAAAATAGTTTTTAAGAAATTGGATTTCAGTTCTTTGTTGGATAAGTAGCTAGTTAGAATGTAAAAATGATATTTATAAGTATAAATTAAACATAAAATTTGCAAATAATTTACAAAGTTAATTAGGTATGTCATATCTTTTAATCTTTTCTTTTTAACAAATGCAATTATAAAAAATAAATAGGTTGCTCATATTTGGAAAAATAAGTTGGGATAAATCAGAAATTAGGTGATAAAGTCAAACCTCATATTTAGGTCTTATTGTACTGATAAATTAATTACTTCTAAGCACAAGCAAACAATAAACTAAACATGGTAAGACTGTTATTCTCTTTTTTCTCTTCTCTCTGACTTGTTTCTGTATTTATTTGTGAAAATCATTTTCCTTATTGGTATAGATGCCAAGACACAAATACAGAATTATTGATTTTAGATATTAGAGTGATACTTGTGGTAACTATTTTTATTCTTTAGGTCTGTGATCATAAGTATAAATAAATAAAAAGGCTAGCCCATTTCTAATTCCTCATCTTTCTACTTTAATCTTATATGTCCTGTCAGACTGCCTTGTTTTGATTCCCAGTCCTACCACTTCTCAACTCTGTGACTTGAGCAAGCTACAGTTACATAATCTCATGTGTCTCAATTTTCTCCTCTAACATAGAGATAATTATAACGATACCAAAACCTTCCTGTCAAGATTGTCGTGTGTACTAAACGGGATAGCAGAAGTAAAATACCTAGAATGGTTCCAAGCATGAGTAAATGTTCAATAAATATTAACTTACAATAACATTGATTATGAATCAATTTTTAATATCAGGTTGCATTTTATTATGTATTTGTTTATGTTACTAGCTTTTTCTCTTATTACAAGTTTTTTTTTCTTATTACAAGTTTTATGTCCAGTATGTTAAAGTAAAACTCATATATTATTTTTAAGTTGCTCATATTCCCCAATCAAGAGAACATAAATGAATAAGATAAATCATTCAATAATTAGCCTTGTTTTATGTATCATAACTATCATATATGTCACAAAATTTGTTTTGTGTCATTAATTTATGCCCTGGAAATAAAAATATTTGACCACAGGAAAAAAAGAACTAAATCATATATACCTATATACTTCTGCAAGAGAATGATATGAGCACATTTGTATTTAGAGCTGCTTTGTGTGAGCTGACTGAAGGTAAAGGGGAGATGAGGTGGAAAAGACAATTAAGGTAAAGACACAAGTTCTAAGATATGTAGGAGACAGGATATGAATGATGTGATAGTTGAATATAAAGAATGGTTGGCAAGGTGGGTCACACCTTCACTTCCAGCACTTGGGAGTCAGAGGCAAGAAGTTCACAAATTTGAGACTCACTCAGTCTATGGCGTGTGAGCCCCTGACTGAGAGGTGGTATTGGAGAGAGAGCAGGAGGAGCTAGAAAGACAAGCTGGTTTCATGGGTTAGGAAAACAGTTTGAGCATTAGGTGGTAATTTCCACTTTTGTCTTGCTGATGAAAAGCACTTTAGGTTTTCCAGTTTAGTAAAATTCTAAGCATGGAAGAGATAGTTGTATAAGGATCTTGACGGAAAGTATGAGGGTTGAGGACACCCAGTGTTTAAAGGATCAGAGGAAAAGAAGGACTGGCAATGAAGGAAGAGAAGGCACAGGTCAGGACAAGACTAAAATGTCTCCGTTCCCCAGATCCAGCAAATAGGACTTTAAAAACTATGTCAACACTTTCTGCTTTTTTTTTTTTTTTTTAGTTAAAATCTAGTGAAGACAATGTTTACATGTAATTTCAAGCTACATTCTCCAGAGGTTAATGACATTAAGCCAGTGTAATTTTTTTAAACTGAAATGCTTTTTTGTTTTTAGTTCTTGTGTAATCTAGATATTAGCCCTATGTATAAAAAAAAGTTAGCAAACATTTTGTTCCATTCAGTAGATGTTTCTTTATGTTGTTGAGAATTTTATTGGCTATAATGTCTTTTATCCTATTTTTTTCTTTTCTTTCTTTTTTTTTTTTTGTTTGTTTCCTATACTTTGGAGGACTTATCCAGAAAATCAATAGCTGAACCAGTCTTGAAGTGTTTTTCCTATGTTTTCTCATAATAACTTCAAATCTCAGGTTTAATCACAGGTTTTTATTTGTCTTAAATTTCACGCAAGTGAGAGAGGGGTCAAATTTCGGTCTTCTACATATGGGTATCCAGTTTCCCTAGCACCATATATTTTTGGTACTTTTGTTTATTATTAGTTGTGAATAGATCTGCTTGCTTTTGGGATAGAGTTTAATTTATCTATGTGTCTGTTTTCATATTAATAACATGTGACTTTTGGTAACTGCAATTGTTGCATCTTGAAATCCGTGATTATGTTCTTCCAGCTTTGTTCTTTTCACTCAATATTTCTTCATTTCGTAGAGGTCCGTATGCTGTGGAAAATGTCATTGGCATTTGATGTGACCACAGAAAGTCTTCAGATTGCTTTGGGTAATGTGGACAACTTAAACTCAAAGTTCAGGAGTGTGGGGAGGGGATTAGGTCAGGATGGTCAACAGCCCACATCATGGAGTCAGGTGTAGAACAAGTGCCAAGCGATCTGTTGGCTTCGGGAGGTGGAGAAATCTATTGACCTTCAGGCCGACTTAGCACTGTGGTGAGGTGATCTCTACGTCACGGGGTGCCTGAAGCTGGGTGTATTGGTTACGGGGGTCTGAGAGAGGGTAGACAGTGTTCAGTGACTTTCTGTGTGCATTTGTGTTTGCTGTAAATCATGGGTTTTGAACATGAATTTATAAAATATAGTAGAAATATTTAAAAGAATAAAGAATATAAAAAGAAATTCTACCTACATAAAGGAGGCAGAAAGATCTGGAAGGAAGGAGAGGCCAAATGGGGTGTAGTCTTAGGATAGAGGTGAGGCTTCTTTCTCCAAGTTGAGAAAAATAATAGTGTCGAGTCCCCTGAGGTAAGGATGGTCTAGAGGGCAAGTGAGAACTTGAGGCGCTGCATTACTGTGTGACGTGGAAGAACCTTGCCGTGTGCTCCCGGCTCCCGCTTCGGTTACTGATAATGGAAGGTCTGTCACCAACAGAGCTTAATCGGTCCCTCTTAGAGCACATGGAGGAAGGGGGTGATGGCCAAAATTGTTCATCTTTGGGGGATGGCGTTACATCCAGAGGTGATTGCTGAGTAATGGGTAGCCCTTTAACCTCTCTCCCAGCCCTTTTCTTACTGTTCATTAGCAATGTATGATTCATATTTCATTTTTTCCTTGTTGTTTATGAGCTGGCCAGCAATCTGTCATATTATAATATATATACATATATATTTATATAGTTTATAGTATATATCTTCTAGGGATTTTGATATATGTAAAAATCATTTGCTTTTTTTGCACACTTTTGTATGTGTGCATGTGCGCGCGCGCGCGCACGCGTGCGTGTGTGCGTGTGTGTGTGTGTGTGTGTGTGTGTGTAAAAAAGACACTTACATGTGCCTATGAAGACACAAGGGTGTTATTGGGAATCATCTTGGATTGTTTTACCTCCTTATTACTTTGCTCTGGGGTTTCCCAGCTTCTACCTTCTAGGACTGAAAATGAAGGCTACCCCCATTTTGCCAGGCATTTTTATGTGGGAGCTGGAATCCCAACTCAGGTACTTTTGCTTGCAAGACAAAGGCTTTAATCTCTGGGCCCTATATCCAGCCCCCATAATTTGTTTATATCTTGAAACTAAGTATATGAGAGAAAAGAATTATATGGACATCTCTTTGGGCTACAGTATCTTGGAAAAATCTTTGAAACTGTGTGTTGCCCAAGACCTGGAAAGGTGAAAAACCTCAAAAGCAGTGAACGCTCTTAGAAAAAATGAAAATGCAGACTGTCCTACAAGGGAGCCCAGAAAGGAGACAGACAAGACAGTCCAGTGGGAGTTTGTGGGCACCTACAGTTACTATAGAAAGAAACACTAAGTTGGAGTATATGAAATCACTGATGCTGTTAACTCATTTTGATGCACAGTGGTGGTAATTTCGTGTTCTGGATCCCACACACACACTTGTAAATATTTGCATTGCAATCCCTCCAAAAGATGGAGATCACGGTCATTGATCGTGAATGTTGATGAGTTCCCCTCCACTGTTACTCTGCATTGTGGCTATTTGCCCACAACCAAAATCAATACATGTTTGTCACAAGCCTAGGATGGCCTCCTGGGTACTTTTCTAACCCAGCTTTAGTTCCCATGGTCTCTTCTTCCTCTCTACGAGCAGTTCTCAGTGGGAGAGGCAAAAACAATGTCCTTAGATGGGACTGTTGGTATCTTATGATGAGCAGCAAGAACACTGCTGAACAACTTGCAGGTCACAGGACACCCCACAACCAAGACTTAGTCAAAGCTAAGACCCCCTATTCAGGACTTGACACTAAAGAATCTAAGAAGCTTCCGGCAGAGTTATCAGTCATGTTTCTTGAGTATAGCTGAGAGTTAAGCTACAGGCAGTATACAGAAGCAAAACCCATATGGCTAAAGGAGCCTGTCTGTGAAGCTGCTTGTCTTCAGGTGCAGGTAAGAGGACTCAGATCCAGGAAGTATTGGGTAGACTGCAATACTAAGGTTTCTACCTTGCTGTTTGAACACAGATATGAAAATGAAAAGGTCAGAAATTAGTGAATCAAAGAGAAGTCTCCAGATAAAAAGTTGGAAATTTGGGAATGTTGCTTATTCCTTTTGAATTGTATAATATTGTTGTCTGTACAGCTATTCATAAGGTTATCATTTAGGGCAGAAAGTGTGTGAATGGGAGCAGGAAGCTGTAACAAGATTATTTTAGTCAAAAGTCTATACATTTTATTGATAAAGACATACATTTTTCCTGACAAATTAACCGTGTAGCCTAGAAGTTGTAAATCTTCTTAATGAAATTGTTCTTAGCACTGAGAGCTATAGAGAAGCAGTAAGATCTGTTCTGATAAGGAGCTGATGATAATTGAGAGAAGGGCTTGGAGATGCCTCTGAAAACCTGGTGACCTTAGTTCAATCCCCAGAAGCCCACGTGGTGGAAAGAGACACTGACTTCCAAATGTTGTCCTCTGACCTCCACCAGGGCACCGTGGCAGGCAACATGAGCTCTCTCTAGCTTTCTCCTTCTCATAAATAAGTGAAAGAAAGTAATTGCACAAAGCATGCATTCTTGGTGCTGTGAGAAACACGACTATTCATTATTTTTAGCTCAACCTTTTGGAGAACAATAGAAATGAACCCAGGTGAAGTACAATGTTGAAAGATCATTTCTTCACTGACAAAACTTTCTTAACAACTTATCATTATTTATTCTTCTTTTCTTTAGTTATTTAAAGCTTGAGATTGAACCTAAGACCTTGTGCCACTGAACAAATACCTGTATCTCTGAGTTATAACCCCAGTCATTGGTTTACTTTTTATTTTCCGTCAATGCCACTCACACTAGCCTTGAACTTGCAATCTTCCTGCTTCTGGCACTCAACATCTGGGATCACAGATGTGTACCACAAGCCCAGCTGTCTCTTCCGCGTTCCTAGGAAATGTAAACCTCTTTTTCATTTTTTTCTTCTGTTTCTTTCCTCTTTTTATATATAAAGAGGGGACGCTTGAGTATCTTTGTGCTTTCACCTAGATTTTTTTTAAACTGAAGTTCTTCAATGAAAGAGAAAGGCACATTAAGAACGAGGATGATGAGGGTTGATGCTGATGCGGGGAGTAGGGGTGCTTTCCTCAGAGGTGCATCCAGTCATATGTAATCCATATTCCAGCAAGTACTCAGGCACATGCCAAAAGAGGCAGCTTAGATGAAATTCGGTGGGCCATATGTGTTTATGGGGGAAACATGAAAATCGAAGGGAGACTGGCAGGTATGAAGAAGAAGGGATAGGATTGGAGATTGAAGTGTGAAAAGATCAACGCAATCTATTCATGCATGAAACACTAAATGATTTTTAAAACTACATGCAACTGGGGCTGGAGAGGTGGCTCAGGGGTTAAGCCTCTGCCTTGCAGGCAGAAGGTCCTGAGTTCGGATCTTAGACCCCACATATAGACGCCAGGCGGAAGCGGGGGCTGCCTGCGTTTCTGGTCCTGGTAGGGCAGAGCCTGTGAATCCCCAGGGCAGACCTGAATTCATCCGTGGTTCTACATACACATACACGCACACACACACACAATTGTATAAATAACAATAATGAAAAAGTATTTTAAAACTACATGCAAGTTTAAAAAGTAAAGAACTTTGGATACATTCCTCAATATATTGGAGAGAGAGCAGATGAGAGACTTTTTGACTGTGTGTCCCTGGGAATGAAGAAGGGGGTTTTGAAGAATAAAAACTGTGGGGCCATGAGCAAGACCAGAGCTACGGTCTTTCGGGGCAAACTGCCAGCACTCTCGCGTGGGGAGGGGAGGAGTAAGGGTGGAACTGCCCCATCCCTGGCAATTACACAACCTTCCTGTGAAAAACAGCAGAGAATTCAGGCGATGTCTTGAGACAGAGGGAATCCCAGATGCCGGCAGCAGCAGCTGCCGTTTGTGACTGCCGTGTATTTTTAGGAGGCAGAAGCTTCACATGTGTGGGAAGGATTCTCATTGGAGCAGAGAACTCATGCCTGGAATCTGGTGTCTAAATCTGACCTATCCAGTGCTGCTTTCCTTGTGACTCCAGGGTGCTTCGCGAGGAAGGCCGGAACAGAGAGCAGAGGAACTGGCTCAGAGGGTGGAGTAGGAAGCGGTAGGCTGTAAATGAAGCCCGAGACAAGGCTGCTCAGGGCTGGGATGTGGGAAATTGATCAGCATGGTCAAGTTTTCTCTCTAAAAGGCACTTAAAAAGCTGTTTAGGGGATAATTTGAAGTCATTTTTTTGTTTTATTTCTTTGTTGCTTTTTTGGTGATTTTTTCTCTTTGACAATCTCCTTCAAGTATACAAATGCTATATCTACTCTGTCCTTTCTCCTCTTCCGTATCCCCTTACCTCCCACCTCCCACTCCCCCGTTACCTTCAAATATTCCTTTCATATTCCTGCCTGTTTGTTTTATTTTGTGTACATTGGGTCAATCAGGACCCCCGTGTGATCCTAGGGTTGGGGTCTTTTGGAGACTTGGAAGCTCTTCTGTGGGCTGCAGTTGCCTCCCCTACCCAAACCTGTTGGTCACCCACTGTTCATCAGTACTGTATAGAACCCCATGATTTTCTCCTCAGTTTGTAGCTGGTCAGGGCCATGGAGGTCCCCTGTAGGCTCAGCGTGAGTGACCACTTCGCTTATGGGTTCATGATTACCACGCTTGTGTCTTTTCCAGAAGACAGCGCTTCACAACCCTTTTCCTTGTCTCCTGCCTCTTACATCCTTTCTGCCCTCTCTTCCGCCGAGGTCCCTGGGCCTTGAGGGGTAATGGGCTGCCATACTGAGGACTGAATCCTTTGCTTTTATTCTCAGAATCTTGTGCAGCTATGGCTCCCTGCATTCACTTCAGATCATGACGAGGGGAGGCTTCTCCGCGTAAGGCTGGGGGTCAATCTTTGTATTCTTTCTGCTCTCTTTTCTCTTTTGCCTCTCTTCAAAGGAGAAGATTCTGTGTTCTGCCTGGAACCAAGTGCTCCGAACTCATCTGTTCTCTCTGCCAGCTGTTAAAGAAAAGAAATAAAAGCTCACGGTGCTCATGTAAACAGGACATGTGATAATTCACCAGACACACTTGAAAACTAGATCATCGTGTGGCACTAGCAAGAAATCAGAAACCCAAGCTTCAGTGTCTTCTAGAATCTCCCTAGCAACCAAATTAGCAGCAGACATCCTTCCGACACTGTTGCCAGCTATCAAATGGACCTGGACTCTTGTCCAACATGGCTTTTTCTTTCCCTGTCCATCTCTTCTCTCTGTGATGCTGTTTATGTTTTGGCTTATTGTTACAAATTCTGCTCCTACAAATTGTTATCTTAAAGCACTCCCGTGATGAGCTATAACAAAACACTCAGAAGATAAGACATCAAATTAATATAGTTGTGGCCATTGATAGACATGATTATTTTCACCTCACAGATGAAGACTCTAAGGTACAGAAACCCGTGAATTGCTTAAGGTCACCTTATTAATAATTTATTCAAATCCTACAAAGGTAAAAAGTATATATTTCCAGTTTTTCCCAATAATTTTCTTCAAATCTGGGATGGATAGTTTTTTGATAGCTGGGCAATTTTATGCCCTCTAACTCTGAGGTAACTGGCCTGGGGCCCTGGTTTTGAGTTATGCAGATCACTGGACTAGGGACCTATGCTGTCTCCTTGAAGGCCTGAGTCTTAGAGCTGCCTGAAGAAGGAAGGGTGACCTGTATCTTTTCTACTGCATTTGGTCAGTAATTCATAATGTTCATCTTGAGAGGTTCCTGATGACGACCACCACATTTCCACTTGATGATATTGGCTGCTGAGTTTTTCGTAGCCATTCTCTTCTGTGGGCCTGCTTCTCCGTGCTCTGTGGACAATAGATAGTCTCATGGAAGCATCTCTAGCACCACAAGGGTTGGGAGTGCCACCCAGGGTTGGGAGTGAGGTCAAAGGGAAGAATATCATGTGTGGGTGGAAAGAGAAACAAGAGCTAAGTGTGGGCACCAACACTGCTTCTCTTCCTTTGCTCCAGAGAGCATCCAGAGGCAGTTTATCCAGCTGCTCGGGGGCCATGAGTCTGTCATGCCCTTCCTTTCTGTGTCACGCGCCTCTTCCCCAGGCCACCTGTGACATATCCACATCCTTGCCTTATGTTTTCCTTATTCTGTGCTGCCACCTGAGGCATGTTCATCCTCCCCTCTCTCCTGAGATTTGAGAAGAGGCCTGCTGTCCTGCCTCTGCTGAGCTCGTGTGCCCCAGAGTCCCCATACTGACTATTCAGAATGGACTTCAGGTTACCACGTAGTCTTGGTCAAAACACTCTCGCAACTTACCTGAATGCTTAGAATGAAGTGCCAGGTCTTCCCTGTGCTACTCATCAGTTCATCCAGCTTTCCAGGCATTATAATCTGCCCATGTCGGGGCACTATGATCCGCCCATGTCCGGGCACTATGATCTGCCTGTGCTCAGTTCCTTCTGTGCCCCGTGCCTCTTCCCTGTTCCCACTGATCCTTACAGGCTCCACTTCTCACATTCTCTAGTCACAGAGCGTCGCTCATTTGTCTGGAGCCTATCGGCTCAGCTGCACTACAGAGTCACTGCATCTGCTGTTTCCTTTGCGCAGCACGTTCCTTCCCACGATGGCTGTGGTGGCTTCCTTGAATGCCATGTCACTGAGGAGGCCTGTCCTGCTCACACTCCCAGAACAGGGCCAGCCGGCTGTATCTGCCTGTCTGTCAGTCCCTTTCTGCCCTCACTTTTCACCACACTACTCATCTCTGCTTGACCTCTTCTTTCTAATGTACCGAGTTCTCCATTAAAATGTAGATTCTAGGAGCCAAGGTGGTGTCTGCTTCAGCCTTTGCTGTCTCCAGCTGAGAAAACAGTGCTTTGGCACATGGTGCACAGTAAGTGAACATCTGTTAACCGATTTCCAAATTTTACTTTTTTAGATAGGAGGCCAGTGGATTAACTGAACGTAATTGTTTGGCAGACAGACATTTTTATTAGGCTCTGTGCTACATACCTCAGCTGTCTTACACAGTGTAATAAAAAAGTTGTTAAACAGACGTTGGAATCATTTCCATCATTGTAATAAAGAAACTGAATCTCAGAGATGCAATTTTTGTTCAAGCCATGAACTTCTTAAATAATATAAAGTAATTAAACTAGGACCGGTCTGCTCACAAACCAATACCTGTGCTGCATATGACATCGCATTGTTTGTGTCTGCCAGCATCTTATCAGAGAGCAAATGGCATAAGGGGAATTTTTTTTGTAGTATATGTATTTTTGCTGTTTTCTTAAATATGAAAGAAGTTACCTAAAACTGTAAAAAAAAAAGACTGAAAAATCACATGTAGCAATATAAAAATACAAATAAATTTATTCAATTAAATTGACTAGATGACAAATTTAAAATATATTTAAATTTAAAAGCTGAGGAAAGATACCTATTGCTCAGTTTTGTGTATAAAATTCGTCCTATCAAGGGAATGTTGAGACGGCTCCATGGTTAAAGCCTTCGCCTCACAGGCAAAAAGAAGGATCCCAAGTGTGGATACCCAGGTCCCACCTAAAAATACCAGATGAGCGTGGCAGCCCACCTGTAAATCAGCTGGAAGAAGGCGGAACCTAGGAATCCCTAGAGAGAACTGGCTAACCAGACCAACCCTAATGGCTTACTTTGGATTTAATTAGAGACCCACACTCAAAACAGTAAGGTGGAAGAATGATCAAGGATGAGTCCTTCTGTCACCCTTGGGACTCCACAGGCACACTCAATCAAGTGCACTGATGTAGATACAGCCCCTCCCCACACACATGCACGCATGCACCCCAGACATACATACATGGAAGACAGAAAGAAAAAGGCACAAAAAATTTTATCATGCTGTCACACTTAAACAAACTGCTTTCTCTCTAGCTAGAAGGTGTCTTCCCTGCTCATCCCTCTGTGCAGAGCTTTGGTGGCTCTCCTTGTTCCTGCCACCCGTTCTGTGTTGCCTCCCTTCATGCTTCTCTCCCAACGGAAAACTCATAAGGAAGCATCCTTCTCACCAGAGAACCCAGCAGCCCATCTTGTCTTGGGTAGCCCCCAATCTTCCAGCACCTCTTCCTCAGTCTCTTCTTTTGGTAAAGGTTGGGATGTCCACTCGCCTTCATTGGGTCTCGTTCAATCATGCTCTGGTCTTCCTTGTAATACTTCAGAACCTCTATGTTTTATAAAATTTTCCCATAGTATTAGGGAAAAAGCCACTTCTTTTCTCCTTCATAAAATAGAATCCTGTCAATGTACCTCTGTCTTAGTTTCTGTCACTGACTGATCTGATGTCCAGGCCCAAAGCAGTTACTCCCGAAGCAGGCATTGTCAAACATCCAGACACTCTGAAATGGACAGCTATGCTGAGCTGTAAGGACCAGGGAGAGACCCAAACGGTACCACAGCTGGAAGATATTTGCAGGTCCTGTGCCTGGTTCCTTCTGCTGATTTTGTTTTCATGTGTCCATTGACATTCATTTGTGTACGAGTAACACAACACTCAACCTAATGAAACCGGCAATGGAACTGTTGGAGGAGGCATCCTGTAACAAGATCAGCTCCCAGAGATGTCATGCGGACCTGCTGTTTCTCCTCCTTTTGCTTCAGTTCGGCCTCCTGTCATGAGATGGCACGAGGCTCACACGCATATGCATATACAGCTGCATGCACTGGAGACACCAAGACAGATAATTAGGCTTGTAAAAGAATTTTATTTATCTTTCATGTGTATATTTGTGTTTGTGACATATGCATATGTATATTCATGTTACACGTGGGTGCACATCTGTGTGGGTGCACATGCATGTGAACATATGCACATGCATATGAACATATGCACGTTTGTACATGGATGCATACTTGTGTGTGTGCCTTCCCAAGGGTGACATCAGGAATAATTCTCAGTCTCTCCTCCACCTTGTTCTTTTGAGCTTTGGCCTCTAATTAATCCTAGAGTAGGCCATTAGGGTTAGTCTGACTAGTCAGCCTGCTTTCAGGATTCCCAGGCTCTCCCTTCCAGGTCTGAAGTTGTGGCTGGGCCACCATGCACTTGTGAAGTTTATGTGGGATTTTGGATTCTGGACTCCCTTTGCTTGTGCAGCACGTTCTTTAACCTCTGAGCCAGATCCTCATCCCCTGGGGGTGAATCTTAAATGGCATTAGGAAATGCCTTTCTATTTGGCTCATCATGTCTGCATTGCAAAGGAAAGTCTTTTCAAATCTCTCTAGTGGACTGCTACTTCTCTGGGTATACAGCTATACAAGGAACCAACATTACACTTACCTGCCATTTGGCAGGTAAAGTAAGGGTGAAATGTGGTTTTTCTGGTACAGAGGAAGGCAGGATACAGCAGTGAGGAGGCACATTAACGTCTGTCCTGTGTACTGCACCCTAGAAGAAAACCTCAGTCATCAACACGTTCTGGTTTTTGCATTATTTGTATTGGAAAGACTTATTTCTGCTTATGGGTGTTTTTATAAGTTTGAATTGTCTGATGTGTTATCTAGCAAGAAAAGAGGAAGCGAGGGAGGTGCTTAACCCATGAAACGGGTGGCTTAGAAGCAACAGAAAAAATATTTCTCAGTCTGGAGCCTGGAAGGGGTTCAGCTCCTGGTGGGGCTGGGGTGAGGGGTTTCTTTTTAGATGTCAGATTGTCAATCTCACATGTCCCTATGTGTCAGAAAGAAGTAAGAAGCTGTCTCAGATCTACAAGGGATGAGCTCCACCCTTATGATTTAATCACCTCCCAAAGGTTCTACTTCCAAATATTACTAATATGGGGATTTGGATTTCAAAATATGAATTTTGAGAGAGTGTAACCATTCAGTTAGCAGACAGCAGAGAAAGAAGGGATTAACCTAAAAAATACAGTTAATAACTGGCATGTATATTAATTGGCTCACATGACGAATACTCTGAGATAAGATCAAGTGGTAGAATATTGGACTTGGATGTGAAGTCAGACTTTCTTTGTATCTAGGTGCAGCTGGTGAAATACTTTGATCTTTAATACCTACCATTAATTTTGCTTAAAATGAATAAGTATTAGTGGCAATAGTATTTGAGACCCAGTCTTGTCTGGTGATTGAGGAAAATCTTGAAGTGGTGATCTTTCTTCCTCAGTTTCTTGGGTGCTACAATTACAGGGGTGTTCCACATGTCTTGCTGAAATTATTCTAGACTGAGATGGATAATAAGCTAGTTACTGGCCTTCTAATATTATTGTCTTTTGTACATTAGTATTTGCGTTAGGTACTGAGAATCCAAGGATACAGATATGACCTCACTCCTTGCTGTCAGGGTTGGAGCTCCCATAGGAGAGAGACATATGTAAACTAACAATTATAATTCTATGTAATAAGGACTGCAGAAGAGGTGTATAAGGCAGTGATTAGCACAAATGATAGTGTTTATCCTGTAGCGTGGTTAATGTCCTCACAGCCAGGTGCAAACCAAAGCTGCACAATGATCGAATTAACTTGTCTGTCCATAGGAAAGCCAGGTTGTCGACTAGATCTCTGGCCTCAAGCCTACGTGTGTGGAAGAGAAGATCAAAGCCCATCTCCTTCGAAGGCAAGATCAGGACTACATGAAGGACAAACTGTTGGAGATTGATCTGAGGACCTTGTAGTAAAGCGATGATAGACACATTCCAGGCAATAAGAATGCCATGAAAAAACTTCAGAATGATTTTGTCAGAGCACAATTTTTGCCATAGAAAAGATTAGGAAGGTACCTGAGCCCTCTAATGAAAGGCCTTATCCCGAGCATAAAGTATAAGGTAGAAACCCCATACTTAAGACGCACGTATAAGTGAAGGCCTTAAGGTGTAAGTGTAAGGTACTATAAGATATATTCTTGAGGTGTTTGTATTGAATTCAGTGGGCAGATGGAGGATTCAGGGGCTGATGAAAAGAGGACTCTTGGACAGTTATTTCCACAATATAGCTACTCGTGCTGGAGGTGATTCAGAGAGGAGAGCCCGAAGCAAAGCAAGAGAGCACAGGGGCCTTGTCGTGACCCAGCTGGGGGGTCACCGCAGTGAGACTGGTTTGGTGCTATTTTACTATTTCAGGGAATAATCATTTATAACTTCCAGAAATTCGCATTGTCTTCCCACTCATGTCGATTTCTCTTATCCTCCTGTTGATGAGTTATCTTACCTCAGACATTTTCTGACCTCAAGGATTTGGTAATTTCAATCAAGTGAAGCCACTAAAACCAGAGTTTTGCATTTTGTGGCAGGATAGAGTAATGAGGAGTATCTGTACTTACCTCCCTACCTAAAGCAATTAAAAAACTAGAGAATGTTGAATAAGTGTATTAGTCATTAGGGAAATGTAAAGAAAAATTATTATGAAATGCAATATGCCTGCTAAAAATATCAAACATTTAAAAAGATCATATGAAATTTTAACACATGAATGCCTGTGCACACCAGTGATAATTCATCATGACAGAAACCTTTTGGAAATAGTTTCCAAAAGCCAAATATCAGAAATGGCTCGATTAGTCTACTCCTGCAAGTAAGCACCCAAGGGAAATGAAGCTAGTATGTCTACTTATATACAAATAATTATGTATACATACATGTATATGCCTTTGCTCAGATCCATTTATAATAGGCAAAGCTGGTGAATGAGCGCAAGACAGATGAGCAAGAGCTTTGGTACATCCACATACATAGCGCAGTCGCCTTCACAGTGCACAGCAGGGACTAGCAGTGCACCCACAGCAACATGTGTCTCACAGCAATCACACTGACTGAAAGATTCCAGACCTTGTCCAAGAAGATGGCTGAGATGATAACCTTAAGCAATTAAACAATACTAATAATGGATACATGATACCTCTTGATAAATCGTTGGCCAAAATGGCCTCGAAGGCCCTTAACAGTACAGGCTTTTGCTGTTGCTCTTGGTTGTCCTCCAGAAACTAAAATAGCTTTCCTCTAATTTCAGAGATGAGCATCCACTGCTCCCCATTCTGGAGACCTGAAATCGCCCAAGCGCCCCTCTCCTTTTCGCTCTGATGCTCACTTGCCTGCCTGCATGTTCAGTCAGTTGCACCTGCCTCGCTGCTCTTCATGATCTACCCTCTAGTGTCCATTACTCCGTCATCAGTCCACTTTTACCTCATCTCCTCCCATCTGGGCTCCCCAACTTCCTCTTTCTTATCTTCCTACTGTATCTTTTCACAAAAAGGTGATTGTGCTTTTCCCTGTGCCTCTGTGTACCGTGCAGATAAGATTCTTACTAGTAGTCACAGAACAATGTGGCTACTTAGAAGAACCAAATCTTGTTTTTTTTTTTTTCCTTCTAAAGGATGAAAAGAGAAGAGGCTGGGAAGATAGCTCAGTGGGGAGAAGCATCTTCTGTATAATCCCGGCAGTCAGAGTTCTGAGCCCCAGAACCTTTGCAAAATCTGTACACAGTTACACAAGCTCCTATAATCCCCTGTGGAGTCAGTAGCATCTGGCAGTTGGAAGGACAGCTAGCCCACCGTACACCGCAGTGATGGGACCCTGTCTCAAAGAAGGTGGAAAGGGCTGGACTAATGCCTAAGGTTGTCCTCTACCTCCACTTGTGCATCTGCTGCACATGAACACACACACACACACACACACACACACACACACACACACACACTGCAGGGAAACCCCCTTTGTCCACAGAATGAATTCCAGCTCTTCAGTGGAGTCACTTTTAATGGCTCCTCACTGGCCAGTTGTAGCTCTTCAGCCTGAGCACACCACATAGTTGTCCTTGCAGCGCCACCCCCAGACCACCACAGCTCTCTGGAGACACACACCTCTCATTTCCCACACTTGAAACCTGCTACAAATGCCCTTCTCATAGATGGGTGCAAGCTCCCACACAACTTTCATTCACCACAGATTTTCCCTAATAATCCTGTTGTATTCTTAGACCATGTGTGTATATCGTTACTCATAAAAGCCCACTTGAGACACCTCCTCTGCTCCTCACCCTCTATTCTGAAGAGTAATAATTATTACCCCACTTTGAGGGCGGGCTCGAGTCACAGAGGCATCATGTAGTTTGCCCAGAATCTCTCATTCAGCCGGCACTGAGTGAGCTCTGGACCAGGGCTTGGTGCTGTCATGGTGCGGCTCTTTCTGTCTTCCTTGAACATGGGGGTCTCTGCTGCACCTCGGGACCCAGTTATGTACACGCTAGAAGGATCTGTGCTGATACTGAATCTCAAGTATGAAATAGTCCCCTGGCTCATCTCAGAAAATATTGTTATATACCGCACATTGATTTTTTTCTATTTTTCAAAGTCTGTTAATAATTTTTGTGTGTGTGTGTGTGTGTGTGTGTGTGTGTGTGTGTGTGTGGTGTACAAGAGGGCAATTGAGTGTTTGTATCTGTGGAGATCCAAGGGTGACATTGGGAATTGTTGTAAATTGTTCTACCTCCTTATTATTTTGCTCTGGGGTTTCCCGCACTCCACTTTCTGGGTCAAAATTCCAGACTTTCTTATAGAATACCTGCTGAAACCATTTCTGCCTGGCATTTTTGTATGGGATCAGGGGTTCCAAAATGAGCTCCTCTTGCTTGTCAGGCGAAGGCTTTAACCTCTAAGCCACCACCCCATCTCTATGTGTGTGTTTTTAAGTGTGTGTGGTGTAAGCACACGTGTGTATGTGGGTGTCCACTCTCAGAGTTCTGAGGAGGACATCGAGTGTCTTGCTCTACAGCTTTTTACCTTATGCCCTTGAGAGTTCTCTTTGAACCTGAGCTAAGCTGGCAGCTGCTGGCCCCAGCAATGCAATCATTTTGTCTCTGCCGCTGGGTTTTGAACTCAGATCCTCTTGCTCACCCCGAGAGCTGTCTTATCTGATGAACAATCCTTCAGTTCCTGGAACTGTTTGTATTTTTGAACAAAATGCGTAGTTTATTTTTATATAAAAAGTATAAAGTATGTTTCTTACACATTTTGCTCAACAACCGTTGTGTTGAGTGCTTAGGAATCACTAGACAGACATTGCCCTGATAATTTCATCTTCTTAGAGCTTTGGGGTAGGTCCACCTGCATTAAGTCTAAGCAGCCCAACAAGAACTGTGGGCACCCAGTTTTGAGAGAAGCTGAGATCCAAGGGGTTTTATTTAAAAAGAACTAGGAATGCTTTCCCAAAGAATGAGTAGAATTGCAATAAAGGAAAATATTTGGGAAAATTTTTTTTCATTGACCAGGATCATGATTGGGATTTTAACAAATATAAACTAAGAAGTAAGCCTAGTTTGGTCAAGTTGTAATTTAGAATTATCGCTTAGTTTAGGTGCTAAGAACTGTTTCGGTGATAAGGTTTTCCAAATTTTTTGTGAAACAAGCTAATAAGGCAGATGCACATCTTAGTGATGGCTTAGTGTGGAAATGAATGAGTGAGGAGCCAGGTGGGCTGTGTCTGCATTTGCCACAGGGAGTTTCAGGTGCTAGGGTGTGGATTGCCGTGTCTATACAACTGCCCTGGGAGAAGTCTGCTGAGGTCTGCACCTTCCTGTGCAGCTCAGCTTCTATTTCTTAGGACTGATCCTTTGTTGTCTCGGGTAAATGTTGACACTAAGCACTTTTTCTCAGGCTAAGCCTGGCCCTGCAGACCACTGTACAAATCACCTTGAAACATTGCAGTATGAACTAGTGGGCAGTGATATATTACAAATTTTTTCTCCCTTGCTAGCTCTGGCCAAATCACAGTGCACGGAGTTCTTCGGAGCTTGGATGACTATAGTGGGTTCCTTTGCTCTTTTCCAATTAGCCTGATTCTGCCACTCACAGGACAAACACATTTATTAGCATGCTTTAAAATTAAAATTTAAGTGAAGTGTATTGTTAGATATCATGTTTCAAAGTTGCATTTGTATGTTTGCTGGCATATGGCAGTACAGGATTACATCTGCACATTTGCAACATTGTACTTGGAGTGATAGCAAAGAAAATTGACTTGAGGTTTAGTTCTCCTGGATGTATAATTTAAAAAATGGCACTTATACCAGCAAACAGAAAAAAAAATCAAACAAGGGCACAGAAGAGAATTCAACTGAAAAAAAAATTTCACTAATGAATTAATATAGTAGGTAAAAGTTACCAATTTAATGTGTCCAAATTGGCTCTTGTCAAAGTAGTTTCGAAGTTATGCTTCAGTGCTGAGGTTTCAGTGTCTGAAGTCTGCAATGAGCTTTGTCATAACAGTGACTGGACATCTTCTGTTCTCACAGATTTGATCCAGGCAACCAATGAGACCAATGTCAATATTCCTCAGATGGCCGACACGCTCTTTGAGCGGGCAACCAACAGTAGCTGGGTGGTCGTATTTAAAGCTTTAGTGACAACACATCATCTCATGGTGCATGGAAATGAGGTGAGCCAACAGACAACTCTATTCTTTCTCAATAGAGGAAGGGAGGCAGTTACAGAAAAACATGGAAATAATATTTAAGACCCTTGAGTTTTCACTAATGAGAATGAAAAGATATCTATGATACCGAATCCTCTGAGCACATTTTCAATCTCCAATTTAGGTATGTGTAAAATAAAATTTAAGTTGGATCTTGACTTAGAGATCCTGAAGCATTGGACATTGTTGCCTGAATTTTGAATTCTATATAAACACATCAGTGGACAGAGAGGAAGAAAGGAATATTAGAATTTTTTTCCTATAGGAAATAATCTTTTCTGCTTTTGAATGAAGATTGCCTTACTAAAATGCTTAATCTTGAAAAATATTGATAAAATTAAATTTCTTTCTTTCTTATAGAATACCTGCTGAAACCTGTTAAATTTATAGTGTTTCTGCTAGATACAGAAATGAATGGTCATGAAATTTAATTCTTATTCAGTGAATATTACTTAGCAGAATGGGAGATTTTGTAATTCAAAACAATTTTCCTTCAGCATCAGAATTTGCTGAAGATATGATTTGTGTATATGAGCGTTTAATTTTCCTCTTTGTTTTTCAGAGATTTATTCAGTACTTGGCTTCTAGAAATACTCTATTCAATCTCAGCAATTTTTTGGACAAAAGTGGATCCCATGGTGAGAATATTTAAATTTTGTGTGTGCACACATATGTGTACCATTTAGCGAAAGGCATTATCACTGTTAGTTTCATTAGATATTTAAGAAAATTGATGTTTAAATACCTACATAAAATTAGCTTTTTAATTGTAAACAATTGGTATATTAATTTTGTCACTTGAAATGGTCATTTTATAAAACAAACAGCAAGCATGTCAGCATACACTTTTTTAAATAAAGATATAAGGTAAAAGGAAATTAAAGATGACATCTAATTTTTGAAACAATGGTTTCTCCCATAAAAAACATCCTGGGTAGATTGGTAGGATTTGAACTGCAGTCACTGAACATTCATTATATTTGCTGGCTGTCTATTACATACATGTTAGATAATGCCTTGAGAACGTAGACCATTTTTCAAATGATTTCGTGTATTGCATATAAAATAGGATGTTATTTGAAACAATGAACGAAAAACAGAAGGAAAAAGTAAGAAAAGACATCCTATACAGGATAATACAATAACCATATCAAAAGTCTCAGAGAGTTCCACAATCTTCTGAAAGTAGGATTTTATATCATATCTGCTGAACTCCTGCTTCCAACTCTATATTCTGAGCTAAAAAGCCAAGCATATCTGAAGGCATTCTATGCATTAATTTTGTGTCTTCTCTCATCTCCACAGGTTATGATATGTCTACCTTCATAAGGCGCTACAGTAGATATCTGAATGAAAAGGCTTTTTCTTACAGACAGATGGCATTTGATTTTGCCAGAGTGAAGAAAGGGTATGGCATTCTTTTTCTTTCTCTCTCTGTCTCGTATCTATTTGAGCACAATAAATCCTCAAGGTCTTTCTGATTTATATCGTATGCCAACTAATTTTAATCATGCAGGCCTAGTTCACCTACATCTAAACAAATAGCTCAGTAAGTAATATCATAAAAGTTAGCCCGGAGATAGCAGTATGCAGCATTCTGTATGTTCATGCATTAAAAATATGATTTGCTGCTCAGAAATTACAGATGCAGAATTTTATTTGTTACAATCTATTCGATATTCACAAACATATAAAAACTTCAAATAATTTAAGAAGGAGTTTATCTGGCTCATTTAAGCTTTAGCAGCTTCAGATGAAAATAGCTAATTATGTGAGTTGTAATTGAGATAGAAATGAACCAGTGTATTTGTGGTGGAGCTCTAGCCTTTAGAGTCAGTATTTTCCTAGGGAACATGTATGTCATATTTTAATTAGCAATAGTTCCTTTTGGTTAAGAAAGTCTCACTGAAGCGGAAATACTCGAATTTGATCCGTAATTGCCATTTAGTTCCTTCCACATAGATGTATGAAGGTCCTCACAAGTGTTTAGTCACACATTTGTGTCATTATTTTGTCTGTTCCTAACTTGAAATAAGGGCAAGGCATTATAAAAGAGTGACTACTTTAATTTTAATCATTCATGTAAGATGTAACTATTTTTGTAATATCTGATCTGACTTTAACTTTGAGCTTTTTTTCATCATAGTGGTAAAAGGTATCACCTTGTCCATTCAAAATATATCAGCTTAGGGGGGGGATAGTGAATACTTAGAGGATTCCCTAGGGAGATGGTGAATACTTAGAGAATTCCTTGAGGGGTGGTAAATCCTTAGAGGATTCCCTTTGTCCTCTTCTCCATGCAGATGATTGTAATTCATGCTCTTTCTTCAGACTTCTAACAGCCTATCGGCAGCTATTCCTCATTTTCCTAGCTACATGTGGTCTGTGGGTCACATGTCTGTAGCCTTCTTAGAAGCCTCTGAGCTCCCATGTGGACCCTTGATGATATCCCAGGATACTTTCTCCACAGCTGGGGAGGGAAAGACCCTGAAAGTTGCCATAGTCAACCCACCAATGTCTCCTGGGCACTATCTTCAGTTATTGTAATGCTGTCAGTCCACAGCCTTCTCTGGGTGCAGGGCCTCCTAGCAAGGTCTGGAGGTGGGTACAAGTCACGTGTGGTACCCCTTTATATGCCACTCAAGCTCTTCTGCAGCTATCCAAACTTCTACCTCCATTTTGACCAACTATGCACACCAAAATTCATTTTTCTTGACTTGACAATTAATAACATAAGCTCAGTTCTGGAATCCACAAGTTTTATAGACTTCCAAGCCAAATTTTTTCTTCCTAAATAAAGAGACTTTAGGAAAAGCATCGTATTATTATTATTATTCCCGTTGCTTATGCTATAGGGAGGGAAACAGCCACAATGTCTTAATGTCTGGTACCGATTCCAGGACACTGCAGAGCCACAGGGGGGAGGGAGCACAGCTCAGGACTGCACCTGGGGTCTTGTATTTACAAGGCTGTTTTATCCTTTGCTTGTTTGCTTGGGATGTTGCAGGGCGGATGGCGTGATGAGGACCATGGCTCCCGAGAAGTTGCTGAAGAGCATGCCGATACTGCAGGGGCAGATCGATGCTCTGCTCGAGTTTGATGTATGTACCTCCCAGGAAAATGCTTCTCGTATTTCCCTGTGTTTCCTTCGAAGGTGGCTGCAGGGCAATCAGAGATTCCCTGGAAGTAGCTTCAGTGCACCATCACGTCATTGAACGAGATGATTGTTTCATTCAGAATGTGAAGCTCAGTGGAAATAACTTGAGATCCCCAGATTTCACCGGAGCTTATAAGCTGTTTTCTTAGGCCGTAGGAAAAGATGAGAGCTATGTTCTTAGAGCCTTCTGCTGTGAGAGGGGGGTGGCCTCATCTGCTTGGGAGGTGAAGCGTCCACAAGATGCATCTGCAGACAGCTAAATGTCCTCATCTGCGGCTAGACACCACTGAATGTGGACTGCTCAAGTGACAGTGTCCATCAGGGAGTGATTTTGTGCCATAGAAAACAGCTGTCTTTCCCATTAGTGCCTCACTTGTCCGATAGATACATCCTTACTTGTATTTAGGTGTGGTGCCAAGTACAGCAACTCACACATGTGATCAAGTTGTATGGAATTAAATACCTGCAAAAATAAGCCCAAATAAACCCAGGAAAATTAGAATACAGTCGGGAACTGTATCATTGTTAACACATGGTGGCCATGCTATCAGTTGTAGCTGTAGTGCCGTTTCGTGAGCTGCCACCTTTGGGAGAAGCCAGGTCAGTGGCATGGGATCTCCTAAGATTCATGTGAAGTTATAATTACCTCTAAATAATAGTTAAAATTTCCTGACTAATGAACACCAGGTATTTTGCTATGAAGAAAAATTCCAAACTTCCATTGTCAGCTTTTCTACAGTTGGGTAGCTGCCCAATGCACTTGCCTCAGATATTTCTAGCTTAAAGTCTTTATTAAGATTACATGGCTTAGTCTACAGTTGAGCCCTGGACATAACGTTCAACTCTTGTGAAATTTCAGTTGTAGCAACAAGCCATCATACTGGGTTTTATTTTTCATGTTAAGGACTTTGTTAAACATCCGTGGAACTGCTTGTTTCAGCAGCTTTTCATTCAACTAGTTTTTTTGGCTATTATTTGCCTTACTAAAGGTTCTGACTTAACAAAGCAAAATTATATACATCCCACTTTTTGGTATTACTGGGTTTACTAAAAAAAAAAAAAAAAAGTTACCCAGCATTTGTAGACTAAGAGCGAATTTCTTCCTGGTCACTTGAGACATTTGGATGCAATTTGAGCAAGTGCTGACTGGAAGACATGCCGCTAAGGTTAACCACTCATCTTTTCTAGGTGCATCCAAACGAACTAACGAATGGTGTCATCAATGCTGCGTTCATGCTCCTCTTCAAAGATCTTATCAAACTTTTTGCCTGCTACAATGACGGAGTCATTAACCTACTCGGTAAGAGGCTGAGACGGGCCTGGGCTGCTGGGGTTCCATGTAAGGGCTGAAAGCTTCCGTGGGGGTGAGTTTCTAGTCTGCAGTCAAGCGAGCGTCTCAGCAGAGGCTGTGTTGTGTGGAATACGATGCTGCTGCCTGACTCCTGTGAGAAGTGATGGTGCTGGCAGCGCCTCATGGGACGGAGGTGAAGTCACAGCCCATGATAACTGCTCGCTGCAGTACAGGCTAATACATGGCTGCTCTCGTCCCTATGCACGCTGAGGACGTGCAGCGATGGTAGGCAGGTCAGCTCAGCCGTGGGGTCAGAATCCTGTGCTATCCAGCCTACTCACCTCAGCCATTTCCGTGCCTGCGCCATTTCTACAGTTTCCTCTTACTCCCTTACCCTGATTGCTGAGAACTTATTGGGCATATCTGGTCCTTGATTTGTATATGCGATGAAAGCCATCTCTTGCTGTTTATCCATTTGGAAAAATCCATATGTTCATTATCTCTTCCCAAGCCCACAGTCACCTGTCCTTCGGTTTAATATTGCCAAGTCCCTATCATCAGATCCTACAAATTGATTGCTCCCCATAATGTCTGTGGTGCTGTTCTCTGAGACTTGCCAACTTTCGTTGACACAAAGTTGAAATGCAGATAACTGTACAGCCAACATTTGTCTTGCGATGAAGAGTTTTTCTCCTGCCAAGATCACCCCTTTGTGAAGGTGTGATTCAGTAAGTCCCTTTAGTTCTTCCCAGCATAAAGAACCATCTCTAAAGTTGGATTGTTTTCTTCCTCTGTCAGTTGTTCATAAGGAATTCTCTGAAAACCATAGATATGATCTAGAGGAGACTTGGGAGAAATTGCTAGGCAGAAGACTGGAAATAGACTTTATATCATATCTTACTTGACTATGGTCCAGATCTCAGTCTCTAGAAGTTAGCCAGTAATCGTTCCTAAGGACATTGCTTGCTGTCTGAGGAAAATGCACTCTGCTGCTGAGCGCGGGGGCTGATGCTGGAGGGCACCACACAGAGTTTACATTTGAGTCTGTCACACACCCCTGAGTGCTTTGAGAGCTTGTGGAATCAAGGTCCAGGTGGCTTCAGTTTGGACCAGCTGTGTCGCCTTCCCTTCCCAAGGTCCCCTGTGTCTGCTGTGTGCCAGATACTCTCCTTACAACAAGGTGCATGTTCTGTCTAGTCCCTGCAAAACCAGAGCAGCACAGCAGACTCTGGACTGGGTTTTAGTTACTGCAGAGTTAACCTTTGGTACGGAGAAGATGCCCAGACCTTTGAACACTCAGTTTTATTCAGGTGGCCTGTCAGGACCTTTCGCCAGACTTGACGGAGGTTCTTGACCGGTCGGTACAATCATCCTGCTCTCATCAGATCAGGATCTTACGGAGTTATGACATCAGGACCTGCTGATGTCCTTAAAACAAGACAATGAGCCAATCCTAGCTCGTTGCCAGCTGAGCAGACTCCTTCTGAAGACCTCTTTTCTTGGGGGTAGAGATAAGGCGCATTGTCCAGCTAAACAGCTGCCTGCTGGGTGCAGGAGTTGTGCTGATTTTCCTGCCACAATCAGGAGCTGCTGCCTGATTACATTGCACTAACCATTGAGAATTTCTCAAACTTTCATTTATTTATTATTTTTGCACAAACCTGCTTCGTAGATTACCTGTAGATGGGGTAGAATTCTGATCTGTGTGTCTTTGTAGCCAGTGTGACAGTTCTGTTAGCTTCAAGGTATGTCAGGGAGGAAGCGGGAGTTAAACAAAGGAAATACTCTGTAGTTGTTTTGTAATTTCTTTTCCTAAAGTCTACACTTGGAGTGGCAGAGCCTCTAGTCAAGTTTGTCCTTCATGGGGTAGCAGCGTCTTAGAGTCATGTGTTCATTGTGTGTATTTTGTACATATGTCACTTACGCATTATAGTAAAGTGAGTGGCAGCAATCATACAAAGAATGACATGGAAGAAGTAGGGTTGTTTTGTTGTTACAGATACATTATGGGATTGCTTGGATCAAGGTTAAATGTACAACATATATTATAATGATGATATTTTTAAAAATTAAAAATGGAGTATAACTATAAGAGAGGAGAAAAGTGAAATAATGCAAAATGTATACTAAAAGCCACCAAAGGATTGATCACTGTGGTGTACAACTGTGTCCCCAGGCACTGGGACCGGGAGTTCAAGGCAAGCCTGCATAGTAGGACCTCATCTCTTTATTTTATTATTTTTAAACTTTATAGTGTGTGTGCGTGTGTGTTGTGTGTGTGTGTGTGTGTTTCAGAGGGTGCTATATGTCCCTGTGGAAGACCAGTGGTTACTTTGGGAATCATCCCAAATTGTTTTTACCTTCTTTTGGCTTTGCTTTGATATTTCCCAGGCTTTGCCCAGCAGGGACAGAAGTGCAGGCCACTACCATTTCCTCCTGATGGTTTTACGTGGGGCTAGGGATCCAAAGTTAGGACCTTCTGCTTATGAAGCAGAGTCTTAACTTCTGAGCCACCTCTCCAGCCTGGAACTCAACTCTTTAAAAAAATAAGTGAAATAAAGAGTAACAATGAAATGCGAAAGTTGGAACAATAACAAAGGCAACAAATGCAAAGTTATATAATACATATGTTATTTATTACCAGCTAAGCCATCCATATCAATAAGCACCTAAAGTCTCAGTGATCTAAATGCATGAATTGTAAGACAGAAATTTTCAAAATGGACCAGAATACCAGGTTTAAGCATTTGATATCTACAGAAAATCAATGTTTAAAAGCACATATGTATTAAAAGCTGATGAGCTGAAAAACATAACATTTCAACGGTAACAAAAGAAAGCATGCTTTTCAGCTCACTGATTTCAGACACAAACACCAAAGCAGTTACAGGAATAAGGAAGGGCATTACACAGTGCTAAAGGGATTGGTTCTCCAAGAAATCTCTGTAGACCTAATTTGAATTCCCTTAACAGAAGTACTTCATACTATACAAAGACTAATAGAACCATAAGGAGAAATAGATGAGTACATGGCTATAGTTGGAGACTTCACCACTTTAGCACAAAAGGACAGATCTATCAGGCAGAAAATAGGTTAACATTATCAGTCAACTGGATATATTGGATTTGCAGTTTCACCCAGTAAGAACAGAACATGCTTGATTCTTAAGCCTGCATGGAACACTCATCAAGACAGATTACAATCTGGGCCATGAAACCCATCTAAATAAACTTTTAAAGATTAGAAATAATTCAGTGTCTGCTTTCAGACCACACTACAGTTAATCTATATATCAGTAAAATAAATAAATAAAAACAAGCACTCCTGGAAAAAAAATCCCACAATAGGTGAGCATTGAACACCATATTTGTAAATAATGCAAGTGCAAGAAGAAATCAGAAGAAAAAAAAATTTAGAGTTATTTTGAGCTAAATGAAAATTAAATCACAACTCAACTACAATTTGTAGAATGCAATAACTGCAACACTCAAGGGAATCTAACAGTATTGGATGCACGTACAGGGATAGAAAAATGCTTTAAAATCAACCATTTAAGCTTCTGCTTTGAAAAACTAGAAGACAAAATGATGCAAAGCGAATAAAAGGAAAAAAATGATAGAAGGCAGGTCACAACAGGAACAAAGCATTGCAAAAGATGCATCTAATAGTAATGGGCATCACTGCACTGGAATATGGCTCTGGGAGTAGGAGCACTTGTTATGTAAATGTGAGTTTGAATCTTGAGCACACATATGAAGTCAAGTGTGGCCACGTGCATGTCTGTAACTCCAGTGCTGGAGATGAGGAGAGACAGCAGGGTGGCTGGGGTTTGTTCAATGAGAGGCTCTGTCTCAAGAGAAAAAGATGGAGTGATCGAGATGTAGACCCTATGTCCTTCTCTGGCCTTGCACACCACATGCATGCACACACACACACACACACACACACACACACACATACACACACTGTTATCCAAAATATACCAAGAATTTTTAAAATTCAACCAAAATGAAACAACTGAATTAGAAAAAAAATGAGCTCAAAACTTAAAAGAACACCCTGCTTGCCAAGACCCCAGATGTCAAATAGATACGTGAAAAGTTGTTCCACCTTCTATGACACTGTGTAGTAGAAATTAAAACAATAAGTAGATTGTAAAAGGCTGAAAACTGGAATGATACAGACTAGGACACAGTAGATGGCTCAATGGGTGGGGTAGGGCTGAGCAAGCAGAGCGCAGGGGATTTTAGGCAGTGAGAATGCTGAGTTCTCCAGAGCAGAGGACCCATGGCATACACTCAGTGCACACCACAGAATACACTCAGCGCACACCACAGAATACACTCAGCACACCACAGAATACACTCAGTGCACACCACAGAATACACTCAGCACCAACCACAGAATACACTCGGTGCACACCACAGAATACACTCAGCACACCACAGAATACACTCAGCGCACATCACAGAATACACTCAGCACACCACAGAATACACTCAGCGCACACCACAGAATACACTCAGCGCACACCACAGAATACACTCAGCGTACACCACAGAATACACTCAGCACAAACCACAGAATACACTCAGTGCACACCACAGAATACACTCAGCGCACACCACAGAATACACTCAGCACACCACAGAATACACTCAGTGCACACCACAGAATACACTCAGCACACCACAGAATACACTCAGTGCACACCACAGAATACACTCAGCGCACACCACAGAATACACTCAGCACAAACCACAGAATACACTCAGCACAAACCACAGAATACACTCAGTACACACCACAGAATACACTCAGCGCACACCACAGAATACACTCAGCACACCACAGAATACACTCAGTGCACACCACAGAATACACTCAGCACACCACAGAATACACTCAGTGCACACCACAGAATACACTCAGCGCACACCACAGAATACACTCAGCACAAACCACAGAATACACTCAGCACAAACCACAGAATACACTCAGTACACACCACAGAATACACTCAGCGCACACCACAGAATACACTCAGCACCAACCACAGAATACACTCAGCACGCCACAGAATACACTCAGCACAAACCACAGAATACACTCAGTGCACACCACAGAATACACTCAGCGCACACCACAGAATACACTCAGCACAAACCACAGAATACACTCAGCGCACACCACAGAATACACTCAGCGCACACCACAGAATACACTCAGCGCACACCACAGAATACACTCAGCGCCAACCACAGAATACACTCAGCACACCACAGAATACACTCAGTGCACACCACAGAATACACTCAGCACCAACCACAGAATACACTCAGCACAAACCACAGAATACACTCTGTGCACACCACAGAATACACTCAGCATACCACAGAATACACTCAGTACTCAGCACAAACCACAAAATACACTCAGCGCACACCACAGAATACACTCAGCACACCACAGAATACACTCAGCGCACACCACAGAATACACTCAGCACACCACAGAATACACTCAGCGCACACCACAGAATACACTCAGCACACCACAGAGTACACTCAGCGCACACCACAGAATACACTCAGCGCACACCACAGAATACACTCAGCGCACACCACAGAATACACTCAGCGCACACCACAGAATACACTCAGCCCGCCACAGAATACACTCAGCGCACACCACAGAATACACTCAGCGCACACCACAGAATACACTCAGCACACCACAGAGTACACTCAGCGCACACCACAGAATACACTCAGCGCACACCACAGAATACACTCAGCACACCACAGAGTACACTCAGCGCACACCACAGAATACACTCAGCGCACACCACAGAATACACTCAGCGCACACCACAGAATACACTCAGCGCACACCACAGAATACACTCAGCGCACACCACAGAATACACTCAGCACACCACAGAGTACACTCAGCGCACACCACAGAATACACTCAGCGCACACCACAGAATACACTCAGCGCACACCACAGAATACACTCAGCGCACACCACAGAATACACTCAGCCCGCCACAGAATACACTCAGCGCACGCCACAGAATACACTCAGCACGCCACAGAATACACTCAGCGCACACCACAGAATACACTCAGCGCACACCACAGAATACACTCAGTGCACACCACAGAATACACTCAGCACCAACCACAGAATACACTCAGTACTCAGCACAAACCACAGAATACACTCAGTGCACGCCACAGAATACACTCAGTACAAATCCATGGCATACACTCACTGCTAACCCACGGCATACACTCAATGCAAACCCACGGCATACACTCAATGCAAACCCACGGTATGTACTCAATGGACTCTAGAGAGTCCCAGTAGCAAACTGAGGACTTTCAGTGATAACGATACACTGTTAGCCTGTCAGCTGAACTAAAAGTAGCACTCACTCAGAAGCTGCTCAGAATGAAGCAGTTCTGCATTGTATGGATGATTCTGGAAGACCTGTAGACCTTCCATTGATTTTGCCAGAATGTTTGCTTAATGTTTTGTGTGTGGGTTTCAAAGTCTGGTAGATCACCTTCACCTCCTGCATGCTCTCACTGAAGCCCCCGCTAGACACGCACGCATAGCAGGGTCCGAGGGAGCAGCTCAGGATTATCTCATCCTAACCAAAACTCAGGCTTCTGGCTTCCACCTGAGAGGTCCTAAGTCCTCATGTCTGCGGTGGGGCCCAAGAATCTGCATTCCTGCTGGCTAGAGAACTTCCTTTTGGGAACTATTATGTTAGGGCTATTCCCAGGTGCTCGGGCTTGAATTATACCCTTCAGCATCTTCATCCCACTTGAAAAAGTTACGATTGGACTCCTAATCTAACAACACTCTTTTCTGCCCAACAGCTGTACAATCCATTCCAATTCGCTAAATTGTTATCAATTCAACTTAGTTCAGGCTACTTAGATTTATATTTCACATAAATACATATATTTTAGTGCTACGAAACCACTCAATATTTGGGCCAATAATAGTAAAAAAAAAATAGGTGTTTATGTATCTGATCTTAGTATCTTGTATTTTGTCTGACAAACGTGCTTCCCACAGAAGCTGGGGAAAACTTGTCCTTCTTTTGGCATTTGCTTTTGGTCCCTTGCTCAGACTTTGTGCTTGTCTTTGCAGGCATGCTGGGATTGATGGACCTAAACCCCATTGCAGGCTGGGAAGCAGACAGAACTAGTGGGTGTAGGGAGCAGAGGAATTGCATAGAAGGAAACTTGTCACTTTCCTATGCCTTAGTTTCATATTTTCATTGCTGTAATAAAGACATGACACGAACAGTTTAGTGGAACAAGAAGGGTTTTATTCCAGCTAAATTCCAGGCTACAGTTCACCATGGCAGAAGTTATACAGGAAGGCGCTGAAGAGACAGACCGTGCTACACCATGGCAAAGTGGAGGGCAAAGGACTAATTCTGCTTTCTAGCTTGTCGGCTTGCCACCATGTGAACCGACTCTCGCCATCTTGTCTACCTGTCCAGGGAATAGCGGCAGTCTGTGAGCCGGGTCTGCCTGTGTCCACCATGCAGTTTCAGGTGCGCCTTAGCTACACAAGTCATCGCAGGCATTCTGCAGGGTCAGAAGGCAAAATTGACACAGGACATCTAAGGATGGTAGGGCTGTTCTGTTCAGACAAGAGAGTATTCCATCAGATGAAATCACTTTTATGTAAATTTCCCCCAGGGCCTCCTTTCACAGTTGTTTTTCTGTGTAAATGCCCCACTCAGGAGGCCATAGCACAGCTCTGCATCGACCTTCCCCATCTGCTGTGCCTGAGCAACTCCAAGATCTGACTTGAGTTGCGACAGCTGTGGGTTTCAAGGATGAGATTAGTTTAGGGCCATCTTGAAGCACCACACTTTGACTTTGCCTTGAGCTAAAACCTGAAATCCCGCATTGCTGGCCCCTTTCTGAAGCTTGACCGTGGAGTAATAGTAGCCATTTGCTCTGCACTTCTGTTCGTCTTGTTCCCACAGTGGTGGTCTAGCCTGTGGCTTGAAAAACATCACTCCAGAAAATGAGGAAACCGAAGTAACTGTCTCGCCTCTGGAGAGCACATGCTACAAGGCTCCCGTTTTTTCACTAGACACAGATGGTCATCACCTTAGAACTAATCAGGTTACATATGTAATCCCAGATTCTATATTTGACCATTTGAGTCTGTGTCTTGCATCCTTTTCAAGCATAGAATTCTTTGTATTTAAAACACACACACACACACACACACACACACACACACACACACACACACAAACCTGCTCTGCATTTTCTAAATAGAGAAGATTTTTCCAGAGGAAATTTGGTGCTTATAAAACTATTGGGAGCCCCCAGAACTGTTTCTGAGCTCGGCCCCTGAAATGAATCCCAGAGTCAAGCTCTTGCACTGTGGAGGAAAGGCTATTTTGAGGCCACTAGTTAAGCTACATTACAACAAGCCCTTGTTACCATTGCTGCCTCAGGCACTGGGAAGCTGGAAAGAGACCCAAAGATATAATCTAGGCTAAGGATCATGCCTGTTCCTTTCATCGCCTCTCCCTCAGGTCCGGAGAGCCTGGGCAGCGAGCAGCAGGAGACGGCAGAAGAGTAACGCACAAGGCTTCCATTTATCATAGCAGTGAATGTGGGCAGTAGTGGTAAGGAAGAGCGCTCCTGCCTCAGTTTACCACCTAGATTTCTGATTTGCACCTGAAACCTGAAAGATACAGTGGAAGTTGAATGGGTCAGTCACTAAGCATCATGCACAATGGTGTGAAGATATGCCTTCTGTGGAGAGAGTTGCCTGCCCTAAAGATAGCTCAAAATCTAATATATCCTGGTTTTAGTGAGAGAGTTTATCATGAACCAAATGGAACAGATTTCTTATCTTTTTCTGAAATAACTTTTTCATTGTTTTGAAGTGTGTGTGTCTGTGTGTGCATGGATGCATAGAGGTTAGAAGATAACTGTGAAGTCAGTTCTGTTCTTTCTCCTTCACCTGGGTTCTGGGAATCACACTCAGGTCTTTAGTCCTGGGTGACAAGGGCCTGTTATCTTACCAGCCCCGTGGCTACCATCTTTTATTCTATTATTTTTTACCTACTTATACAAGCTCCTCCATCTCTCCCTTCCCTTCTCCCACAATATCCCCCCACCCCACTCTGCCCCCCCCTTTCCTGTCACCTCTCTTTCCTCCCTCCTCCTCTCTCGGTGTTTCCCGCCTGCCCCTCCCATCCTCCAGAACATCTGTTTGTACGAGTGCTGAATTTCCTTCTGAGCGGTCTGCACTAGTAAGGGTTCAGGACTCAGTGGCATACCTTGAGGCCCCTTCTTGGGATGCCCACTAATATAGGAATTCTGTTATGTCTGTTTAACCCCTTGCCTCTAAGGATGCTACTGCCTGAAGCCTTCTCCCCTGAGATCCGTGCTAGTCTTTCAGGGCTTGTTGACATGTCAACTATTGTGCAGGTCAGGAAAGGTCAAATCATATAGCAATATCCTGGCTGCTGAGCCCAGGCTTGAGTGGTCCTCACTATCTTTAAGATCTTATAATCTTGCTGCTCCCTCTTCCGCAAGGTTCTCTGAGTTTTAGGATGGGGATAGATTTGGCTGGTCTGGTTTCAGATGAACATCATAGGATCTTTGGTGTTCTGAATTGGTTGTTGTTTTCATTTTGTTGTTTCTGCACTGCCCTTGGCTGCATCCTGACTGGGTGTTAAGATCATTTCCTTATCAAAGATAAAAGGCTGTTTAAAGGAAGGTCTTAATATAAGAAGAGGTTTAAGGGTAGATGGAAGAACAGGAGTAGGACACAGCTTGCTGTCTTTTTAAGTCTAACCTTACTCTTTTTTTTTCTGCTCACTAGGCTCATGGCTACCCATTTCCTTATCTACTTTTCCAGTATATTTTCCATTGAGCAAAACTATCACTTCCATTGGATTTGATGCAAGTTTCTTCTCTCACTTTTGATCTTTCTTACAAACTTTAGCTTTGCATGTCATAATATTTGTTGATACTCCAATACAGATATTCCATTTTTGTTTAAAACCCAGAATTGCTGAAACTGAACTCTAGAACTTATCTAGTTGGATTCCATTGCTGTGTCATTAATCTGTTATGTCTAAAGCTCAGATGTCTCTTCGTTGCTCATCTTCCTAGATCTAAGTCACGGGCTGCCACAGTGAAGTTCTCATGTGCTCTCCTTGCTTTATTCTTACTGCTACCCAGGAACATGGGATCTGGTGCCTACGATTCACTCAGCAATTAGACAAGTTCAGACACGAGATTCTTCTCTGTTGTTCTGAACAGCTACTTAAATGCTGTCTATTCTGTGTTGACTTTACAGGCAGATGGAATTAGGAATGTATTTTCTTCTGTTACAATAATGAAACCTTCTCGTGTATGTGAGTGTGTGTGTGTGTGTGTGTGTGTGTGTGTGTGTGTGTGTGTGTGTCTATAATTGTCCAAAGGTGACATCAGAAATCATCTTGGATTGCTCTACCTCCTTATATTGCTTTGCTCTGGGGTTTTCCTTCCAGGGCTAGAATTGCAGGTTGCTGCCATTTCTGCCTGGTATTTTTATGTGGAATTTGGGATCCAAACTCAGGTCCTTTAGCTTGCGGGGAAAGGGCTTTAACCAACCCTGAACAGTCTCCCCAACCCATCTCAATTTTCAATTTGAAAACTATAGATAACTAGCTACATTAGCAGAAAAACTGTAGGACAGTGTAAGAGCTTTGCGAACGCGTCGGCGTGTGCGCTGTGCTCTGATGAGCGCCTTCGCCAGCGCTGGCCAAGCCGCTTTTCCTCCTGCAGGAGATGTGCAAGACAGCGCCTAATTATTTTGAGGCAAGTGTGCTTTTTTTTTTTTCTTACAAGAGTTAGCCTCTTTAAACTGGGACATTTTGAAATATAACTGTTTAATTGTGATAGTGTGTCTCACACTCCCAAGTATGGGAGCTGTTAGTGATATTTTATGTGGAAAATAGCTGTTCAGTCTCTCAGGGATGAGTCTCCTTTCTGTAAGAGCTGTTCTTTGAAAGTCATGCTGAAGTGAAAAGGACGATATATCACAGTTTCACAGAAATTCATGTTACAGTTGTCCAATCTGATCACTTCTAACACTGAAAGCAGCATGTTCTCTTTAGTACAAAAAGCAGAGGTCTGCTTCTAGAAAACTATTTCTTTTATAGACTCTGTCTTAGCTCTGAGGGACATGGGAGCCTCACAGCTTCTCATATAGTAGTAACATACTGTACACCACCATTGCTACTATTATACTATATGAAATTGTACCTTATAGACAGGAAGACTGAGTGCCTTTTGCTACTGAATCTTAACTTACCATGGAAAATAACAAAAATTCACAAGAGATAGCAAAAATTGCTTAAATTCTGGTGAATTAGCTCAAAGGAAACTTTGAGATTATTCGATTTGATTCCTTTTCTCACATTATTGCTGTAGACCAGATACAAAGAAATAAGCTTCGGTTTCAGTAAGGAGAAGTAATTTAGTTATTTGAGCAAAATTACGGAAAGATTACATGAAAAGAGAGAATAGGTATGCTTTGTCAGATTAGGTCGTAATTTTCAAATTTTTTACACTGCGTACTTTGCTTCATGTATTTTCCACTATGAGTATTATTTCTATGATACCAGAATGTATTCATTGTATTTTGGTCAGATATATCCCTATTATCTTCTTTTATTCCCCATCCTGGAGAACCTTTTCCTCTTCTTAGAAAGTCATATATATATATATTTTTTTTAAACTGGAGCACAGTCATTTTCCAGTCAACCATTTATTTTTAAAGATTAATTTCTCTTTCTCAAATCCTAGGAAGTAGAACACAGTATGTGTTTGTCTTCTCCATCCTTTTGCTTGATTTAAATGCCCAACAGGGGAGGTCTGTGTTAAAAGTAAAATTACCAAAGGCTGTCAACAGAAGGCAATGAGTAGTTGCCCTGGGTAATTAGTTCTTGCATAATTATATATTTTCAGACTTTTCTTGAGAAATTTAAAAATACTTTTGAGAGAGTAAAATTACACGTTGAATGGCAGAGAATTCTCATGTGAGTGTTTATAAAAGTGGCATGTCTTTGACCATATGTAAACATAAACCAAAGAATTCATGAAGAAGATGCTGGGCGATCATTTGTAATACACAGATGCCGAAGATCTCTCCTAAACATTCTTCACATGAGTCTCCGTCCCAGCAAGTCACAACTGAATGAATGAGCTGATGGATGGCTAGCAAAAGCTCTCCTGAGGAACTGGTTTCAAGCAAACAAAGGAGAGGCACATTGTCTGCATTTGTAACAGAGATACAGTGCCTTGATAACTGGGAATCCGAGATGTGAGCATGGGAAGAGCATAGCAAGTGATCCTAGTTCCACTTGTAAATCTAAGGACTGAGGAACAAGTGAGGGTCACACACAGCAGTCATGACAGACTCAGCAAGACAAATGTTTTCCTAATGTCAACCATTTTACAGTTAAAAGACATTGTAAAGTTTAGAAGAAATAATTTAGGACAAGTAAACTATTTGTTTATGCAAGTAGAGCACATGGAGACTTTTTAATTCAGTGAGATTTTAGATGATTGGCTTATAATGTACTCGTTATTGGTTTATAATGATCTAGTAAGGAAAGAAGGGCTGGAGAACTGGGATATAGCCTATTGGCTAGAGGCCTTGCCTGACACTAGAGAGGAGAAGGGAAGGGAGGGAGGGAAGAGGGAAGGAGAGGTAAAAGAAAATGAGTGTAAGGATACTGTGAAATGCAGTCCGAACTTTTGACCTTTGAGATTGAATCAAGAAGAATTTGCAGTTTTGGAAAATAAATACTGAGGCAAATGGTTTATGAATTTAGCTTGTCTGTGGTGGTTTGTGGATTCTGCTTGAGCTCTTACGCCATTATCTAAATCATTCAAGTGAGGCAGATGATTATCATAAGCCATAACGCCTTTCTTTCAGCCACTGAGATCCCCTTCATTAAGGTGCTTCAATGCTTTTAAAGGTTTAGAGTCAGCGTTTTGGTTCAGACTTTAGGCTTTATGTAGTAATCTTACAGATACTTAAAGCAAAAGAAAAGACTCTTTCCAATTGCTTGTCACTTGTCTCTCCTAGAAAAGTTTTTTGAAATGAAGAAAGGACAATGTAAAGATGCTTTAGAAATTTACAAACGATTTCTAACACGGATGACCCGAGTGTCTGAGTTTCTCAAGGTTGCGGAGGTGAGTAACATCAAGCTTGATTTGATGTGATCGCACTGCTAGCTCACACATTTGTAGCATGTCGTGTCATGTATACTTTGACAGTAGCTGCTACACAGTCACAGTATGTTAGGGTAAAAAGCCCCCCTCCCAAGAGTGTCACTCAGAGCAATACTTTGCTCTCAGGGCCTTCCCATCGGATAACCATTCTGCATTCAGATAAAAGTCTCCTGGATTATTAGTTCATTGCTATTCTGCCACATCCTACCCAATGACTATTTTTCTCTTATTGCGAGAAAGTGTGTTTTACTTTGAACTTTACGTTTGTCTTTAGAGAAATCTGCTCATTATTTTTTATGTATAAATCATAAATTCTGACTCTCTTATATTGGCAATAATTTAATCACAATGAAAAGTAAAACAAAATATAATTGATTTTATAAAATATCCCATAAGAATGCCTATTGACTCTTAATCCTAACCGCACAGCAATGCAGTTGGCATTCTTGAGGTTATCTGTAAGCTGCAGCTGTGTTTTTTTGATGGCTTGTTTGTTTGTTTTTTCTCAGATAAAATCCAGTTTTTGACTCACACTTAGAAATTCGGAATTAGAAATTAGAAATTCTGCTCCAGACTTTGTTGCCCTCTAGTGGGGTGACCAGTGGCCTCTCATCTCATGTGCTGACTGACTGTACATGACTGACTCTATAACCTGACAGGTGTCAGACTTCCAGCCTTCAGACAAAGCAAACCTGTTGTGGGCATGGAAAGTCACAGCATGTTTGTAGTGTCTTGCCATTTTGGGAGTATAGCATTCGAAGAGCATTTACTACATACAAATTCAAAAGTACTTTAGTTCATGCATTGTCTTTCAAATCTCATTGACTCACAGAAATAATCATCACATTCTGAGATCAAATCACTATTACCAAATGGACAATTTGAACTTTGACCCATTCAACATATCAGAATAAAAAATCAGGTTTTCAAATAGAGAATCAAAATGTAAATATTGCTTTCGTAAACTGTATATACCTTACAGGATTTCATGTATATTTCTTTATGGGTTTATCAGTATTAATTGTCTGTTAGGAAGGGTGCAACTGTTTGATTTTTTTCTGACATGCAAATTTATTGTTTGTATTTCGTGTGCTTTTTCCATTGGCTTAGCCATATTTTTCAGTGTAGGGTAGTGAAGTTGCTCAATTTCTTCCTGTGAAGGATCAGGTCTACCCAGGCGCTCAGAGCAGATCCCATCATTCCGCTGTTATCTCCCAGGGCGTGTGTGTGTCCACGTTTCCACTCAGTGCTGTGGGTTCAGGTTCTGGACATGCGTGGTGTAGATGTGCTTCTCTCTAACCAGGGCAACAAAGCTGTTCTCAAAATCTTAAGGATTGGGTTGTTTATTTATAGATGCTTGGTTTTGTTTGTACTTGAATTTTATTTTGGGGTTATTCATAACTCTTGTTAGCATAAATCAAATATATATTCTCAGTGAACATATAAATATACATATATGATATGTATGTCATTCTGAGTCTGTTTTTAAATAGCTAATAATATCTATTTTACAAATTCTACTCATTCTTATAAAAAAGGTAATAACCTAAGTTTTTACAATTATTTGTGTGTGTGTGTGTGTGTGTGTGTGTGTGTGTGTAGTAGAAGAGAATAATTTGACCTAGAAAGAACAGGGCGAGTGTTCACATCACTGGTCCAGCACAGGGTGATCTCGCTCTCTGCTCAGTAGAAGAGGTTCAGTGTTAACACTGGAGGAGATAGGGATTTCGATGGGTGGATGCAGACATCTAATGCCTAGGATACCCACAACAAAGAACTGCTCTCTCAAAATGCTAGTGGCGGGCTGGAGAGGTGGCTCAGGGGTTAAGCCTCCGCCTTGCAGGCAGAAGGTCCTGAATTCGGATCCCAGATCCCACGTATAGACGCCAGGCGGAAGCGGGGGCGGCCTGCGTTTCTGGTCCTGGTAGGGCGGAGCCTGTGAATCCCGGGGCAGAAGGAGGTGGAGGCGTCCATGGTGGTTCCCGAATTCGTCCGTGGTTCTACACATACACAGACACACACACACACACACACACACACACACACACACACACACACACACACACGCACATGCGCACAGTTGAATAAATAATAATAATAAAAAAAATTTAAAAAAATGCTAGTGGCACCAAGGCTCGGAGCCCCTGCTGCAGCCATAGAAAACAAAAGGTCACAGGGAGCTGCGTGTGGTGGGTTCTCAAGTAGGAGTCCAGAGCTTCACTTGGGATGTCTTTTCACATTCCCATCATCAGAGCTGCGGCATGCCTACCCAAGGGCAGAGACGTCGGCTCAACTTTGCTTTGTTTCTGGTTTTTTAGTTTTCAGCTTGATTGTTATCGACCCGAAGACATGGTTATGACTGATTTCTATGCCTGAAAAATAATATAGAGTATAAAGTTTTTGTATTCACTCACCTTTAATAATAGTCCTCATATTTTCTTCCTCTCCCTTCTTTCTTTCTCCCACTCTCCTAATCCCCCACTACCCAGATTACCAATTGACATATGCTTTTACCTTGTAACTCCAATTTATCAGTGTGTCCACAGATAAGTAGTAATATTTGTAGTGAGCAGGAACTGAAAGTAACTCTAATATCAGTTAATGAACGACTCATTAAGTAACATAGGAAAGTTCTGTACAGTACTTTTTAAAGGTAGGGCCATCTCTTTTAAGATACAGTGTTACATGATAAATTCAGCCCAGTGTATACCACAAACTATTTTGGTTGAAAAAGAGGAAAAATATTTCAAATCTCCTTGGTTATGTATAGATTCTAGAAGAATATGTACAACAGTAACAAAGAGGGCTGGGGACATGGTTCAGGGTTTAAAGCCTTTGTCTCAAAAACAAAAGATCTAAGTTCAGTTTCCCAGATTTCAAGAACATATGGCAGTGGTCTGTAATTCTGGCTCTGGAAGGCAGAGTCTGGGAACAAAGCAGTAAGGAAGTAGAGTAATGCAGGATGACTCCTGATGTCACCCTTGGGCTTCCACAGGCACACACACTCAAGTGCCCTGTTGTACACACACAAGCACACACACACACACACACACCCCACTACCAGCACCACCACCATCAACAACAACAAAAGAAACTAACCAAGTAAGGCTGACTATGAAAGAACAGAATCTGTACTCTGAACAAATTATTAATACTCAGTTATATTCCTGAGGACTCAATGGACATACTTAGTTAACTTTTTTTTCTAATTGATTTCATAAGTTTTTAGCTACAGTTGACCATGAAGAATACCTTTAAATTTAAATTTTTTATTTCTTTTCATTAATTTAGAGTTCTAATAAATTCTATGTACTTGTTATTACCACCTTGTTAATGAAATCATTATTCTGTTGCATGGGGTGGAAACTACCTAAGGGGTATATGCTTAAAATAAAGGGGATACATAGAATAATGAGTCTTTACACCGATGGGCTGTAGTTTGAACAAATTCTGTGGGTGATCTTCTATTAAATGTCAAAAATTTCAAATATCACTTAGCAATTTCTTGTGTTTCTTTTTTAATCCACAGCAAGTTGGTATTGATAAAGGTGACATTCCTGACCTCACACAGGTAAGTGGCCCTGGAAGATCTAATATGCATGAGATTATCACTTCCTAGGTTGCCCCAAAGGGGCATGATTTTGTGAATAGTTTTCTCAGAAAGTATTTAATCTTACTGATTTATTTTTCTAAAAAAAATTACTGGCTGTGTTTCCAGAGGTAGCGGAAGATTTTCCTTCTCTTAGTATGTGGCTCGTCTTAAAAGACAACCAGATGTATTGATGAGCTCGTCTTCAAACTTGGACTTGAACCAGGAGGGAGCTCTGAATAACACAGGATGGAAAAGTTTGGGCTCTGAGGAGTGACTTCACTGGCCAGGTCCCCAGAGCATGGGAACAGCTTCCATCCGTTTTCCTGATTTTCAGTCTGTCCCAGGTTTGAAGGAGGGCCATGAACAGGAAAAAGTCAGGGTCACAGTTCTACATTTATCATTGCTCCCCATTAAGAGGAGGACTTTCTGTAAACTAAAGGTATTGTACAAGTAGCTTCTGATAGATGAGTGGTTTTTGGGGTCCCATTTATAAGTCACAGCAGTAGTGGGTCTTCCTTATCGATCCTTTTGTCTGGCAATCATATTTAGTACACAGCTCCTGAGATACACAGCCAGCTCACTTTCAAATGCAGAATTGCTGGATAACCTTTCATATAATTGGTAATATGCTATAGTTGTGTGTTGTGATTTAATCACTCTGAAGTAGTAAATTGCACTGCCAAACATGTTCTTTAATTAATCTTTCATGTATATGTGTACGGGATGTGAACTTGCACCTCTCTCTCTCTCTCTCTCTCTCTCTCTCTTCTCTCTCTCTCTCTCTCTCTCTCTCTCTCTCTCTTTCTGTGTTTCATGTGAGAAGGTATATGTGCATGTGGCGGGTGTATGCACACAAGTGCACTTGAGTGTATATGTGCTGTGGAGACCCAAGGGTGATACCAGAAATCATCCTCATTCATTCTTCTCCCTTACTCTTGTGAGCCTAGGTCTCTCATTAACCCATAGCACACCGTTAAGACTAGTCTGGCGAGTGTGGGTGCTCTGGGGTTTCCCTACTCTGCCTGCCAGGACTATAATTAGAGGTGGGTCACCACACCTGCCTGGCATTTTTTACATGGAGTCCAGGGAGTTGAACTCAGTTCCTTTTGTTTTCAAGGTAAGGGTTTTAACTACTGAGCCATCATCTCCCAGCCCCCAATATATTTTTTAATTAGAAGCAGTGCTATGATAGAGCTGGTGGGAGAGAATATACAAGCACTACCCTTCACAACCACCACGACTATGTGGATGTTATGTCTTTATAAATTTGAAAAGTCATTATAATAGAAAAAATTTATAATTAAATTTCCCACTTTTTAAATAATACCACATTGCATGAAAATAATTTGCTATCCTTACAATGCCTCAAAATACTTACGTATTTAAAATAATATTAATCTTTATGTTTTCATTAAAAATTAAAGCTCAAGGAAATAGTCTTCTGTACTTATAGTAAAATGTAAAATGTCCACATTTCTTCATAAATAAAATGTACAAAGCAATTCAGAACATTACAACATTGTATTCTTAGTTTAAAAACAAAACTAGTATAGTTTAATTTAAAAATTCTGTCTACTAGTATTTACTAGTAGAGAGAAGTCTAAAATTATTCTAAAATATTTCTGCTACTTTTAGTGTTATTTCATTGGGCACATGCCTGGATAAGATATTGGGATCTTTTAACATGGATAAAAATTAAGTGTTTATAAAATACTGTTTTAAAATTGCTTTGTTAGTAGATTTATTTTGTAGCATTACAATAAAAAGCAAAGGAAATCAGTTTAGTCTATAACAAAATTACATTGTATTCTTCTTTAATATTTCAGGTAAATAATTTATGTTGGAAAAGATGGGCATTAAACATTTAGCTCAATTAATAGCTTTTAGAAATGGCAAAATGTCTCTAAAGCTTTATACAGTCCTCACTGCAGGATAAATGAAAAGTTGAATATATTGTCTACGGAGCCTTGTAGCTAAGGGCAAGTTCTCGTTTGTCTCTGTCCAGGCGATCTAGACACTATGGTAGATTAACAGGGCTACATACATACCTTTTTGTTTTTAGAATTTGAAAATGATGTCGCATCCTTGAAAGCAGGGTCACATAGCTTTACTTTAATGATACCATAATATTCGTTACAGTTTATATAATCTGCTTTCTAAAGGTCCACAGACATAACTATTGCTGCAGGTGCATGGTTTGTAGATTGTGGGGCTGACTTTGCCTCTAAAGAAGTGAAATCCTGCTGTGAGCCTAGGAAAAAACTCTTCTAAAATACAGTTAAGAAAATCTGGAATTCTCTGTCCTTCAGTTTTTTTAACTTTATTTATTTATTCATTTACAGTGCGTGTGCATGTGTGTGTGTGTGTGTGTGTGTGTGTGTGTGTGTGTGTGTGTGTGTGTCTCACAGGGCATATGTCCCTGTGAAGGCCCAAGGGTGACTTCAGGAATCATCCTGGATCGCTTCTACCTCCTTCTTGTTTTGCTCTGGGATTTCACAGGCTCTGCCCACCAGGACCAGAAATGTGAGCCACTGCTGTTTCCACCTGGCATTTTTATGTGGGACCTAGGATCTGAACTCAGGACCTTCTGCTTGTGAGGCAGAGTCTTAACCCCTGAGCCACCTCACAAGTCTCTCTCTCCTTCAGTTTTAACATTATTTTAAAATTACTTCCTCATAAAAACACTAGCTGAATTTTCATGTGTGCATTTAAATTCCAATACAATTGTTAGGTATGCTTCTGCAATTTTAAAATTAGAATCCTAACGATGATTTCTTTGGGAACAATGAGCAGCATCCTCCACCACCATGATTCTCAGTTGTGACTCCTCTCCTCAGACTGGGGTGAAGAGTTCTTGGCAGGCAGTCAGGTGGGCCCGAGAGATGTTCTGGAGTTTAGTCCTCCAGAGTGTGTGAGACCAGGATTCATCTAGAGATGGATTTGGTGAAACAGGCTATGTGATCGAGCTAACTCCTCTGAGGTCGAGTTCTGCATTCTGCCAGGTTTCTCCATAGCTACTACATTCACTGAATTCAGTCACAGAATGGTTAAAAAATACCTGCTGGAAGAGAGTTAAAGGCCTGAAGGCCTTTTCACTGAACTTAGCTTGAAAAGGTACTGGAATTCCCGAGGTAGCAAAGAAGAGCTGAGGAATTTAATGCATGTCTTCCTTTGGAGAGTGCACATCAAACACCATTGTGGCCATCTGTAGCTACTTTCACCCTCGGTATACATGATCACTGCATTTAAGTGACTCATGAACACCAGTGGAAGGCCCAAGTGACATTTCAAAGTAGTGCAGTAAGGGGTCAGCATGATTTCAGAGCTGGGGTACATCTCCTCGGCGCTTTGAAGTGGTTTCTGAGGCCTTCTCAAAAATTTAAAGGATTTCTGATTTGCGTTTTTATTTGATTTTAATGATGCTTTATCATGCAAAGCATCTAAATGGCTTTGGATGCTTTCCTTCTGATCTTGAACATCACACTTTGCTGCAAATTTATTTCAATTAAAACATTTTTTGCAATAACATTATGTTTGAAGTGCATGCTCCAAATTTTAAATTCTATTATAAACACATTACTTGACTTTTGATGTTGGGAATTTTGGTTTATCTAAAAAGTATTAGTAAGCAAAATGCTTGTATTTTCCCACTACTTTCATGTGTACATGAGCATGTGTATGTGTATGCACATTCACATGTGCACATGAACGAGCATGTGGCAACATGACATTAATATTTGAAATCTACCTCAATTGCTCTTTCCCCTTACTTGTTAAGTCGTAAGCCCAGAGCGCACCAGTAGAGATGGCCTTTTGAGCCACTTTGCTCTGGGGACTCCCAGTCTCTGCCTCCTGACTCTGGAATTATAGGTGGACTTCTACACTTACCTGTCATTTATTGTAGAATCTAGGGTTCTAGACTCTCATCTTTTGCTTGGGAGGCAAGTGCTGTAACTGCAGAACTGTCTGTCAGACTGAAGAGTCTTGTTAGCAGTCACACCTCTGACTGCTAGGTAATCACATTGTTGTCTGCTAACTGTTCTTTGGACTAACGTGTCCCTCTGATTGATCCAGTGACTTTGCTGTTTTTGGTAAATGAGCGGATAAAGATGGTGCTGATCATACTTTGTTTCCTTAAGTTTTTCTTATACTAGAAGAGGCCTTTGAAATTCAGTAACCATCCATGTGTGTTACCTGTTGTGTACCAAGATGCCTCAGACCAGAGTTAAGAAATCACACTCTGCACTCTTGGACATTGCTTGTTTCTCTAATATTTTGTGCATGTTCTTAGAAGAAATATAAAGAAAAAGTCTCTAGGGTAAAACACTCCAGACTTAATTGTATGTGGAGTGTATTGCTAATGACTCATCTTATAGCAGCTCAAATCTCCTGTTCAGTGTTCTTATTTTTGTAATGTCTACCTCAGTTTTCTCAGTAAAGTTACTGAGAAAATTTCCAATAAGAATGAGATCACAAGCCATCTCCCTGATGTCTTGTTTTAACTCCAGTCTACACTGCAGCTCTGGGTCATGTAGAGTCATCATATCCGATGTTTTCTTCTGTGGTTTTGACTATAAATAGCACTGTTTTCCTTAAACTGTTTCTAATTTGGACTTAGCAGAAGAATCCTGTTCTTTGCATTGCATTTCTCACTCACAGTACACAAGTCTGTAATATCAGATCTGGTGCCTCCGTGTTTTTTCCTCACCAAGATTCCTTGCTACACCCTCTTAGTTCTGTCATTGTTTTTGTCAGTGGCTAAAACACTATTAGCTAGCAAGGCAATTTTAAAGGTACCAGATATACAAATTTATCTACAAAAAGTTGTCTTGTTTTAAGGTTACAATATATGCTTTTAATTTAATAAGCATTTCTTCATGGTTTAGAGTCCCATTATGCTTCTTCAGACTGAATTTTTTTAAACACACAAGTTTTTCCTCAACAGCTGCTCACTTGAACTTCCTGCATAAATCTTAATGTATCTTAAATTTTCTAGTTTTTATAATTTTCTAAATTTATTGATCCCTGAAGAACATTTTTGTTCTATAAAGCAGTTTTGTAGGTATTACTGATAGAAGTACCTTTCTACTCTGCTTTCATAACTTTGATCCAGTTCACTTTTGTATTTCTTTAATCATTTTATATATTTATGAATTTATATATTTTAAGTCACTTAATGATTTTCATTGATAATCATCATAATAAACAATCATAAATCATATAAATGCTGAAAGTTTGAGTCAATTGGAAAAATAAAAATTAATATGAAGTAAATGTCTTAAACTTTCAAAAGTAAAAATTTTAATAAGAATATGGTTTTGTTAAGTAAAATATAAAGTAAAATGCAGAATTATTTTAATTCCTCCCAATTTTGTGCTACTTTAGCAACTAGCATAAGGTTTAACAAAATTAGTTTAACATCACAGAACAAATATCATAATCAAATGTAATGTAACATTGAAATGCTTTTCTTTGAATGCTTATACTATTGTTAAAGGATTAGTTTTGATTAAAATTATTTAAGGAAAATTAAATTAAATTTATAACACTTAAGGAATAGATTTGATGAATATTTGTTGAACCCAGTATTTCTCTAATAGTAGTACCATTACTTTTTATTGCCTAAAATTTTATTTCTAGAAACTAGAAAAGCATTTTAAACGACAGTTGATACATGTCAAATCTGTTAATACACAAGTTATTGTATATATATACATGCATCAAGTATTTAAGAACTAGAAATCTTAATTGTTCTAACATTCAAGGTTATATATGGTCTTCTTCTACTCACTTAGCCTGTTTTAAATATGGTGTTAATATTTCCTAATACTTCAGAATAAGTGAATAAGTGAATTTTATTGTATTTTCAAATTTCTCTAAATTTGCGTTTGGATGCTTATGTTTTTGAACTTGAATGTTAATAAATACCTGTTTTCCTCCTGTGGTTCTGTGTGATGCTGGTGATGAACCTTATCTAAGGACACTGAAACACTGTCTTTGTAAATACACTGTAGCCCTTCCACCACATTCATAATGCCATTGAGTGTGCACTGGGGCTAAGAGTATTTAAAGCAGGGCTAGAGAGGTGGCTCAGGGGTTAAGCCTCTGCCTTGCAGGCGGAAGGTCCTGAGTTCGGATCCCAGATCCCATGTATAGACGCCAGGCGGAAGCGGGGCGGCCTGCGCTTCTGGTCCTGGTAGGGCGGAGCCTGTGAATCCCCGGGCAGAGTAAACAAGAAGGAGGTGGAGGCGTCCATGGTGGTTCCCGAATTCATCCGTGGTTCTACACACACACACACACACACACACACACACACACATACATACGCACACACGCACAATTGAATAAATAATAATAATAATAAAAATGTTTAAAAAAAGAGTATTTAAAGCAGACCTATCTGAGATGCCACAGAATTAACTGTCATAGTCTCTCTCTCACATAAATGTCAGGATTCATCCACAGACCTCAGCCTTGCAGAGTTACACTGATATTAATAGTGTTCTCTGAACAAGAACGATGCAGACATTTTTTAAAGCAGCATCCTTGGAGAGACAGAGAGTATATATTGTCAGATTTTTAAACTTGCAAAGAATCGCAATTGTACATAAATAGCTATAAATTAAACATATCTCTGTATAGTATATATGCATATATAATCAGTATATACATGACTTTACATAATCTCTTAAAAAGATATTCCAAATGGTTTTTCTCATGAGTTTCTCAGGTAGAGGCCATAAAAGACACTTAAAAGCCTTCCGAGATTTTGATCACCTGGCCAGATTTTTGCACTAGTTTAGCGCCTTCATTGAGGGGAGAGGGTTAGAGGTCATGGGGCTGAGTGATGACATTTGTTTTTATCTCTTATTGTAGGCTCCCAGCAGTCTCATGGAGACCCTTGAGCAACATCTAAATACGTTAGAAGGAAAGAAACCTGGAAACAAGTACGCCTTAGTTGTATGCTATAAGTAAGACGAGAAATCCTGTGTGCTGTGAGAACGAGCATGGTGGGGTAACTTGCACCACTGCGTTTCAGGGGGCTTTGCTGCCATGTTGGGCTCCCTAGAGCCCTGCCCTCCGCAGCATGACCTTGCCCATGGGCAGCCTGGCAGCATTGATTGCAGCAGATAAGTGGGTGGGCCCCATGCTCACTGAACCTGCTGCTTAGAAGGAATTCACAGTGCAAGGGATCGCACCTCTTTAGAACTTGAAGGTGTCCTGGTTGGTCACAAGTGGAAGCAAGCACAACTTCAAGAGCACCCTTGAATACTGTTACAATGCAGCCTTTGCTGTGCGAAACACGAAACCTCCAATGTAGCTTTCAGAGCAGCCCCCTCCCTCAGCCGTTAGACATGGCATGCTGCTGACCCGTTCATGCAGCTTCACTTAATTCCCACACCTTCGTGTTTATGTCCTTATGTTTTTTAATGTTTCTCTTCATTGTGTACAAAACAAATGCCCTGGTTCCATTTTCCCCCATTCCTGCAGAAGACGTAAAACTTGTCTATTCACAGGGCCTGGTCATGTTCTCACTGTAGTTTTCCAGATACAGACCCACCCTTCTGTCTAAAATTGTAGGTAGGCATCCTGCAGTGCCATCTGCGTCCTGCCTTCTTAGGAAGCATCCCTTCCTGCTTGTGACCGTCTCTGTATTGGGCCTGTTTTTTCATATATGGAATTCTAGTAGATTTTCGGATTCTAAATGCCAGATAGCACTTGATTATCTTATTGCTTAATGTAGGTCCCTCCACAGAGTCGACTTGCGGGCTGCCATCAGTGATACCAACCTTAGATCTTAGATCTTAGAATGGCTACCAGCTGATCACAGATTTTGCTGGTCATTAAGCTGTGAAAATGTATCTCTTTCTGACTCCTCTCTCTGAGTCTAGGCTTCTATCTTGATGTTAATTTTTTGTTAATCATTTCATTAGCTAAGTGTGATTTGTGTCATTTTTTTGCAAGTTAACGTAGAAATATGTTTTGAATTTTCAGTGACAACAGTTTTTCAGGCAATGGTAAGAAAGCTACTTGAGTGACAGATGGCAGAGCCTCTCTAGAGTGATGCATAACCCAGGATCCTCCAGTGTGGCTGTGTGAGATCAGCCGTGGGCACGGGAACCGCATCACTATAGGAGGTGCTCACTTCCCGTCACTAGTGGAGCCATGTGCCCGTGAAGTCAAATGTGTTGCTTATGACTTACAGGGAGCAGAGAGTAAAAATGTCCCTGCCCGTGGCAGAAGGACCACATGTGCTGAGGAAATATGTGTTTCTCTAGTGTCCTTCTCCATTCCCTATGCTGGATGCTGATGCAAACCCTTCTGGTGGGCTCTGAGGACCTCCATCCACACTGTACCACACACCTTCCCAAGCTGTCAGCACCAGAGCCTCCTGCCCTGCCTTCAGACTTCTTTAGCCCTGACTTTAAATCTAAACTCACCCCTTGTAGTCATGGGGCTGGTTTTGGAAAAATCAGCTGTGGTCATTCAGTTTCGTTTTCAGTAAAGGGAAATAAAAATGAGAGATATTCCATTTAAAGTAGCATCTGCTTAGAATAATTTTCTCTTTTCTTTGAAATTGTTTTATATTTGTCATATTCCTTTTATCAACTGGATAAAGTCACATTTTGAATTTGTCCTTTGCTTATTCCCGATTTTAAAAACAAATGGGCTACCATAGTTAACTATTTTTCTTCTTTGTATGTTTGTGCTTACCTGGGAACTTAAGTGAAGGGTGAGTACTATATTGAGTGACTTTTTTGCATTTGGTAACTATGAAAAATGCAAAAAACACTCTTAACATTCCACAATTGGTATTTGGAATACTTAAAACTAGTCTCCATTTATGTATTCGTGAGCTTTTTTATTAGAGTTTTTTTTTTTGTCTGTCAAGGTGACTGGCATAAATGGTTTTACTTCCTTTGGTCTTTTTGGATTAGTTACTAACAATCTTCCTTAGGTCTGTAAATAATCTCTCAGATTTTAGAAACCAAAACATTTTTATTTGTGTTAAAAAAAGATTTTCCCCCTGGCATATGGCAGAAATACCAAATGACAATTTTACAAAGAACGTGGATTATCTGAAAACAATTTATTTGTCATTAAGATGCAACATAAAACTTTTCTATCCTATTTTAAATATGTATATGAATTTGCAGATGTCTGTTGTGACAGACATGCATGTCCTTTGCTTTTAGCAATAACTTTCCATTGATGTTCACCTTTCAGATAATGTGATAGTGCACTCACTACATATCTTTGTATAGTTTCTGTTTTTCATTCCATAGCATGAAAAAGTGAAATTAACATACTTTGTGGTGTATAGAGTACCAAATGTAGGGAACCCAACTGATCTTTTGTCATAAAATTTTTTAGAAGATACAGATAGGCTTTTCCATCTCCTTTTTTTCTGGACAGCATTCATATTCAAAAGTACATATGAATTATAGATGGGAACTGAATAACATTTATTCTTTCAGCATCTTATTATTTATTTCCTTATTTTAAGGAAACCTTGACCTTTGTTGTATTCTTAGTAAAAACCAATATTTCTGTTTGTAGCATTTTGGAGTACTAGCGATTACAGCATAGGCCATTCACTTCTCTACATGAAATTATAAGAACAAGTATTCGTCTTTCATAAATGTCATTGTCTAGACATAAAGATATATGTAGCATTTTCCTTCATAAAGGGCACACAGTCTACCAACAGGATGGACAACCAAGCAGAAGCAGCAACTTATGTTTTATAAGAGAACAACTGTGCCAGATTCATGCATGTTTCAGTGGGGCAGACTGGAGTGTGGACCAGATACAGGGTCTGAGCGGCAGACAGAGAAGAGTGTGGAATCTCCCATGACTGCATGATGAGATGCAGTGCACACCTATGAGCACTTTGGAGGTTGAGGCAGGAAGATCTGAGTCCCAAGTCAGTATGGGCAAGTTGTTAACCTCGGGATTTTCAAAGCTTTCAGATTTTAATAAGTGATTAATGGCTCCCACCTCTGAATAAACCATGACAGAAGCCAGATCTGGCCAAAGCAAACACAGGTCGCTCATCTTGGCAGCTTGTCTTCGAGGAGATAACTTTTAGCACTTCCTGTTAATTTATGTAAAATGAGTCTAGGAATGTACCCTCACTTAAATTTTTAAATAATACAAAAAATGATAGGTACTATGTGAAGTGGTAAGAATATAAAACTGTATCCCTTCCAAAGATTTAGATCCTGGTGACTAAGACAATTAAAGAGGCCATTAGGATATAATGTGGTAGAGGTAGTCAATTTTAGTTTGTTTGCTTAATCCGTGAGATATTTACCAGTATCATGGGGTAATCGTGTTCTTGAGGGATCTTAGGAAGGTGATGATTATGGCAGTGACAGTCTTTCATACGGCCTTGAACAGCGCGGCAGGCAGCACTCTGTCCTGTTGCCTCATTGCTGGTCTTGCTGTGGGTAAAGCAGGAATTGTCAAGTTTTGTATGCGGACTGGGAAATGAATTTCAGGAACACTTGCTTCTCTTGAATGAGTATACCTCATTGTGCCAACACCATAAGAAAATGGCTCATGGAACTTTTAGGAGAAAAGTTATTTCATTTAACTTTTGAAAAGTGACTGTGTCAAGTGGCATTCGTGGGTGTTCATTTTTTTGTTATTGCTCATTTGTTTTGTCTCTGCAGAGTCAAGATTATTATTGACTTTGAATTTTACTCAAATTTGACTCCTTTTCTGTATGCATAAAGAAAAATGATGGAAGTAGATAATTAGCCAAAAATTCATGAGACATTTCAGTCTTATACTGCAGTAGATCTTTAGGATCTTAAAATAACTTTCTGTAGCTACACAACACAATGAATATCTTTATTTCAGGTGCCTCTTTGAAATTATATATATAATTAATGTTAATCTCGAGTACAGTATTGGTATTTTGGTGAAACTTTTATTTACTGGACAAAATTCTAGTGTCCAACTCCACTAATTTTGTTTAGATGTTACTATAGGTACGTTTGCTCTGTAGCTGAGTACAGAGCCGTCAGTAAGACCCTGAAAGAGCTTCTTTTTGCAGTGTGCTTTTGTCTTCGTTTGGGTTAGATTATTCAATGTACTCCAACATGGGTTAAGAAATCGTGAGCTAGGCAGCTGCTTCTGAAGCATTTGGCGTAAATGGTATAAATGGTGTAAGCCACTGTGCCCAGCAATGTGACTGCTGTTTTGGGTTCCTTCTTAATCTTCTTTCACCCCCTTAGAAGTAAATATCAGAGTTGCTGTTCCTTTCCAAGTTCCAACTATGTGGATAGTTTTTCTAGAAAGCTTTTATTTCACATTGGAAATAAGAAGACACACGAGCTTCAAGCTTCAGGAGTGGAATATGGCTGTTTAGTCTAGTTCAGATGAAGGGCTCAAAGAAGTCTTTACAAAGACCCTCTATGACGGCTCCTTTTATGAATAACAATTATAATTAAATAAATCATAATATGTGATTTTTTTCCTTTTTTAATGTAAACCTTGTGTTTTTTAACCTATATAGTGTTTTTTTAAACAAGTATTAGGATTTTTTTAAATTCAAACAATTTGGGTTTTGGTAAGATGTACACAGCAGGTTGACTCAATTCACTTGCTAGATAATCATTTTGAATTTAAGAATTTCTAGCTCTAGAAATTAGGCCAATGGGAAATATTGGGAAAGGGTTCCCTAAATTCAGTGCAAAGGAATAGCGTCTTAAGAGCTTAGCCTTTGCTGCGCAGAGCTGCCTGTGAAACAGCTCAAAGCCGTATGGTGCCAGTCAGCGCTTCCCAAAGCCTTTAGACCTTCTCATTTCCCTTTCTTCTTTCATTTTAGATCTGGTGCTCCCTCTCCGTTAAGTAAGGTAAGTTGATTTTTGTTTTTCAGGTTCTCCCCCATTTCAGATCAGTCCCCCACCATCAAATATTCATAAGCAACATTAAACATATTCATTTCTCTGACCAGCAGTCACGTCGTATATTCAGAACCTTTTCATCTTTCGAAAATAAAAGTTCGACTCATTAAGAGTAGTTCCCAAGCCTCCTGGCCTCCAATCCCTGACCCCTACCCTTCTACTTTCTGTCTCTAGGATTTTAGTTACTATAGGTACCTTCTGTGGGTAAATTGAGCCCATATCTGAACTTTTGTAACTGGTTAATTTTATTTAACATGCCAGTACACGTTCAACCTTATAGTGTCATGAGTCTTTTAAGGTTGAATAGATTTCATTGAATGTATGTATCACTACAGTTTGTTCTTTCATCTGCCAATGTATAAATATATATTTGATTGGCATCCACCTTTCAAGTATGATAATAATAAATAAAAAGTTAACACATAAAATATAATGATCATTCTCAAGACACTCTCTTTTGTATTAGTTTCTGAACCCAGTGTAGTTTAGTATATATAATTTAGCTCCTGTTAGAAGTAAATATTCTTAAACAGGAGAGATTTTCTGTTATTTATGCTACAACTGAAACAATGGACATCACTGTCCAAGAGTAAAGCACATGGTGCTTACAGGTATTTAGGTAGAAAAAATGTATTTAAGTGTCTTATCACAAGTATTCCATCTGGATTCTCTGCAACAGTAATTTTAATAATTCCTTCATCTCTGGATTTGTTTCCTAGTATGTTTAAGCATAGGATAAAGATTTTGGTGGCAAGAGCATTTCACTTCCATAGATATGTAGCTCATAATCACCGTGGTATTTTTTAGGCTGCCTGTAATAGATAGGTTCTTTCTGTGATGGATTTGCATGCATGTAACTATCATTACAAATATCAAGGGTGTCCCTATGACTGTGCTAGTGGCCCTCCCACACACACCATTTACTGTGCTTTGTCTAAATGAATGGTTGCCTAAGATTCCCAAAGAACTGGAAAAAGGAATACAATTAGATAAATAACTAAGATTTTTCTGATACAAAACCAAACTTAGAACTGTTACATACATGTGGAAAATTTCTAGCTTAGTAGAGTGTGGTAAAATTGGAGTTTTCCTTTGGGATAATCTGTTTTGGCACTCCAGCCAAATAAAATTTTAATGATTTTTATAATAGTATTATTTGGGTTATGTTTCCCAAACTCCTGTGTCTCCTTAGAGACTGTTGTCACAAAGGCATTTGTAATGAGCTTTCATCAGCGTTGGTAGCATAGGGATTTGTCATCCTTAAGTTCTGACTCTAATTTAATGTATATCGTTTTTTCTAAGTTTGTTTTCAAACAATAGTTAAATAAAAGCCTTTCTATTAAGGAGAGTTATCAACATTTTCTGTGAATTGCACACGACAATCAGAACGTGAGAAGTGATTGTCCGGGTTCTTGATTTCAGCTCTTTGCAATACTACAGGTCTGCTAGGCACATACACTGCTGCTCTGAGCTGTCTAGATTCCCACTTGACTGGTTGGTGTGTGTGTGTCTCTTTACTTTCAGTCTTCTCCAGTCACAACTGTTACGTCTCCTAACTCTACACCAGCTAAAACTATCGACACATCCCCACCGCTGGATCTGTTTGCAACAGGCGTCTGCAGCTGTCCCAGTCAGGTTAGTTCATGAGCATTGAGCGGACTGGTCATTAGCATTTTGATTAGGCCTTTGTATCCAGTCAGTTTCAACAGATGAAATCTAATCCTAAGTGTGAGATTTGGGGGTAGGTGATATTTTTGATATATTAAGTAAGCTGTTTTACATACTTTTTTTAATTTAAAATATATTTTAATGAAAACATTTTCTTTTAAGTAGAAATGACTTGCATGTAGTAACCTGAAGCTGCTGTGGCCTCAGGCCTGGCCTCCTGCTCCGCTGGCTTCAGATTTCCTGCACTGCCAGTTCCCCTGGGCTCCTGAGGCACACGTCGGACATGTTCTCCTCCCTAGAAGTCCTTGCAGCAGCTTATCGAGTGTTTACCCACTTTCAGTTAGGCGTTCAATGAAGGACTATTCTTGTAAATCTGAGGGGCGTGTGCTTTTTCTAGTCCAAGCTTCTTTATCGAATCTTTTCCCCACCATGGACACCCTTGTACTTGTTCTGGTGACAGTATTCGGCTTATGAGGGTACTAGGAATCCCCACCATACTTTTCATGATCTTCAGGACTCAGCTGAAACACTTTATCTGTAATGCTTGATTTGGTAAATTTGTGACGAATCCAATCTCTTATCAGAGCAGTGGGAGAACATTGGAAATGACTATGCTGTGACGTTTCAGAACTTGCCAAAGAGCATACCATGTGCAGGGACCGCCCTGGCTCGTTGCTTTGGGTCATTCGAAGATCTGATGTCTGAACTAAGCAATAAATCCACAAACATGTTTACTGAGTGATTCACTTGCCTAGTTGTACTATTCATACAAACAAGCTGTGTAAACCACAACCTTTTTGCTGGGCATTAAAGTAAATTGCTTTTTATGAAATCTTTAATAAAGCTCTGGTTTTGTTTTAAATTTTTTATCTTCCTGGTGCTAGGAAAACACCCAGGATCTTGCCTATCCTGGGCATGTGCTCTTTCTTAGAGCTTTACCCTTAGTCTCTGGTTGTTAATCTCAATAACAAATGTCTACCCAGTTTAGTTGTCTTTATAGAAATGGTTTTTTTTTGGGGGGGGGCATAGCAAACAGAGAACCTGAGAAGGTGAGGGCCCCAAATCTTCTAGCTCCTGTGAACTACACAAGGGTCTGGCTAAAAGGAAGGATAAGCCTGAAGTTGTGTATTCTGAAAAAGGCCAGTACTAACAGTTTAGAACCTGCATTTTGAGCAACAAAGCTTAGGCCTCTATTGGAATTGTTCAGATAAAGACGCTTTGTAAAGCTCGGCCCCATTTAGTAAGAAAAGTAAAATGCTGAACTCAATTTAGGGAAGCCTGTTTAGAGACAAACACAGTGTATTTTTGTCCAGTTTACAAAAAAAGGTAAATTAACTATTCATTTTAATATTCTTTGGTTTATGAATTCTTAAGATGTGAATTTTTCTATGGAACAGTTAGAAAATAGAGACAAGAGAACCTCAAGAAAGATTCCAACTCAGCGTCTATTTTTATAAATAAAGTTTTATTGGAATAAAGGTAGAGCAATTTGTTTCTATATCGTCAGCATCTTAATTCTACTATAGTGTCAGAACTGAGTAGTGATGAAGACCAACTCTGTCCCTCACAGACCGACATTCTGACATCTAGTCCTTCACAAAGTAGTTTTCTAAACCCTACTTTCTCAAATACTGTTTTTTATTGGATTTAAAATACCCAAAGTATTTGTTTTCTATGTAAGCCTTTGTTTGAAAATGGCTTACATTACAACACTTCAAAATCTGAAAAGCTCTGCTTTTCCTTTCAGCACTTCTAAGCCATCTAGCGACCTCCTAGACCTCCAGCCAGACTTTTCCGGAGGGGCTGCAGCGGCTGCAGCACCGGCACCAGCCCCGGCAGCTGGAGGTGCCACTGCATGGGGAGGTGAGTACAATCAAACAGGCCCGTCATGCATGTGTGGTTTTACTTTAGGCACCTTCGGATTATCCACAATGGCTCACTCAGAAACTTGGAGGGAAATTACTTGACATGATCTCAACTGACTGAAATATATTGTGAGAGACTAGAGAGCTGGCTCGGGAGTTAAAATACTTTGCCTCCCAGCCAAAGGTACTGAGTTCAGATCCCCAGATTCCATGTAAAAGTGCCAACTAGAAATGGCCAAGCCCGTATTTCTGGCCTGGAAGATTGAGCTGCAGAACAAAGCAAAAGGAGGTAGAGCAATCCAGGGTGATTCCCAAAGCCAACCCTTGGGTTTCACAGGTGCAGCAAACACAAACACACACACATGCACATGCACACGCGCACACACACACACACACACACACACACACACACACACAGTCTCTCTTATGCATAAACAAACACATGAATGAATGAATGAATAAACAAAAAACAGATAGATAGATAGATAGATAGATAAATAAATAAATAAATAAATAAATAAATAAAATGCATTGGCTAGAGACAGAGGAAACCCTTTATCATGCAGTCTAAATATTCAAGTAGTCAAATAATTTTTTGAAGTTGAAACAAAGGAAGAATACGCCTTCGATTATTTATAGAAATTATTCTCTAGAACTTCAAGCAGTAGAGGAATGGTCCTGCCCCGGGGGAGCATCTTACTGGATTTAGTCAAGAACAGCTCCAGAGCCCCTTTAGGGTTAGACTAAATTTATTCACATTGTATTTCACTTCATGAAATTGAGGCCTATGCATATCCTTATTCGTATCAGAAAAAATTTATATATGTTACTAATTGGCTACAAGGAAGCATGATTAGGCATCTCATTTCAGTTAAAATTGTTTAATAGTAATAAAATTAAAGTAATTGCTATGTGATTCTTAGTGCTATATTTTTGTTGTGTGTGAATACTATGCTCCGCCACAGCGAACTATTTGGAATAAAAGGCTCAAAAAGCTTAAGACGCGTCACATACAATCTTTCAAAACTGGATTGGAGAGATGGTACAGCCATTAAAACTCTTGCCATGCAACCAGAGAACTGGAGTTCAGACCCCCAGAATTCATGTAAACACCACAGCCTTGCGCCTGTAATCCCAGCACTAAGAAGCCAGAGACAGGATCAGTAGAAATGCACATGAATAAAACAGGAAGACGGTAAAGCCAGTTCCAAGCATCTGAGGAACTGGGGATTGGCAGGGATGTGTGCGAAACTGTTAGCATAAGGTGGCTAGAGCGGTTACCATCCCAGAGCCAATAAGACATCACCTTCAAGTTGCTTTTTCTCCTGGATGGACAGTATTTCCATCACTACCAGCCATGATCCTCAGCTACGTAGCTCTTCAAAATCAGACTCCTAAATGAACCATAAGTCACAAAGTCAAATGATGCAACTTTATCTTAGATGGCTAAACAGTCCATGTGTGGGCTTATGACAAATTTTCAGCATAACATCAGAAGTACATTCTGGCCAGGGGTGTTTGCTCTAGGAATTGTGGAAGCTGTGGTATCTTGGTTGACCACATGACTACAGAGCCCACGGTCAGAAACTGCAGCCCACTGGGTGTTCAGAGAACCTCAGTCAGGGATGCCTTGTGACAGCTGTGGCCCCCAGGAGTCAGATGTGCAGAAGCCCAAACAAAGACCAGAAGGGCCCTGGGCCTCCTCTTTTACTGCTTCACTCATTCCTTCCTGGTCTTTCCCATCCTCGGGCTTCTGTAATCTCCTGCTCTTTTGTACAAGTTTTTTGGTAACAAAATTAGTAGAATGATAACCAGTTCGGAAAATAGAGAACTAGAAATATGAAAGTTTTAAATAATTTCTAAAATGGTTGACTCCTAAAGCTATAACTAACAAATTTGTAAATAAAATTTTTCTTTAAACTTTGTGTGACTTTATTAGAATTTAATTTGTAAAGGAAAATACTGCTGAAGAGATTTTATAAGACCTTTCTCAGCCCATTCATACATTGTGAGCTTTAATTTTTGAGTAGTCGTTTTGATTTTTTAAAATAATTCATTACCATTTATAAAATGTATTATAGTATATTTTCCTCTTTAGGAATTTTTCAAATCCATATCCTCAAGTCAAATTTTTCCAGCCATAAAATTATAAATATAACATTAATGAGACTTATAATTTAAAATTTAGCTTTAATTTTAAATTTGTTTGGTTACACATTAAGGATTTGGGGTCTCATATAAATCTATTATATTTTAATTCTTTTACCCACTTAATGAGTATGTATTCACACTTTCTTACGGCTATAAAGTATCATTTAGTGACCTGTGAGTCTGTTATTATCCTAGAAATGATTTTCTAGTTTCTCACTTCACCACTAGAGGGAGCACGCTTTCAGAATCAGTGCAAAGAACAATAGAAGAGGGAACGCTTAGCTTAGATCCAGGGTCACCTGTAAATGCTTAGACAGCATTTCTGTTGCAGACACATACCTTGAACTGCAGCATTTCATAGCAACAGAAGAATTTGGGGGAGTTACTAATAAATAATTCTCAATTTTTAAACAAAAATGATAAAACTCACAAACCTTAAGAAGCCTGTAAATAAAATGGAGAAATGACAGTTACTTTCCTTCCACATTTACTCTATAGCTATCTGTAAATGAGGAGGATGCTAAGCTATAGCGGATGTGCATCAGTTTGTCCAGCTCAGCAAACTCAGAGTCACTTCCTCTGACTTATTTCGGTGCCTCAACTCACATGCATTGCTCAATCTTGCAGTATTTGTATAACTAGCCAGTAAAAGATAAATTCCAAAGTGCTCTAAATCTGTTTGAAAATTCTTCTCTCATCATAATGATAGAAAAGAACTTAAATTTCCAAAGACCAAGCCCATTTCAAATGTCTATGAATTTCCTGTAGGGTTATAACTATTAGTATATATTTCCATTTCAGGGACATGTTTTAAATGATGGTAGTTTTTTAATAAACATAAAGAAAATTGCATTTTCATAAATTTAGTTGAGATGATGCATATACGATTGGTATTTATTCAGGACTATAGTGAACCCATTGAAAAGGTACAAATTTTCAAATCCTACCTTTGACTTCATAAGTCAAGGTTTCACTTTCTTCACAATAAGTGCACGTTTCAGCAGCGCAGATAAATAGGTGTGTTTTGTTGTGATTCTGGAGGGCTGAGAAGTGAAAAGCACAGTTTCTGTTCATAAATACTTGCAATTAAATTTCTGCTTCACAAGAAATACAGGACCGCTGCTCAGGCTTTATTAAAGTTGAAATTACCAGTGTTTGTTTGAAAGATAAGATAATGTGATTATGGGCTGGAGAGATAACTCAGGGGTTAAGCCTCTGCATCACAAACAAAAAGACCTGAATTTGGATTCCAGTTCCCACATGAAGATACCTGGCAGAAATGGTATTGGCCTGTATTTCCAGCCCTGGAAGGCAGGGCCTGGGAAACCGTAGAGCAAAGCAATAAGGATGCAGACCAATGCAATGAGGAGGCAAAGCAATCCAGGATAAATCCCAAGTCATCCTTGGGCCTCCACACAAAGTACCCTCTTCTACACGTCCGTACCCACATAATATGGTTATACCACATAATGTGATTATGTGATGATGGTCCCAATTGTTAGCTTAATACAATTAGCTTTGTGGCCCACTTTCTTACAAGTTAAGAAAATCTTGGGTACCTATCCATAGATTGTACTAATATACATATACAATAGATGATTTACAGAAGCTCTGAAATTCACAGTTCTAGATGTCTGTAGGGAGCATTTAATATGTCTCAGAAGTGGGTAAACCTTTAAGTGAATTAACACATTTAATTTTCACAGCAACCTAAAAAATCTAGTTACATCTCACTGATGAATATCAGTTTCTTTATTGAAGGAATTGCACATCTATTCTTTTTACAATAAACATTTCCTAACAATTTTTATAATGCAAAAAAATCTTTGATTATGTATCTCTTGTCAATGAATTGAATTCTGCTACTGTGTATGTGATTTAATCCTTCAGAAAATTAGTGCTTCCGAGAGTATTTATACTGGCTTATTATTATAAAACAGCAACCTTCTTTTATCTTAGAAGAAATTTTGACTAAAACTAGGAATAAGTAGCATAAATTACATCTCATCTAAACACTGAGGATTTTGGATACTAAAAATTCTGGTTTCCAGAAATATCCATAACTTTTCAGTGTCAGTTGTCTACAGATATGCTAAGCCCTGTTTATTTTTCAAGCAAACCTCAAAAGATATTAGTCATCACCTTTGAGTATGTGGATACACACCGTCTCTTCACCCTCCATCAAATAAAATATTAGGCAAGAACAAGGACCTAGAATTTTAGCCTATAGCATTTCTATCTAAAATCCCCTGGTACAAATTCTTTTCCTTTAGCCTCTGCCAAAAGTATAAAATAAATCGTCCATCTCTGATCATAAACAAGCAACAGTCTAGAAATGGCTCTTAGCTCTTCTGCTGAGCTGTTGCACTTTAAACCAGCCCCTGATATAGGCAGGACAGGTACCAGGAGAGACACGTCAAGTCTTCCGGCTTCTCATGACCACCTTGATTTCCCATCGGTACTTTTGTGATGTAAGCTAAGGGGTGACAGTTGAATTGACCCCAGTGATGTTGGTCTCAGGAATTTCTTGAAAACGCTGTTCCCCGAGTTTTGGAACCGTCCAAACACCAGCGCTGCCCACTGTTTGCTGACCTTACTGCCTAAAATTATAGAGCTGATTCTAGTGCTTAATGCTCTGCTGTGACTTTTTAGCATTCTCATGAAGGGTCCAAGATTTGGGGGTGAGAAAGAGTCTTATTTCCAGCTTTTACCCTTTAAGAAGTATGCCTGCCAAGTAGCACGCAGGAGATGAAAATAAGTAGACCTGTGCTGACTTGACGTCACCTAATTTCTGCATTAAAATGGTTAAATCCATGTGCCTATTTTCTGTGTCAAATTCACATTTTTTTATTCTTTAAAAATGCCTTCTAGAAATTTTAGCTTGCTGAATTTTTGTGTTGTTTTTAAGGCTCTATAAGAGTAGCTGTCTAATGAATTCTAATAAAATTTCCAATGGCCTTATGAACTCAAATATGAACCCTGACATATACTAAACTGACTATAAAAGAAACCCATCAAGAGATACTTGGGATATTACCCTGAAATCATCAAGTAGTTTAGGAATGACTTCCATTGGGCCTTCACTAAAGACACTGACTATAATTTTATATGGAACACCAAGGAACAGGATGTTTCAGCAGTGTAGTAAGCTCAAAAAGGCTAGAAAGTTTCAGTGTCCTAAATATTTTCATAATCATTTAAAAAAATCAGGCTATCACATTTGTAAGTGTCAAGACGGAATATTACATTGGAGAACACCAGCTATTGCGAAACTTACGATAAAGAAAATAGTTTAGGTTAGCATTTTTTTTCTTGCCACCCCTAACCTTCATTCTGCTCTGTGACTGTGTTTTCTATGCTCCCTTGTCTAAACTGCAGCTGTCATAAACCTTGTCCCTCCCTCTGACATTTCAGACCTAAGTGACTTAGCAAATGGAAAGGACCAGCTGGTGTTACAGTGCACACATATAATGCCAGCACTCAGGAGATGGAAGATCATAAATCTGAGAGAACCAAGGACTATATAAGAAAACCTGTCTCGAAAAAAATTTAAAAATCAACCAAGTTCAGCTCAAAATTGACATTTATATTGTAGTGACATCAGTCAAAGCATATAAAGGGCAAGTCTGTTAGGACATATATTAAGTTTGTCCAGTTGTTTAGCAGATCCCAGGTAAGTTTCCTGACTTCCCGTGCTCCCGGTTTCCCCATCTGTATCACTGAAGGCTTAGTCTGGAGAAGGCTGGAATTCCTTGCTGGAATTGGTAATACATTTGCACTTTTAGTGACGAACGGTTTGGCAGGGCACATGAAGCTGATGGTTCTTTAGCCTGTGTCTCGCCGGGTGTGGTGGAATGTTCCAGCTCTAGCTCTTCTCTTTTCACATGCGGCCACATATGGGACACATGTAGACCTACTGGGAGAGGGTGAGTACAGCCTCATTTTTGAGCTTCTCCTAGGAGAGACTTTGTTCCTTCATAGCTGTCCTTGTTTTGACTTGTGGAGTCTGGTCTGTCTTCCATCCCTGCCTTTCCTGGGCTTCCATTTGTTCTGTCTCTGGTGACACAGATTCCTTGGCCACGCTGGCCTCTGTCCCCTCGGACGCACAGATTTCAGACCCGTTTGCACCAGCGCCCTCCCCTCCTACTACAGCTGCTGAAACTTCGGCTGCTCCGGCTCCCGTCTCAACGACCACAACCGTGACTGCGGTCACAGCTGACGTGGATCTCTTTGGAGGTTAGTCAGTCACGCTACTCCTCTTTTCATTTTCCTTTCAGGATGGCTAAAGTGCCTGGGACTCGAGGCATTGAAATGTGTTGCACCGTAGCGGCGTGGCAGAGTGTTTAAGCCCTTTTTCAGTGTTGGATCATGCACACTGGTCTTTGCTAAATTCATTAGTTTTCTCTCCCAGTAGTTTCGGTAATTTTCTAGCAGGCTGCCCATGTCATCTGCATTAAGATTGAGTTGCTGCCGGAATTCCGTCCCCCACATCTTTTCCATGAGGGGCCTCCTCTCTCAGCCCATGCAGGCCTGTCTGTCACATTTTAACTATGGTTTTGGGGTCACATCAGAACTAGCCCAGGGAACATTTGGAGACCATGAAAGGCCAAAGTTATTTCTTCATATTTAGAGGGGAAAAAAGATCATTTGAATGCACTTCACATTTGGAGAACTCTCCAGAGAGTTGATTGACATGCCTGCTTTTGATTTTTGTGCAAGCAGAAAGCTAACATCATCTTGACTTCGAAACTTGGAGAGGACATCTGACACAGCTTTTGGCTTGCTTGGAAACAGTTGTGGATCAATCTTTGACACGGTCTTGTAGAAAGGTGCTTCTATTATGTATGCAAATTCTGACCCAGTGAACACCCCAAGATATTTCTGCACCTCAAGAAGCCCCTGAAGCCACTTCATTTATACAGAGTTATTAGACTAGATGTGCAAACCCAGAGAAGTATCCATATCACATATATAGAATGAGGCATGTTAGACTCATTATAGTTTTGTGTTTCTTCATTACCATATAACACTTTTCCCAGGGTGGTGCAAAGACATTGTAAAAGAATTGCAAGAAACATGTGATGTGGAGGCCAGGAGAGATTTGGCAGGCTGCGTGGAGTCAGTGCATTTCCCTAGGGACACACTTCCTCACTGCCACATACTAGTCTGCTATATGCCAGGCCCTTGGCTCTGAGCTTGTCCAAGTTAAGTAGCACTAATCTCCACCCGGATTAGTTGCCACTGTTTTACCAGAGACATTTTCTGTCACCTTGCTGTATCTATCCATCCCTAGAGAAAGAAACTTGCTTTTTAAAAGCAGAGGATTGCAGACCCTCAAATGCTTCTCTGAAACAGACACTCAAGTTAAAAGATTGTCAGTGTTGCCCCTAACTTCGGAGATTAGAAACCAAATTGTAGCTCAAATTTATAAAAATCATCTTTACCTTTCTTTTTCCCAGCCTCATGACTGGTGCTAAGTGTGAGTAAGTTTCTCATGAGCTCGTGCTAAAAGAGAACACTGCAGGTCAATGGAAAATATGGACGCATTGGACAATTGGACACAATTGGACAAACGTTGCTATTCATTTCATTATTTAGTGTTTTGGTTTTCAGTCCATTTGCAAGGAGCCTGGTGACCTCTAAGACAACAAGCAATTGTGCCTTGTGTCCTTCATAGTTTTCTAGAATAATAAACCCTTAGGCATTTCTTTGAAATAATCTTTGCTGTTCTCTTTATCATCTGTCAGGATATTTGTCAAGAAGAAAAATATGTATGTTTGGAAATACTTTCTTATCTCTAAATACAAATATTCAGAAAAGGTATTGAGAGTTGCATGTCTACATGTAGGAACCGTGTGCCCTTGTGAGCATCTCGTGTCCTTTCTGTCGCCTGCCGGAGCTGATGAAAACGGTACCCCTGCAGTTTTCACCATGTTTCTTCATCTGCGTAGCCTCTGAGAAAGCTCTGTCCAGAATCTCCTACATGGTTTCCAGTGACTTTCCCATAATTTCTTCATGCCCATCCTTAGTTTGCAACAAGCCATTTTGCGAGGCTGTTTCATAATGTTTTGGCACTCTAAAATGGGCAAATAGTTGAACTCTAACAAAGGCACCAGCTACATTTGATTGGCCCACCTTTAAAACACACTCTCATGTTAGACAGGGCAGATACACTTAGTAGGGCAAGACTAGAGGTTCACAAACTTGAAGCCAAAGAGGACTCCATATAGAAAATTGCAGATCAGTTTGAGATATAAGGTTGAGACCCTCTCTCAAAAAATATAAAATAATACTTTCATGGGGTTCTGCGTGAAGCTTACAGCCATTTAGATTTCTAGTGAGATGAGCTTCATGAATTCTCAGTCTGGGGGAAAAAATGACTGTGGGGCTGAGGGAGTGGTTCAGCAAGAAAGTTGTCTGAACGCAAACCTGCAGCCCAAGTCTGATCCCTGGAACCCAAGTAATGAAGGAGAGAACCAACCACTGAAAGTTGTCCTCTGACCTCCACATGCACTCTCTTTCTCTCTCTCTTTCTCTCTCTCTAAACATTGAAAAGAATAGAAATTTACAAAATGAAAGCACTTTTAAAAGAAGGCTATGTAATTTCACAAATATGAAATATTACATCATTAAAATTCCGTACGTCTTTTAGCAATATATTTGGAATGCAAGTTTGGAAAGTCAGAAACTTCTGATGGTTTTAAAAAAAATTCAGTTTAGTGACCACAGATTTTATTTCAGTGTCAGTAATTAAAGTCATTAAGTATCTATGGAGATGCATTACATTTACTAAGTGTTTTACTTTTAAAGCAAACTTTTATGAAGTTTGGGACTGGAGAGATAGCTCAGGGGTTAAAGCCTTTGCCTGGAAAGCAAAAGGACCTGAGTTTGGATCCCAGATCCCACCTTTGAGGGGGAAAACAGAAGGCAGAAGAGCGACTCTTGGGTTCTTAAGAATGATCCTTGCCTCTGTGCTTAGTTTGAGATTTGTAGGTAGCTTAAGTAGTTGGAGATAACGAGAGCAGTTCAGGCTGGTTTTGAGAAAAGTTAGCAGTGTAATCAAAACACAGAGGAAAAGCAGCTTTGGGGAGGTACAAGGGAAAGGACGAGTACACTTCTCTTGATGGGGAAGCCTGTGCTGTAGCTGTAGACCATCAAGGACACAGGCGTACCTAAGCATCATTCCCTAGAGATGACACAGATCCAAGACTGGCAGAATGCAAAAAGGAGCTGCAAGAGAAAGAGAGCTACATTGCAATAAACTTGGTCCACCATACTGCACCAGAGATGAAAAGAACCTGCGCTTGTCTATTTGTGGTCTGGGTTGTGTTTTACTGGTTGTTTGTTGAGCTAGATTGTCACTTTGTCCTGCCTCAGCCTTCAAGTGCTAGAATTAGAGGCATGAGCCATGCTGCCTGGCTACTAGTTTGTTTTCTTTAACAACATTGAAATTTCACTTTCCCTTCCTGACCAGGTTCAGCAGGTTGGTCCTCAGTGCCCACTCAGTGCCCTTCTCATGAGCACTCTCACAGTGCCTGGGGTATTTATGTTCAGACCACCTTCTCCTGGGCTGGCAATACCTGCTGCTGGCAGGGTAGGGGCAGGGATGTCACAGCAGGGACTTGTGTGAGTTAAGTCCATAGTACTTAGTCTTAAGTAATGAGAGCAGCACTGAAAAGAGATGTGCGTCTGGCAGAGGAGAGAGAAACCTCTCCGGAGGATGGAGCTGTAAGCACAGGTTTCGTCTGCTAGCTTCCCATGGGCATGCCTTCCTTGATCACTGGTATTCACACATGTAATCTGTCTAGAAGCAGAGAGCGGTGCAGTGGAGTGGCACGGTCTGTAATTATACAGCCTAGTGGCCAAATGCACAAAGCTCAGGCAGACAGCTCTGGGCTAAATCCGAACTCCACCATTTGCTGCCTGTGTAACCTATTCAAGTTACCCAGAATTTTTTTATTTTTCAGTTGAAAACTAAGTTGTATATATTCGTGGAAAGAAACACACTTGAACAATGGCAGAATCTGGAGGGCAGGTGGCACCTCCTCTTCGGTCTTGTGTCTTGCTGTACACCCAGCCGTAGGCTTCTCTTGTTGCCCACAGCAACCTGGGAGAGCAGGTTTGAGCTGTCCCTTCGGTATTTGTCACTCTTCACCAGTAACTCACCGGGCCTCTCTCCTGACCTTCAGCACAACACATGCTCCCTAGGGATAGCTGCGAGAAGCCGTCAGAGCAAAGTAACATGTAAGGTCTAAGCAGCCAACCGTTCTCTGTTTGTGTTTGTATGATGAGTCTCACTTAATGCTTTTTATTCTGAAGAATACTCTGGGTGTTTCTAAATTGTTTCATTCTTAAACCAGATTGAGAGCTACTAGGTTCAACTGAGAAGCCAGTGCCCAGACCCCGGAACTCTGAAGTCTACTGCGCTTACTAAATCTCTGAGAAAGGGGATATACTCTGAGGTGTTTCCGAAGATTATTGGACAAGCTCTGAATAACTAAGCTTCAGCGTTCTAGGACATACCAATAAGGAACAATGTTTGGGGATAAGAAGTCTAGCAATAAACAGCAAGTGTCAGAAAGATATGGCCCCCCCTCATGGTTTCTTGTCTTAAGCCTGAATATTTTGTGCTGGCTTTCTTCCTTTTGTACTTTTGAAATTACAGTTTTTCTATCCAAAGTCTATTATTAATATACTTTGCTGCTAGCAATGTGTTGGGAAATATTTGAATATAACAGCCATTTATAAAGCATATATTTAGGGCTCAGAATGTATCTCAGTGGTTGAGAACCTGCTTAGTATATGCAAAGCCTGGGTTTCTAACCCTAAAGTTGAGAGAGAGTGAGAGAGAGAAAGAGAGAGAGAGAGAGAGGAAAATAGAAATTTATAAGCTGGATCTGCCTCTTGTTAATAAACTCTATAAAAATTGTATACTTCATAGCTTAAAACATGAAATTATATTTTTAATTTGTTGGAAATATATCATTTTCCAAATAACTAGAAAATATAATATTTGAAAAGCCACAAAAGTAAGTAGAAATAAAGACATTAAGCGTCATGCCCTAATTTGTTTAGCTGTCTTGTTTATTTAAATGAACATCCAAAGACTGTTTTTAAGCATAATAAATCTTTTTTCTGAAATTTTTTAAATCTTTCATATTGATGGAATGATTTTGGTCTGTACTAGACTATAAAAATGTATAAATTGGAAATCTTTGTTTACATCACCTTCATCTATTTAATAATATTTGCATGGAAAGAAGATATTGGATTAGAAACCACTTAGAGGTACAATAATAAAGTGAATGAGTCTTATCTGGACATGAAAGTTTAATGTCTTAAATCACATAATAAAGTTATTTTGTGTTTTAATTTTCACATCCATTAATTTCCAAAAAAAAAATAGAGCCCTTATACAATGAGAATCTCGTTGGCTCTTGATGGCCCTGGCGGTACCATCCTCTGTCACTGACATATTAACTAACTTGCCAGTGCATGAAGTATAACTGTCCGTGACGACCAGCAGTGCATGGGTCATGAAATGCATTGAAAAAAATTCATGTTGTATAAGGGAGCCTTCTTTGCCAATTTAACTTGGTTCTTTTACTATATTTTCTTCTCTCTTTATTCCTTTCATTTCTGTTATTTTAAAAACCGCACCCAAGATGCCTTTGCAACTTCTCCCGGGGAGGCCCCCGCAGCATCCGAAGGGGCCGCCGCACCAGCTACCCCAACCCCTGTAGCAGCGGCACTTGATGCATGCTCAGGAAATGGTGGGTTTACGTCATGAGCCAGTCTGTTGTTTTTCTGTCCTAACGTGAAACCCGTGTAGTTAGAAGTGGCCATGTGTTTTTCCTAATTTTAATTTCTCCTTTATATAAGCAGTCATTCATCATGACTGAATCAACGATACTCACACTTGAAACATTAAGACAATGAAGCGCATACTTACCAAAATTGGCAATTCCTCAAATTGACAATTTTTGTCAGTGCAAGTATGCTCTCTTAATGTTTTTTTTCTTAATTTTCCTCTAGTGCATTTTTCTGTAATATTGAGTTTAAATATATTGGCATGTTTTAACAAACTTTCAGAGCTACCAAACTGACTAGTAAGGATTTGAAGGACAGTGACTCTGAAGCAAACTGTCAGCTAATCTCACGACACACTGCCAAGAGATTCAGACTCAACCTGTAATATCTACTGCAGTTTCCTTTTTCTGTAGAATCCCTGCTAGGAGGCTCTTAGCCCGAGGCCCAGCTAGTGCATAAACTATGTGTGCGCAGTGTCTCTTACCTGTAGTGACGATGCTGTCTCTCGTCTCTCTCCTTACTGACACTGTCTATATCTCTCCACTTTCCTTTCCAAAAGACCCCTTTGCCCCATCCGAAGGCAGTGCAGAAGCAGCGCCCGAGCTGGATCTCTTTGCAATGAAGCCAGCTGAGACCGGCGTTCCTGTAGTTACCCCTACAGCTAGCACAGCCCCTCCAGTTCCTGCAACTGCTCCTTCTCCTGCTCCAGCCGCTGTGGCTCCCGCCACCGCCGCCGCCACCACCACCGCCGCGGCTGCCACCACCGCCACCACCTCTGCCGCCGCTGCCACCACTGCTCCTCCTGCTCTAGATATCTTTGGTGGTAATTTGTCGTTGTTTCTGAACTCCCGTCTGGTGGCTTGAACTTGGTCCTGAATGCATACACGACTCTCATGCATGAATCCCGCGTACTTCAGTGGCTGTCTAGAAACCGTTTGCTATGTAGCTCAGAATCCTTCTAAATGCTCGGCAGACACCCGAGAAGTGATGTTGTCCAGGTATTTTTTTTTTCCAGGGTGAGTGAAGGCCTGTGTATTCTTGGTCTTAGATTTGTTTGAGTCTGCTCCTGAAGTTGCTGCAGCACCTAAGCCAGAGGCGGCTCCTAGCATAGACCTGTTTGGTACAGGTAAAAATCAAAGCCATCCTTTCTCCAGTTTTGTTTCTGTAGATGTTGTCTTGATTCAGCTCTGTACACTCGCCTGTGATGATATGTTTGTTAGATTTGTGACTCTGGTTTCAGCTTTCTGCTACTTACTTCTGCTTGGTTTTGGTTTGTTTCACTTTCGGAAGATGCTTTCTCCTCTCCGCCTCGAGGGGCCTCTCCTGTGCCTGAGAGCTCCCTCACTGCTGACCTCTTGTCCGGTGAGTGCTCTGCCAAGGTCAGTGAACCCTGGAGAGTTCATGGGTGGGGGAGGGGTATTGCAGAAAGCTGGTTCACCTGGTGGGTTTATCATACGTTCCTTAAGACTCAGAATACCCTTAAGAAAGTAAGCTCATTTTTCAGCCCACCCGCACTGCTGAGGGTTGTTGATAATTCAAATCTAAGATTGGGAAAAAGAAGTCCCTTCACACTAAACCTCTGCCCTCAAGGCGTCCGATTACACTGGCTTTCCTTCGCTGTTAAGATGGTCCAAAATCTTCCTTCCTGAAGTAACCATCGAATATAGAGGGCCCTGCCATGGGCTCAGGTCCCACTGACTGAGGGATGATGTGCCTGTCATGTTCTGTGCCTCACTGCAGTGGACACATTCGCAGCCCCGTCACCTGCAGCCACTGCCTCTCCTGCGAAGGTGGAGTCCTCAGGTGTGATAGACCTCTTCGGGGGTGCGTATCTCTCCTCCTTCAGGAGTCTGCCATCTTTGTTCTGAATTGTTAGTGTATCCCATCTTCTCTGTTTCATTCTCTGTTATTATTTTTCTTTTGACCGTGAAAAGTCATTTCTGCCTCCTGCATTTAAGCATATGCTCTTCAGATCATCTCCATTTCTTTGCCATCATCTTCATCTTCATCAGCCCATCATCCTTTTTAGTGCATGACATAACAAAATCAGATGATTTATATTCTGAAGTCTTGGTTTTCTAACCTTTTGTTCATCCTAATTTATAATCACCTGATTGTATTTCTGTCTACTCTTCTTCCTCAGTGATCCTGGTCCTTTGGTTATAATCAGCATTTCTAAGTTCTTTAAAGCAGTATGGACACGAATTAGATAATTCAGAATTGAAAGAAAAAAAAAGCAGTGAGGTGTCACTGTACTTTATGTTATGGGGTTTGTTTATGCTGAATTGTATGTTTTTAAGATATTTTGAGAGTATTCATTTTTTTTCTGGTTTAAGTATATTCTCTTCTTCTTTTATGTGGCATTTGAAAACAGAAGGATACATTGAATTTATTCCTAAACTATTTATTTGGATGATAGATCTAAAGTCTTCTGTAGCAATAAACTTATAGGGAAAAGGTCTAAAGTGAGTCATGAATACTCAAATTTGTGTGTAGCTTGTGTTAAAATGACATCCTTCTCAAGTTGTGCCCATATGCAGCACCTACCATATAGAAAACATCCCAGTGTATGCAATATTGGTACATAAGTGTCCAATGATGTCCCAAATTCTGACATGTCCTGTAGCATCCAAACACTGAACTTTGGTGCAGAAATTCAAAGAAAGCTGCTGCTGTGTGTTGGATTAGATATGCTGATTTTTTTTTTGAAAGCTTTATGGGAAGTGGAAAACTTTAGTTTTACCTTTTATAAAAAATTTTAAAAACCTAAACCTGCTTTTGATGAGTGGCATAAGTTAGTCCAAAATATTTTATTCTTTAAAAAAGGTTTTTCCTACTCTAATATTGAGGCATTAGTTCTCAAATATTGTAGAACTCCCTCGAGAGGGTAAAGTGTCTAGAATCGAGCCTGGTAGTACACTCCTGTAATACAAGCTTTTTGGAGGCAGAGGTGGAAAGAATGTGAGACCAACATGAGGAGCACGGTCAGACTGTCTCAAAAATGAAATGACTGCTAAGAGTGTGGTCAGAGGATCCTACACCGGGGAGATACGCCTCGGAGGCAGGCGCGCCCACCCAAAATGCCTTGTGCACACCTGTGTTTGCCTGACACTCCATTGCTTAGTGTACTTACTGTTTGCACTCTCTTGCTTTCTTGCTGCATAATGGATAACGGATAGATGCATTTGGAAGTAGTGCTTCTGAAACCCAACCAGCACCTCAGGCTGCTTCTAGTTCCTCAGCATCGGCAGATCTACTAGCTGGTAATTAATAAAATTAAAATGGCATTTTGTAAAAGTTAAGCTTGAATATGTTTTATAAGTTATAGATAAATTACAAAGTATTTTTCCTTTCCTTTCAAGACATGAAATTTAAAAATATGGCATTATATAATAGAAGGTCGATTATGTTTTAGGATTTATGAAGTTGCTCTTAAAGCCACAGTTATATATAGATACAATTCTGGATACTCCTAATCTACCTTACTTTCAGTCAGCTTGTTTGTTTTGTTAACTGAAAAGGTAATATGCTTGTGCGTGGCATTTGCGTCATGCAATGACTGTGTTCCTCTCTTTTCTGAAGGAATTCATGGTGAACTATGCCATGGTATTTGACAGTAGGTTTTACAGTATGTCAATTATTCAAGGGAAATTCACTGTAGATTTCTCCATTAAATTGAAACTGTTTCTACAGACATCATGGTTGTGGGGGAGGACAAGTTTCTTTTTAACAAGTTGATCATTTTTCTGTATGAAAATGCATAGTGTCCCCAGCTTACTAGGAAGTAGAATGACTCATTTTTCATGATATGGACACAGTAAAAACAAACAAACAAACAAACAAACAAACAAGGCAGGATTCAAACAGTGGAATCTAAGTATTAGTCATCCTTGAAGCCAGGAAGAGTATATTACTGAGACCATCAAACCTGGGAAGTAATAGCTGGAAGGTCTCAACACTATATTTAGGTCCAGCCTCTCAGTGGAACTCACAGAGCACTAGACACTAACTTCATTCGGTTTTATTTAAAGACAGCACTGTAGCAGTCTCTAAGAGGTTTCTGACACTAAACATGCCTTTCAGCATCCCACCACGACAAGGGCTGATGAATTGTAAGCCACGTCGGTACAGGGAGCCTTCCACATCTAGAACCTCTGTTTACCTTTGTAGTCATGGGTAGGGCAGGAGCTGACCAGGGATGTTCAGAAGGCCTCATTAGGTCCATAGGAAGCTTCTCTTGAGGCCAAAGAGCTGGAGGAAGTTGTGGCAGCCTCTGTCCTCCTCTCCTTCCAGAAGAAATTCAGTCTGCTTATTCCAGGGGTAACTATGGTTCTTTCGAGTCTTCCCCACTGTCCCTGATTCCTCCATTAAGCGTGACACTCCTGTTTGCCAAGTGTTTTTCTGACCAAGACTGCCGCCAAGGACCAGCATCTCGCTGCGACGTGGCTTTGTTGTCGGGAAGCTGAAATGTGATGAGAGACTGCACTTCAGAGAACCCACCCGCCGCTGACTTGGAAAAGGCCTGCCAACTTGCCTGGCTTCTTTCCCAGCCTACATATTCTTCACGACAGCTTGAACTAAGCCACAGACACTTTTCAACTCTCACTAAACCAATACACATAATTCAGATTTTCAAGATCTGGCAGTAAGATTTTAACAGGGCCCCAGAAACAGTGTAGTTTCAAAGCTCTTTGGTGAAAATGACCTTTCTGATTTTTAAATGGGACCATTGATTATACACTTATTGCTTTAGAATTACGGCAAAGGTTAAAAGGGTATATAAAATCAAGTGTTCTGTCTCATTGAAGCATTCTAAGATGTCTCTTTCCCTTTCGAATATCCACTGACCTGCCACACAGCAGATCTGCTACAGGGCAGCTGAAGTCACCAGGCTGGAGCCTGGCGGAGTGCAGGCTCTGTTGACCACTTCCAGGACCACACTGTCTACTCCCGTGTCTTCAGTGTGCTGGGCCTCACTGTGCCTTCCAGGGCTAGAGTCCATTTCCTAAGAGCCCAAGACTCAAGGATCCAAAGCAGAGGTCAAAGGGGGCATTTCCCATCCAGTTCCAGTCAGAGGTCAGGGACCGAGTCAAGAGATTCAGCCCAGCTGGATCTAAAGAACGTGTCAGGAGGGTCAAGTATCACCGCAGTGCTTGTCCTGCAGGGGAAGCAAGCCAGAAAATTCACCAGAAGGAAGCTTGAATTTGCCCATTTCAAAATCTTACTAAAATAGGATAAAAAGGATGAGAAAGTAGCAGTAGAATTCCAGCGTAAGTCTACTTCTCTGCAGGTTTCCTCACTCCCTACTTCTCCCACTGCATTTTCTAGTGACATTCAGGGAGAAAAAAAAAAAGATTTATTATGTACACTTACTTATCTCTCTGGTTTTTCTATTTAAACCAATTTTTACTTACTGTAGTTAGGTTTGTGGGAGTGTTACTGTCTAGTTCTAACAGCTGCTTCCTGCTGAGACATAGGCGTATCTGATTTTCTTAGCACAGGCAACTAACTCTTCATCACCCTAATATCCTGAAGCAAGGAAGTGTAAATTCCTTTTTCATTTTTCCAAAATTTGATGAGAGGCCTGTTTCTCCTACTTTCCTCTATTTTATTTTTAGAAAACATTTCTCACACTTACTGGGTATCACAGCATCATAGGTTCAGGTCTTTACTAAAAAAAAACTTACAGTGTGTCAGTATAACTCTACCCTTTGAGCTTCCCTGGGCCTCTCCCCCAGGAAAACGCTCCTGAGATGTGTAACTTAAAGTCATCCCACATTATGTCTGTGATTTACTTGATATTGGTGTCTGGGTTTTCACATTACTGAAACATCTTTGTTTAGAACATATCAATTAAGACAAATATTGGGGACATATTGTTATGGTCATTTGCAGAGAAACGCAGAGCTCGGAGTAGAGTTCTGTGTGTGTTTATGTAGGGAAGGCTATTCCAAGCTCATGGTCTATTGAAATAAAGAACTTCATATCCAATACTCAGGAGCCAGAAATATGAGGATCACCACAAGTTTTAAGTCAGATAGTCTATACAAAGAATTCATTCCAGGCCATCTAGGGCTATATAGTAATAGGTTTCCAAAAATAAATAAATAAACAAGCAAGCAAACTCAGTCAAAGATAACATACCTACAACTGTTATAACCATGATCAGGTTCAAATTAGTATTTCTATTCCAAAAGAGGATTGCTGTGAAGAATTTCCTAGTCTTATATTATTGCTATAATTAGACTATTTTGTGAAAAATAAAAATGAAAAATAATGTATAGACTCCATTTTGAGCAGTCTAGACTATTCAAAAGAGAACTTGGCCAAAGAACTAAGGATCCTTGCCCATAACCCCTAAGATTTTTTAATTATCTATTTTTTTGTGGTGCTGGGAATCACACTCAGAACCTCTTTCTAGGAAAATGCTTCGCTAAATTTTTGATGGAATATATTCACATGTAAATAATAAAGGAAAAACAATGAATATATATAATGAAATTTTAAAATGCTTGCTAAAATTTTTAAGCCAACCATTAAGAATCACCTTAAAAAATGAGGAGAAAACTTTGTTGAAAATCTGCATGTGGGGCTCCAGACATGGCTCAAAGATTAAGAGGGCTTGTCGGGGCTGGAACGACGATTCAACACTTACAGCACTTGCCCTTCATGCAGAAGTAGTTCAGATTCTCAGACCTTATGTGAATATGACGGGTAGATGTGACTGCCCACCCTTAACTTTGACCCACAAAACCAGGGCCCGGGAATCCCCAAGGCAAGCTGGCAAGCCCCCCTAGTCCTATGAGCAAGCTCCCGGTTTCACCTGGATCAGCCTTACAAGGCTTCACACACCACAGTGCACAGGTAACTTTGGCAGAGTCACAGATCCGTGAACTAACCAACCTTAAGGTGCAAAAATAATTCAGCATGAATGAAAAACTAACAGGTTCCATATCATCCTTTATGGGAGTAGGAACCAATCTGGAGTGTCAGACAAAGGACTCTAAATCAAATTCTTGTAGAAATGCTGCCTCAGATCCATCTTTAGTAAATGGGTGGAATTAGCAACTGTTTGAGCCGCTAAGGAATTCATCATCATGTCTTTAGCATACAGCATCAGATGTGTATTCAAATGTGTTTAATTACCAAGATTTAATTTTCATTCTCTTGACCAAGATGCTGTGTTGGCTAGGTCAAATTTGTTATATGTGTGCTAATAGAAGCTCATTTCATGTATGCACTCTTTCTCTTTAGAAAGGTTGGTTTGCAATATTATTCATCTGTGATGAAAGGCAGTACATCTGTAGGTGTCCAAGTCCGTGAAGATCATAGCTTGTTCAGTTAGCATAAGTCGCTTCAAATATGACAATGAGATATCCAAAAGCTTACTAATGATAACCCTATTTCCAATCCATTACATAACATGTCTTTCTTAATATAACATATGGGAAGCATAGTGATTTGAATATTCCAAATCTCTAAAAGTCTTCAGCTATTTAACAAAAGTTCACCAAACCCCTCATTAATGCTCTTGTCCTTGTCTTTATAACCAGTAGGTCATCTTACATCACTTAATACCTGTGCTATCATCCTGAGTTTATGAAGAAAATTATTTAACCTCTTTGATCTGTTTTTCTCATCTGTTGGACCTCCTTAGACTGTTCTGAGGATCATATAAGTTCAAGCATGTTTTATAGTATGAGGACTGTCTCACATTGCTCCATGGTTGGCATGTGGCTGAGGAGAGCTGTGGATACAGCCCAGTACAAAAGCATAAACATACTTAAAACAGTATGAGATTTTTTTTTGCTGCTAATTTTGTAACAGAATTGCAACATTCTCAAACGTGTATTGTGTAGATGACAATGTTGTGTTTATAGAGTCAAAAGGTTGGAAGGGCCTGCAGTGAAGTTACTATTTGTGCATAATCAAGGTTAATACTGGCAAATCATGTGGCTTCAATGGTTCAACCCAAAAAAGAATGTCAGAAGAGTGTCTGACACTTGAAACGTCTCATATTGGATTCATCTTTCCCCATTCTCAGAGCAGCACTGGTATTTTGTGGAAATAATATTTATTTATGAATGAGATCTTAGCTCCAACTAAAATTAATTATTACTCTGCAGATAAGCATGTATGAGCACACATATTTCTACTGGGCAAGTCAACTTTTCTGAGTCATTTCTGACCACAGCATGATAGAGGAGGCATGGATCCTCCTGTGGTGCATTCCAACACTAGTATGCAGTGATTTCAAAACACATTGTCAAGTTTTAAACTAAGTCAAGTGCAGTTATCTTCTCTGTCACTTACAACAATGAATCATACCAGATGACATTTGCCTAAATTGCAAATTGAGATGTTTCAAAATCATTAACACAGACATCAAATTCCATAAAACGAAAAAAATCATCCCCCAAAATAATGATCCTATTTTTGCTTCATAATGTTTATTTAGTTCTTACTGATCTAGAGAATGACCTTCTTCAATAAATAAATTTGTGTTGCTAATGTTAATGGCATTCCAATAGTAAAATCACTTAACATGAACCTTATGAATTTTAGGGAGACTGCTCTCTTATTGGCAAGTGACAATTTTTTCCAGTTTATGATTTGTCCATATACTTATATACAAGATATCTCTAAATCCATGGAACTTCAAGTACAAGTCATTGTCAGTTTACAGTGATAGCATAACTTGAATGTTAGTGCTTACCACTGTAAATAGTAATAACAAAAAAATGGAGAGTTTTCTTGGAAATTCTCTTAGTTAAAATTGGCTTTTTATATTAGAATATTAACTAATCTTTGAAAAATTGTATTTTTTGCAAGGTGATTATGAAGAAGAAACATGTGGTTAAATTTGAAAGAAATTTAATCCAAACTAGATATAAGAAAGACTTCTTGTAGTGACAAATATTTTATAATAGAAAGTCACCTGCTGTCTTGCTAAGTAATCACTTTCTTACAAATTGCTTGTTTCTATCAGTGCATAATTGGCACTTCCTCGGTGTCCATTTCTATCATTTGAGAGACAGGACATGTTTCAGCATTCAAAGAGTAAATATTTCATTTGAGATTCGGTTGATTTTGATTACTTCCTGACTATTATTCTTAAAAAATGGTCCTTCCTTCAGGCTGGAGAGATGGCTTATTGGACAAAAAACATACTTGCAGGCATGAGGACCTGAGTCTGAATCTCCAGAATTTACACACGTCACAGACACACAGTGTGAGCATGTGTAATCCCTGTGCTCCTTCACAGGAGATGAAAGGTGGAGACGAGAATCTCTAGAAGCTTGTGAGCCAGCTCGTCTGGCCTATGAGGGAAAAATGTGCCCAAAAGAAACCCTCTCTTCAACAAGGTCAAAAGATGAGGACACTTGAGGTGGTCTTCTGACTGCACATATGCTCCGTGGCACATACACGCCCAATTCACACACACGTGCATGCACACACACACTCCAGTTGATAGATATTACCTGGGCGCATCAGGTACTGCTTGTGAATATTGGTGGAAACTACAAGAAAAGGCATCAGCTTGTAGCTCAGGCAGGCTATCCTGAGCACAGGAATGATGCAGGCAGGACGGAGCTATACTTCAGGCATCTAAGACTGTGCCGTGTGCACAGGGGAGAGAGCAAGCCACAACACAGGTAACAAGGCAGGGCACAGAAGTCCTTCCAGAAGAGGCATATTGCAGCAATGGGTCATGACTGCAGCCTGGTTCGCACGGCTGAGAATGGCCAGAGCCAGAAACAGAAGTGATCGATTGTTCTATGGAGAAATGTGCACCGTGAGAATCTAAAGAGGATGGGGACACAAGAGAGATTGCCGAGAAGTGACTACCAACACTTCATGTTCAGATAAGAGCATGCTTCTGGTATTGTCATTTGAAGAATGACTCAGCGCAATGAGTAGAAGGATCCCAACTCTAACCTCAGTGACACCTTCCTTATTTCAGAACAAAGGTCATCCTGATAGCTATGCAAGCCACAGGTTCTTTCAGGAGAGTCTTCTAGTGAGTGAGGCACATTCTACTGAAGTGCTTCTTTTAAGTGCTATCTTATTTCTAATCTATTTAAATCTGTTACTTGTACATGATGTACCAACATACTTGAGAAACTTTGAAAAATGCACTTTTGGTTGCATTGATTTCTCATCTACAAGCAATTGTTCCTTGTAAGCTTCATTAATTTTTTTTCTAACTCTGTTTTTAAGGCCTTCCCCACACTCTTAGTTGATTTTGCTTCCATTTTTCCCCAGGGTTTGGGGGTTCTTTCATGACCCCCTCTCCAGCACCCGTGACTGCAGCTCAGAACAACCTGCTGCAGCCCAATTTCGAGGCAGCTTTCGGAACAACGCCTTCAACATCAAGCAGCAGCTCCTTCGATCCGTCAGGTGAGGTGTTGCCTTTCCAGATCATTCTCTTCACTTTGCTCTGATAGTAAAATACCTCCTCAGGTTAGCATGTCTTTAGGAAAGTTACCAACAAACATTGTTAGCCTAGTTTCAGAATGCCAGTTAAGTCTGTCTTATTCTATAGCTGGATTTAAATTTTTCAGAACATGTTCGATAGCTTTAAGAATAGCCTAAAATCTTTTCTGTGTTTCTGGCTTTATTCTGTTTTGTTTTTAGCAGAAATTGTAACATGCACACCATCTATTTGCATGAGCTTATGTGCACATGATTTAGAGATGGTCAAGGGATAACAAGTACTTTGCACTAAGTCTTTGAATAGTATCTGAGTGTGTGGACACCCCACCCTGCTGTGGCTTACTCCCTCTAAAGCTTGCATGGCCTTCCGTTATGAACTTGAGACACGAACAGTACTTTTTGCCTTTAACCTTCACCACTGCTGTCCTTTTGTTTGTATTCTCTTCCATTCTCCTCTTCCCATGCTGGGTCCTTCCTACAAATTTTCAATTGGTGAGTTCTTTGGCAATTAACTGTGTTTCAGAAACACCCCAGTTATATTCCCTGCCTGACAATTTGGTTGCTTCTGTTGCCAGTGCTTACTTGACTGCTGTCTGTCCTCCTTGGGTTTAGAATTACCATATGGTAGTGTTAATGGCAGCTATGCATAGTCGTGATAAAAATGTAGCAACCCCAAAATTCTTGATATCAGCAATATCTTATACAAATTGGGAGTCTGCATATTGAATACTCTCTCTGTATTCTAGGAACTGAACAAGTGGTATTTACCCTATGGGCATCTGGAGCCGTTAGTGAAGGCACTTTATTCTTACACTTAAAATCCTGTTTAAAATAAAGATGCCCAAAAAGTAAAACCCAAATGTAGCTGTCACAATAATGGGGAGAAGTCAAAACTGCTACTTCTAAAATATGATCTACTGCTTTTCAGATACTTCTATCATTGATCATTAGACTAGGTTTGATTCTCTATGCTAATTTCATAGGAAATAAGGAAATTCAATCTTTTTTTCACATTATAAATTACCTTAAGAGTAAACTTCTTAAGTTTTCTTGAGCCAATCATTTACATTTGCTTTAAATCACTACCACTCTTGAATAGAAATGTGTTTTGTGATTGTTTTTGGTACGAGTAACAATGGCTACCACTTACTGAGTGCCATACAGAGCAAGCACCACATAGGTGTGTGGATAGATACTTTCTTGGGTTAGTCTTCACAAGGCACACATTGTGGTGTCTTCCCATTTACATATGCGCGAAATGAAAGCTCAGAGTAACTCTCCCAAAGCCACATGGCTCTGGAGATGTGGCTGTCAGCCTCTTCTGTCCGCTTTCCTCTACATTACATGGCTCTCCTCCCCATCTTAGTTCATCATCCTTAGTGTTCATAATCCTCCAGCTAGAAAGAGTAGATATGTTCTTCTTGGTGCTCTAGTCACAAAAAGTGTGGAATATTCTTCTTTTATAAGAGTGCATTTTCACTTGTTTCCATAGTTCTATAAAAAGGCATCTTTTAGATCTGCATGCGATCTCTTTTTCTTTTCAATTATTCTGAACCTGATCCATTTGATTTCCAGTGTTTGATGGTTTAGGTGACCTTCTGATGCCGACCATGGCACCAGCCGGGCAGCCTGCACCTGTCTCGATGGTTCCACCCAGCCCCGCAGTGGCAGCCAGCAAAGGCCTTGGAAGCGACCTTGACTCGTCTCTGGCCAGCTTAGTAGGAAGTGAGCATCTGAAGTGGGATTTCATGTTGCATGTGCATGTCTATGACAGTGATTAATGAATGTGTATGGAGGCATGTGTGTACTGGTGCACACACATATGTACACGTGTGTGTGTGGAGGCCTGAAGTTGACATTGGATATCTTCTTTCATCATTCTTGACTTTATTATTGAAGCAGATGCTTTCATTTGAACCCAGAACCCACTATTCACCTAGGTTAACTTGGCTACCTTGCCCTAGGGATTTGTATCCTGACTGCTTAGCTTGCAAGGAAGCCACGATGCCTTATGTGGGTTCCCGTATCTGAGCTAGAGTTCTCACTCTTACACTGCAAGCTTCCTGTCTATCTCCTCAACTCTGGATTTTTTTTCTTTCCATTTTTCTAGATATTTTCTTTCTGGTTTTGTTTAAGTATGATGGTTTTATTCGGGAATTGAATTAGATATTAAGTATTCATTCAGAGTCATTCTATGGAAAGTAAGTAGTTACTCTTCCATTCTCTCACTTTTTTTAATCTAATTTATCAAAGGTTGAATGACAATTGAGGACCCTACGTAAGTGATGCACTAGTGCCTCCTGTATGGACTGTCCTTAACCATTTGAAAATATACTGTTACAGTTAATCTTTCTGCTGCTGTGAGACAACACTCAGACTAGTTCAAGGGGAAAAAGAGGACATTTATTTGGTTTGTGGTTTCAGAGGGGAGATATAGTCTATTATGGAAAAGGGGTAGCAGGCAGCAGAAGTTGGAGGAGGCTCAGGCCACAACCACCATCGTGGAGGCAGAGAGGGCGAGCAGCAACCGTAAGAGGAGACAGCTAGTGGAAGCAAAGTAGGGCTAACCTACTAAACCAGCTGACCGGCTAGAGATGCAAACACATGAGTCCATGGGGACAACTCACGTTCAAACCATGACACATACTAAGTGAAGCACAGTACAGAACCTAAGTCTCAGCCATTTATTCAACAGCTATTCATTGAACACCAGGCATTCTTCTAAGCATTAGAGATGAATCAGCAAACACAACAAACAACATAGATAATTTTACAGCCCTCACAAAGAGCAAACGGTGAAAGTATAAAAGTAAGTTCTATGGTATTTTAAGTCACAAGTGCCAAGAGAAGGGAATTGGAAATGCCATGGGTGCCAATAAGCTTCTCAAAGTAAAAGTGTGACCTACGGAATTGCCAGAAGGAAAACATTTGTGGCAGTGGAAATGGTCAATGCAAAGGTCATGGGGCGGAGATCTGCCAAGTAAATTCAAGCTACTAATGGAGCGTACAGAGAGGGCATCCTGGAGTCAGGCTGTTCTGCCAAGCACTGGCCTTTGCTTTCATCAGGCACATAGATTCACCTCTCTGGGCATCCTTCAGTATCAGGTTCCACGAGAGCTTGACTGGTCACTCGTGCATACTTGTTTATGCATTTTCCAGTGTATGTGCTTTTGTTTCACATTCGCTGCCCCTGACCTGGGCATCTTCACGACTCGATGGAGATATTGATCATCATTTCCCCTTCACCAAAATCTTCAGAGATTGCTATCATGGAATACTAGAGTGTACCCTCTAACTGCTCCTACACCAGGCTAAAGAACTCAGTCTGCCAGCTCCCGAGTGCCACCAGCCCACGGTCCTCATTTTATCAACCTCCTGAAAACAAATCTACCCCCCAAGAGGGACAACTGAGCAGTCTTGAAAATTTGAACACATTTTGGGAACTAACCGGTTTTCCATTTTCAAAACCTCTACCAAGACAAGTGCTGCTGTCACAGCAGTGAACTGCAGATCAAAAGAATAGAAATAAGATCCCAGAAGCAAATCTTCACATATATGGCCAAATCAGATTTGACACAGGTGCCCAGACCATTCAATGAAGGAAAAGATGGTCTTTTCAAAAGCTTGAACTGGGAGAGTGGACAGATCCCTAAAAAAGAATGAAGTTGAACTGCTTCCTATTCTCCAGAAAGTTCAGCTCAAAATGATTCAAAGATGAAAATGTAAAAGTAAAACTATCAAGCTCTCTGAAAATACCTTGGAAGAAAATTTTTGAGATCTTCTATTAGACAACGGATTAGTATTTTTATATATAATTCTTAAAATAAAAGCAACAAAGAATAAAACAAATAAATTCAACAAAAAATTTTAAAGATCCATCTAAAGATACAAAAAAAAAAAAAAAAGAAAGCTCAGGATGGGAAAAAATATTTCCAAATCACTAATATCATAAGGGACTTATATCTAGAATGAATAAATAACTCTTGCAAGTCACTTATAAAAAGATGAATGGAACTAGAGAGATGACTCAGAAGATAAAGGTATCCACACCCAAACCTGCTGACTGGGTTCAAGTCCCAGAGCCTATGTAGTAGGAAGGAACAGACTTCTGGAAATTGTCCTCTGCTCTGACCACTCCCCCCCTTTTCTCTCCTTCTCTTCCTCCCTTCTTCTCTTCCTCTTTCTCGCTCTAGCTCTCTCACTCTCTCCAGCAAATAAGTAACAAAGTATTTTTTTAAAAGACAAAGCAATTTAAAAACTGGAAAAGTGATTGCGAACTGCTTAGCCTTAGACTGGACATCTGAACCACCCCCATCCCACCCCGAGGCTCAGGGAACATGGAGGAAGATGGAGCAGTAAGATTCTAAGAACCCAAAGTGCGGGGAGGGGTGCAGCCAGACCTTCTGGACATGAGAGGGCTGCTGAATCCATGAATTCACTGCACCTATGTATATTTCCGTAAGACCTGCACTGGATTTGTCCTAGTAACATTTCACCATGAAGGGAAAGATCTCAGGAGGATCAGCATCTCCTTGAGAGACGGATGAGGGCTAAAGCTGATGGAGAGGAAATGGAAGATGCTTTCCTCAATGGTATACCCACTGATACACATGATTCATACCAGCACATACTCTGGCACATGTCATCAAGAGCAAACCAAGTGACACCCATTGGATCACACACGCCAAAAGACCTAAAAATAGGAAGGAGTCTGGCAGAGGAGAAAAAGGGTCCTAATGAGAAGGGGAGGAGGATGGGATTGGGGATTAAGCATGAAAATTACAGAAATTCATTCTGTTCACATGTGAAACACCAAAAAAAAAAAACAATTAAGAGAAAAATTTGATAAAGAACTTGTATAAGACATTTTTTCCTGTCAGGAAGATACAGATGACCTTGAAGTATAAAGTGTGTGGAAAGATGTCCAGCCTTGTGTGCTAACTGAACCCTCAGCATAGAAAGCTCTTCCCCGGCCCCACTCAGCTTTGTCAAAGTCTCATGGGAGACACCCCACCCTCAGCTTCCCATATCACTTTCTGGCATCTTACATACTCTGCTTTAAAACATGAGCGTATCAGGTGGGCATCTACATACTGTAGTGTGCATTTGAAAGTCAGAGGATAACTGTCCATTCCCATTTGCCACCTCATATGGAGACAGGCTCTCTCTTTTTTTTCTGCCAACTACCATGATCTCCAGATTAGCTGGCCCATGTTTTCTCTCCCATCTTGCCTTAGGGGTGCTGGAATTACAGGGGCAAGCCACTAAAAAGTGTTTCAGGGATTAAACTCAGGCAAGCAGAAACATTTCCTATATCCCTCAGTTACTTTCTTATGTCTTTGTCTCTTGTCTGTCTCCACTGTTAAAATACAGACCTCTACAGGGACGCATCGGTGATGGTTTTTGTCACTGATGTGTCCCAAGTGCCTAGAACACCATCTGATATAGGAAAGGTTCATTCAATCTTGCCACAATGACAAATGAAGCACGAGTAAAGCAGAATGATAAAGCCAGATATTCCCAAGACACCTGTCACACTCACAGTCCATGAGGAGGAATCCTGGGACTAGGCCTAAGGCTCTATTCTTAGCTGAGACTCACCACCAAGGGACAATTGCATAGCTGCCTGCAGGGGAAAAGACGGGTATAGACTCTGGAAGAATCCCCACATGCACTTCCTGATGTTCTCTTTCCCATGAGGGGAATGGCACGCTCTTTTTTCAGCAGTGAAAGTGAGATGTTTCAACCTGAGGAAGCTCCTTAGGGTCTCAGAGCCCAGGGCTTTCATTGGCTGTTGACCATTGGGTGCTGTCTGGCATCTGTCAAAGTTCCAGATCTACAGAAGGAAAGATGGTCAGCCTACACTCCTCATGCAGACTGTCTAGGTGGAGAGAGCCACATGTTATCATTACTTGCTAGAGGAAAACTTACATCAGTGGAAACAATTTACTAGTCAAGTTCTCAGACTCTGTCAGACTTTCTCAGGTCACAGTCCCAAGCTTCTGGATAAGTTCACACTAAATGTGAGTCTTAACTCTGTGACTCTGTGTGTGTGTGTGTGTGTGTGTGTGTGTGTGTGTGTGTGTGTATACATACATGCCCTAATATGGTTTCCTTTTGTGTAACTGGTGCAGTGATTCTTATGTAGAACTTTTCCAAGCCTCCAATTCTTTCATTTTGGAAATATTGTAATATACAAGCTGAACATGTAGGTTGAAATTCATTTTCTTTTATTTATTTGTAGATCTTGGAATTTCTGGTACCACATCAAAAAAGTAAGTGTTTCAAAACTATCTGGCTTCCTTTTAACAATGCATTTACATTTATTGAAGATTATTAAATTCTCTACTTATTGAAGTACATTACTTAATCTCAAGCTAAGTAATTTGAGGTTAGCTTTTCACTCCATCTGGAATTTTTGTTGTTTTTCTTCTTAAACCTCCAAATTGTTGCTTTGCCATGAAAAGAATAGCTTGTAAGTTTGCCACTGTGGCATTGAGTCATTATAAATCAGGTTATAGGTATAATTTAGTTTTGTGAAACCCTCTGTTACACCTTGTAAGATTCAAAAAAAATGCTATCATCAATGCATTTTAGGGTCAAAAATATGTTACAATATTAATGATATATGTTATGGAATTTTTATTATGAGTAAAGAATTTAGTTGAATTTTCTGGCATACTTTTCTATTGTAGGTGATATGAAATGCCTATTATCATTGAGGTCCAAACTCTGATTTTTTTCTTTCAAATGCTTTTAAGGTGTCTTAGATACAGTATGGTAAGACTCTTCTGTAAGTTTTAATGTACTGTCTTTGTTACCATTTGATTCAAACAGATAGCTTCTAAACCCAAGTAAAAGAATGCAAGAAGCTACACCATTATTTCTAATTCTTCTTTCTGTTTGTTTTGCATGCTTGCATTTTAGGGGAGATCTCCAGTGGAATGCTGGAGAGAAAAAGTTGACTGGTGGGGCCAACTGGCAGCCGAAAGTGACCCCAGCCACATGGTCAGCAGGGGTTCCTCAGGTACGTAGTGGTCAGAGACCAGGGTGGTATGGCCATTTTGTCAAATTTCAAGTTCACTGAGCAATTACATTCTGCTTTACTTGGTTACTGACTTTGCATTTATCCATCCATATTATGGAACATATAAGCAAGATTCAAAATTTGTTAAAATGAAGATTGCATTAAGTTTACATTTAATAACATTTAAATATTTTAATAATAGTTATAATAGTTATAGTATTTATGCTTCTTATGTATTTGTGAAATAAATGATCTTCCAACACATTTCATATCTGATCATGACGTATTTTTATTCTATTTCTTGCTGATCTCCTGATATTCTTAGTAAGCAATGAAAACTTTGCTGTTCTGTCAGAAAGTCGGGGCACTTTTCTATTGTATGGAATTTTATTTTTAAAATCCTATTACTTTGACTAACCAAAGTATTGAAACTGTGAATATCATCTTTTCTGTAAGGTTTCAAAAGGATTCATTTCTGTTTTAAATTCCTATATCTGCCTGTCTTTATTAAAAACTAGAAGGTGTGGCTGTATTTCCCAAGCCCACTTACAGTTTTCCATCCTATATATGATGAATTTTATCTCAATAAAACATTTTATAAGGAAAGAAAATGTCAACAAAGATAATATTGCTAATTCACCTTTTAAACAAAGTGAGTTCTGACAGATTATATCATTAGAGCATACGGATGTAAAAGAGAAAGGAGGATTATTAGCTGCCAAAACAAAATGAATATGCAGAAATTCCTCATATGGTTTTCAGTTGCCCGAAGCTCAAGTTATTCCTGGTTTATTTTGGTGTGGTTTATTCTGCAATCTTAGAACATCTCTGTCTATTTCATAGTTGGGAATTTTAAGAGATATTTATACATTCTGGATACAAGACACTCGTTAGATATATGATTTTCTCATTCTATAAGCCATATTTTCATTTTCTTGGTTATACCTACTTATGCATAAATTTTTAAATGTGATAAACTCAATTTTATCTGTTTTGGTATCATATTTAAGAAACCACTTCTTATGTCTTGAATTGTTTGCCTCTATTTCTTTCTATGGTTCTAAAAATATTGTATTTTCAAATTCATGAATACAGAATGGTTTTTCTTTCTTTTAGTAGAAAATAAGCATTTTAAAAATCAGATGAAGTTATTAGCATTGGTAACTTTTTTGAATTCTGTAGCATTTCCTGTCAAGGCTAGAGAGTGGTTCAATATCCTTGTTGTATAAGCACGAGGACTCACATAAATGTCAAACGCAGTGGTAAGCATCTGAAAAGCCAGAACTGGGGAGACAGGACAGCAGATCTCACCCTAGGTAGTAAGTGAGCTCTAGGTTCAGTAAGAGACCCTGTCTCAAAAAAAAATACAGGGGAAAGTGAGAAGAGTGTTAGAGGGAGATAGCCAAGGTTGATCTTTGACTGTCACACACATGTGGACAAACACTATGCATACACTACACAAACACAAGATCACCAAGCTGAACCTGTTGGTACACACCTTTAATCCCAGCATTTAGGAGGTTAAAGTTAGAAGTAATTAAGAATTCTAGACCAGCTTTGGACTACTTAGCAAATTCAAGTTCTCTGCATTAATAGTCTGTCTCATAAAAGATATTATCAATTATTACAGGGATAATTTTTTTCCTTTCTCTTCTGGATATTTATTTGTTTTTCTGGGGTTTTTTGATTTTTTTGGTTGCTGGTTCTTTTTATTGTTTACTCTTTAACTAAAGCTTCTAATACGTTTCTTGTACTTAGAAAGTTTTTGGTCTTTTGTCATTGAATATATTAACTGTATAGATGGTAGACACTCTTCATTGGGTTAAAAAATTTCCTTTCTATTTCTAGTTTGCTCTGTACTTTCCTCATGAAATGGGATTAGATTTTTTTTCTTTGTCCAAAGTGATGGTATCAAATCCCAACTTTGCGTATACTGGCAATACATTTCACCACTGAGTTGCACCTTGGCCCAAGGGTATTGCATTGTATCAAATGCTTTTCCTATGTCTATTAAGGTGGTCCTTGGGGTTTTCTCTAGTTCTGGAAGTTTCTTTTAGGAAAAAGGCTATAAATTTTAATCCTGCCTGATAAGACTTGAAGACTAAGGTTTTGGATGTTTGCCATGCCTTTCACATCATTTTTGTATCTTGGGCTGGCCTGCCACTTCTTCTGTGGGCAGTCTGCCCACCCTCCTCAGTGCTGGGGCTATGGGCATGAGCCAGCAATTCTGACTTAGGCAGTGCTGGAACCTAAGGTTCTCTAGCAACTGAACTACATTCCAAACCTACCAAATACTACATTATCCTGATGATGAACTAATGCCTAAGTGTGTTAACCCACGAGAAGATATCTCTCAGGAACATGTTTGCTCTGGTAACACCCTAGGTGTCCCCTTTTGACCTATATCAAGTTTATTTCTACCAAGAAATCATTCTATAGGAATGCCTTGAACTAGAAAGAAGCTAATCCAAGTGTGTCATTCACATGAGATTTGGAAGAAGCAACCCAACAGAATGTATACAAAACAATAAAATATAATATTGTATGTCTATGATAAGAGGGTGTGGCACAGTTCTCAGGAAGAAATATCTGTCTGAGGCGCACATTCTCAGCTGGAAGGTTATCTGTGTGTCAAAGGCTTTATTAGTTCTAGGACATCACCCAAATAAGTTTCTTAAAGGAAATTTTCACTGATTTACAGCAAACAGGCATGAGTTCCATAGAGCTGCTCTAATTCTGAGTGGATTCTACATTGTGCCTGCACAGTCCATGCAGAGTGTGAGGATCAATGCGATAAAGCAAATAGCTTATAGCTAGCTCTTCTGTGGGGGTGGACAGGTGGTAGCATAATATAGATACCTTAAGTGATCTCATTGAAGAACCAGGTATAAGTAGAGAATTCATAATTATCAATGTTGATTAAACCCCTCTGGTATAAAAAATTAAGCCTATATCTGAAATGGATATTGAGACAATTTAAAATTATATGAATTAACTACAACTATGTATTTTCTTTTACTTTATAATATGGCAAAATGTGATGTATTAAGCCAGATATTAAGCCAACCTTGAATTTTTGAAATAAACTACACCTGGTCATATGTAAAATCCTTTCATTTCAGTATGCTCCTATATTTGATATGCTATTTAATGGAACTTTTTAATTAATGTTAAGTAAGATACTTATTTTCCTTGTGATATACTTGCCTGACTTGAATCAAAGTAATACTGGCAGCAAAGAATGAATAAGTGCTTCTCTAAGGGTTTATTTCCTTGTTTATTATTTGTTTTTATTCTTCCTGAGAGCTTGAAAACTCAATTTTAATTTCATATTTCACAATTTGCAAGTAAAATTATCTTGTTCTAGACTTTTTGATGGTCAGTTTTATTTGGTTTTATTACTTTTGTTTTTTGTTTTTACTGGTTAATTTCATTGCTGTCAATAAATCTATATAGGTTTCTAAAAATCTTTTCTATTTATTGCTCAAGTATTTTCTGGTTGTTAATATTTGCCTAGGAATCAAATAATTTTATCTGAGTTACATAATCTTTTGGCATCTAAATACTAAATATGTCTAAATACTAAATACTAACACTAAATGCTAAATATCTAAATACTAAATATTTCTTCATTGTTTTCTTCATTTTTGAAAAGTTGACAGTGATGTCTTTGATTCCTGATTTTGAATTTCTTCTTTCTTCATGGTTTCTATAGCTAAAAAGTCATTTATTGATATTTTCAAAGAACCAATTTTTTTATCCTCATGTCCCCATTTGTCTTTCCATTCTTACTTTCATTCATTGTGGTCTTTATTATAGCCTGTCTGAGCTTATTTTGGGTGTCTTTTTGCATTTTTGGGATCCAGGTATAGTTTTAGGCTATTGATTTGAGGTTTTCTTCCTGTGCTTAAGCCACAGATTTTTGTTTCTTTGTGAATCTCATAATTTTTTGGTGAAACCTAAACATTTTGAATATTGAGTCAACTCCATAAATCAAATTCTACAACTCCTTTTTTGTAACACAAGTTGAATATTCCTAATATGAAAATCTTAATTTCAAAGTTAAACATGTTTTTGAGCCCCACCATAATGATACAAGTGGGAAACTTCCATAGTTGACTTCATGTAGTGAATTCTCAAAACATAAGCACATGAAAATATAAGATTGCCATTAGGTTATATCCATAAGACTTATATGAAGCATAAATGAATTTTATGCTCGTATTTTGGCCCCTCCTATAGGTATCTCATTATATGCAAATATTCTAAAATCTAAATGTAAAATGGTTCTGATCCCAAGCATTTTTCCTAAGAGATACTTAACCTTTAGTTGTTTGGGCACATTCTGAAATAATTTTATAAATACTGCTTTTGTCATGTGGGAACCATTGAGTCTCAGTTCCCATGGCAACGTGATCAGTTAGTGACTGACTGCTCATTAAATTCATAGAGACATAGGGGGTCCGTGTGTTCTGGAGCAAGTCTTCAGACTCTACCAGGTAGTGAAACTCCACCTGGGTCTTCGCTTTCTGCAGCGACTCAAGCTTAGCCAGGGAGGAAGAGCCTTAGCTCTCTCAGTTCTTTCCTGAGATATGAACAGCTCTAACCGTGTTTATGACCTTCTCAATACCCAAGGGTATGTTTCAGCCTTTTGAATCCTTAGTCTCCAAAGTATCTCATTCCACTGCCTTTCCTCCCAATGACTTGGTTTAATGTGCCCTTTAACCTGAATGCTTTCTGTTGGTTAAGACAGCCCCAACAAAAGCATTTGCTTATAAACATTTATCAAGTGTCTTCAGGTAATGACGTCAGTACAAGATGTGTCCTGAATGTGGTGTCACAGAGTTAGCCTTTGGGTCCCTCTTTCAGGGGATCCGTGCAAGCACAGCAAGTAGCTCTAACAGTACAGGGGATGCCGCTCATGGTAGAATGCTCATCTGGCCTGCGCAAAGCCCTGGGCATGGTGGTGCACAACGGTCACCCCAGCACTCGGGAGGTGGAAGCAGGAGGCTCAGAAACTTAGTCTTCCTGTCCCCAGAGTGAGTCTGAGGCCACTATGCACAAGCATTTCATTGGATTGCTGCAATATTTTGTTAACTTCTGGAAATCTTCCAAGAGTCAATTCTGGCAGCTATTCCTTAATTTTTCATTGTTTTTTTTTTTTTTTTTTTAGAATAAGGGCAATTCTGGAACTCCATAATCAAAAATTTTAAAGACATTTATTATAGCACTTTTGATTAGCGTTTGTTCTAATAATCAGTCTGAATTTAAGATATCATACTGGGGTTAACCTTAAGCAAGGAGTAGATTCCAGAGGGACTTTAGTGTGTACATGGCAACTCAGTCCTGGAGTGTAAATGGAATGTGGGTGCTGTCATTATATGCAGTATTCTAAGCATTTTCTGCACTGAGAATTAGCTTGAGTCCTTATGCACCTGCACACTAGTCAAACAGAAGCAAGCACAACGTAGAAAATAGTCCTGTAACTATGGGAGAGAAGTGGGGGCCAAGCCTTGAAAGCAGGATCTTCAGAGCCTAACCCTGTGCATATCAAAGGCTATGGACAGGAACGACAAGCTCAGAACAGTTGATTCTTTCGCGGTGAAGATGCTGCGTTCAAGGAGAGTAAGAAAGCCGCTGCTGGGAGTGTGTTGCTCAGCAGCACTGCCAGTGCGACTGCGAAGCCATCGGCTCTATGCTTTTAACAGTTTAGAACTGAAATTGGGATTTCTTTACATAGCCTCGTATGCAAACTTGAAATGCACACATTTTTAACATGAGATTCCATCATTTTAAGATCAAATTATGTCTCTTCTTTGTCTTCTGTGTTTCATGTGTTTTTGTGGGTGTGTGTGCAGCAAGGAGCTGTACCTCCAACGAGCTCAGTGCCTCCTGTTGCGGGGGCCCCGACCGTGGGACAGCCTGGAGCAGGGTTTGGAATGGTGAGTGATGGTGGCCTGCACTAAACTTTGAAGTTGACATCTCTGAATTCTTTGCAAAACCCTGAATGAATCAGAGCCCGTAGCATATCATTCATCGCAAAACACAATAACCTGAAAAAGCTGTCACCTGCTTTAGGTCTTGAGCAGCCTACCATAAAGAAAAAAAAATTCAGTTATAAAATACATAAAATTTTCCCCTACATTATAACATATTATCATGCCATTTTGGATTGTTTACTGAACATCTTAGTTCAAGCATCAGCATCAGCCCTTAGTCATTTCACCATGACTTTTCCCTTAGCAATTTAAACCAGCAAATTTTAGGGCCATCCTCCAGAAACAAAGTTTTCATCTCTTTAAGAATTGTGCTTACAGTCCTGGAGGGAAGACTTACTCAGTAAAGTGCTTGTCGTGTAGCACAAGGATCTGAATTCAACCCCAGACCGTACATAAAAATGCCGGGCATGGTGGCACACATCACAGTTCCAGCACGAGGGAGACAGAGATAGGAGGATTCCCGGGGCCTGCTGGCCAGGCAGAATAGCCTAATCCTGAGGTCTAGGCAAATGAAAGGCCCTGTCCCAAGGGAGGTGAACATCCTTCTCAAGTATGATACCTAAGGTTGTGTTCTGGCTCCTGTACACATGCACATGCGCATGCACATCACCCCTCCCCCTCCCCCCCCCCACAAAACGAGAATTATGCTTACAGAAGATGAGTAAGCGGTACCTGGTTGGGATGAAGGTGCTGTGTGTCCAGCCAAGTTCATATCCTCTTCAGGGGCTCTTTCCCATCTGAAAGGTTTAGTACCCATAGTTCAAAAATATACATTACAGTGTCTCACTCTCAGATTCCTCATGAATTAGCTACAGTATGTAAAAGGCACGAGATCAGATTTTGCCCTCGCGCGCCACAGGCCTGCTCTGAGCCGCTCTTCCTTTGCAGCCGCCCTCGGGCACGGGCATGCCCATGATGCCTCAGCAGCCAGTCATGTTTGCGCAGCCCATGATGAGGCCACCCTTTGGAGCCGCGGCTGTGCCTGGCACGCAGGTCAGTTTCTTCAGTCCAAAGACAGTGGCATTTACTCCTGTCGTGTAATGGCTTATAGATGTTTTTGCCTCTCCTCATACCTGTTGCTTTAGTTCGCAATTAAAGGAACATGGAAGACATATTCCCCATGGTGTGAGCAGACATAGGCAGTGATAGAAATAACCCACGGTCCTGAGATCCCTCTTGCCTTCCTTTACTTGATTCAGAATGGTTCAGGAGAGCGAACAGACATTAGGGCATCCTGGTAAAAGTAAGTTAGACTGCTGGGGGGAGGGGGTGGTTGTGGTTTGTGTTGTTTTGCTTAATTTTCTTTTTGAGAAACAGTTTTATGTAGCCAAGTGCTGGGATTACAGATATGATCATCATACACAATGAAATGAGTGCCTCTGAGCCACGGTTTTATTATGTTCTTAGAGCCAGCAAAAATAAATAAATAAATAAATAAGGTGGAGTCATAGTCCTCCAGGATGCTGAATCTACCCAACCTTGTGTTACCAACAGCAATGAGTCTGCCACACAGCAGTGTGTAGATTTTTGTTTTGTTCTGTTTTTTAGAAATAGAAGTGAAGACAGTTCATTAAGAAAGGGGCAATCACTCTGGAGAACAGGCGTGAGTTAGTGAGCAGAGAAAACCATGAACAGCTTTGAATAACAAAGACACCCTTAACTCTGCAATTACCAGGATTTAGACTTCCTGGGATCCAGGGTAAAGGGAAGCCCCATTTTAGTGAGGCCTCCTCCCCATACATTGGTGCCAAATTTTATGCACTTTGTCTGATGGTTTCGCTGCTAGTACTAGACATGCTGGTGAGTCACTTTCTTGATTTCTCTTTTAAATTATCTGCATATGTGGAACCGAGGAACTTTTTACCATGAATAATTGACCCGGACAGAGTCAGAACACCAAATTATAGCCTTAGGAGCAACTTTCTGAGCAAACTAAGACAAACAGTTCAAGTACAGTTTAATAGTGTCAGTAAACGGTTTCACTCTTTTAATACTGCAAACTTACCAAATGGGTATTTGTACTTCTTCTCCATAGGATACTGACCCCGAACTTTCTGAGTAGTTTGATTCTTTTGTTTCCTTGATTCACTTTTAAGTCCATCTTCCCTAGAGCTCTTCCCACAAGTTGCTTTTAGCTTCATCACTGTCAGCCCCTCAAAGCCACAGTAATCAGAACACAAATGGGGGTTGTTAGAAAAGACAGTTGGGAATGTGAGAAACCCTGGTCTTCATTGCCATAACTGGTTCACTGGCTAGAGTGAGACTATTGAACTCTACCTATCACGACCAAGTTTTTATACCTGTTGCCAGGGCCGCCCCGCTACTCTTTATTGGTAGAATAAAGGGGCAATCACTCTGGAGAACAGGCGTGAGTTAGTGAGCAGAGAAAACCATGAACACCTACTGTGAGAAATCCTTATGTTTTTAAAGCAGTTTCAAGCTCTCCACCTGTTCCTATGAAGTGTTATCTCAGTCTTATAAATGTAAATTCACCTGATGAGTGATAAGGTCAGTAGTTTCAGGGTGGCTTCTGTATCTCTGCTTACCAAGCGAGCAAAAGTCAGCATAGACTTACATCTCAGCCCCAGGCATCCAGCTTGCTGAGATTTTTCTCGTCCTCCAAGCACAAGCAATGGGTTAGATTCAAAACATGGATGTCAGCTATTACTTTGGACGGGCTGGCTGCATAGATGTTTTTAAAGATCTGTTGCTCCAGAAACTGGCTGCAGAAGTTCCTGCTGCAGATGAAAATTTAGTTATCAGAGAAGCATGGGGATCGTATCTTTCTTTGTCCCTTTCGTGCTAGCTTAGCATGGTTCATCCCTTCAGGTCCCCCAGAGCTGATGGGAGCATCTCTAAGTTCTCCCAAGGAAAATGCTTGCTCATCTGAACAAACATAGTTTATGTGAAGTCATAGCATATTTAGTTAATAATATCAGGTAATTTATTATGTAACTGTAAACTTTTCTTTCGATTTTCTCTTCCGACTCACTCTCACTGTAAGAAAAATCATTCAAATCCCTTTCTTATTAGTTTGATGTTACTAATGATTTAAAATAAGAATGCTTTTGGCGTAGGAATATTACCGCCTTCGATTCGCATGTTTGTTTTACTGTATACTCATGATAGCTTTATGTGACTAGCTTCTCATGCCTTCTGCCCTAACTTGTCCTGTTCTACCAGAGTCCCTTACTGATGCCAGAGAATTTCAAGGAAACCAAATGCCACTTGCAGTTTTTGTTTCCACGCCACAGTGACTAAGTAGAACAAGCAGTCATTTTAACTATTAGCAATCTGCTCTCCTGCGTGTTTGTTTTCTGTAGTATTTGTTCTGCCTAATGCTTACTGCCTTTCTTGTGCTTTCTATTTCTGCTTTCTGGGCTGGCCTTCTCCCTACTAGCTCTCTCCAAGCCCTACACCTGCCACTCAGAGTCCCAAGAAACCTCCAGCCAAGGACCCATTAGCGGATCTTAACATCAAGGATTTCTTGTAAACAATTTAAGGTATCTGATGTTGAGCTAGTCCAGATATGACGTTTGCTATTTCTGTATTTTATGGTTTGAATGTCTAGAGTTTTGAAACTGGTATCAAATGCTGTTACTATCAGTGAAATCTTTTAAACATGAATTTATAAAAGTTAGAGGAAGAGGCAATGCTAAGTTATTCTTCTCTTGAAAAGCAAAAAGATTACACTGATAAAGTAGAAGTCACCCAAGCTACTTAGCAAACTTGGCATGATTACCATGGGATTTCGTGATGAATAGATTATATAGTTTATAACTTGCATTTAGAATGCATTTAAGAACACACTTTGTGGCATAATTTTATTTTTCCTTGGCTTATCCTTGCTTCTGCTAATGAAGTAAATCTTACTTTTTTACTTTTTTCTTTTTATTCAAGAAAATGTTTTAATCTTAATCTTATTTTATTTAGTGTGTGTGTGTGTGTCTGTCAGAGGGCACTGTATGTCCCTGTGGAGGCCCAAGGGTGACTTCAGGAATCATCCTGGATCGCTTCTACCTCCTTTTTGCTTTGCTCTGGAATTTCCCAGGCTCCGCCCATCAGGGCCAGAAGTGGAGGCCACCACTGTTTTCCACCTGGCTTTTTTACATGGGACCTAGAATCCAAACTCAATACTTTCTTCTTGTGAGGCAGAGTTCAAGAAGATTTTAAAATTTCAATAATCTAGTTTGGGATTTCACAAACTCAATTTACAGAACGATTCATGGTGAACTCAGAAAACTCCACTTTTAACCCTAGCACAGGTGGTAAGTTCTTAACAAATACCTACTCGATGCTACTTTATATTCTTACACAGAATTTTCATGTAAGATTTTTTTTGTAGTATTTTGTCCTGAAAGAACTAATCCTTGGGCCTGAGGTTACTCATCACGTGCTCGTGGGAGTTTTCAGCACACTGTCTAATGTTCCTCTAATCATACTTGCATTTATTTAAAAAGCATTCTCTAATTCTCACTGAGATCTTTATAGGGTCCTGCCTTATGATTATGTTTTTAGTAAGATTAACAATGGCCAGGCTTAGTTGCCTAAGCCTGTAATCTTAGCAACTAGATACTGAGACAGGAAGATTGAAAGCTCAAGGCCAGTCTGGACTCTACAGCATAAACCTTCATTTAAGATAAAATTTATAATGCATCATTTTAAGACCATAACATCTCAATTAAAAATTTTCCCTTGTGTCCAGCCTTTCTGTTCTACTTTGCATTGGGACAAGGGAGCATGATAAGACAATGAACCATTATTTCTCAGATGCTACTTTCAAGAATGACCATGGGAGCTACATAGAGAAGCCTTTCATTTAGTAAATAGTGCTTTCATTACATACTTGGAACTTCAATAAGTAACAGGAATCATTGGGGAGGGTTGAGCCACCGTCCATGCAAATGCAAGCACACATGATTTTATGACCAGCCGTCTTGACTAGGTCTTGGGACCTTCTGGAAAAGAAACAGGTGCACTAAGTAGACAGATGGAGAGAAGGCACTGGGTCACCAGACTCACCCCTCTGTTCCAGCTTGTCACCTGTCTAGCTGTTAATGGCTCGTTGAATGTCATAATGGAAGAGCAGCAAGAAGTAATGGAAATCTCTGCCATCGCACCTTTTTTATCCATCGCCCATCTTTAAAGGCTAGTTCCTCTTGAGACTGAATTCCTAGGACCAAGATTGTTAGTAACCATCTACATTTTAAAAGTTAGTGGGTAAAATTTCCATCTGAAATGAAATTATGCATGAGATCATTTTAAGTCTCCTGGCTGAATTTTTACAGAGCATTGAAAACTATGTAAATGCAAGTTTGTTTATTTAGAGCCATTTGTACAGAGGTATTTTGTAGTAATGACAAAGGCAAGCTGCAAGGGGAATAAGAGTGTTAGCAAGTGTCTAATAGTATGTTTCTAATACAACTACTTTTTTTCTTCACAGCTGCAGTTTTTGTGACAATAGGAATAATAACATGAGTTTGGAAGCTTCGCGTGAGATCGATGCTCAGAGGTTCAAAGTGAGCCACCAGTACCAAACCCTGTGCTTACTCGTAACTTCTCTTCCAAACACACAGCACAGTGACAGTGAACATTAGGAATGTGTACTACCTTAGCTGTTATCCCTGCTCTCGAACTCGTAGTGTATTCGGGTTATTTGTGTGTCGTACGGTGTAAACAATGAATGGATGTTTCTGATGCCTTTAGTGCTTTTCTGGACATTGCCCAAGGAAGGATGATGCAGCTGTTGTGTGGCGAGCCATCTGGAAAGATGTGTCTGTGTTTTTGAAGGTTTCAATGTATATATATATATGACTTTTGGACAAACTCTGAACTCTTCCCATGAATTCTCTTTTCTTCTCTGTCTCTGCTACAAACGTAATGTGATAATATCAGATAGTAAGGAAAACACTCTTAAATATACAAAACTTTTTCGGTGTGGAGTACATTTTTCCAATCACAGAAACTTCAACTGTTGTGAGAAATGTTTATTTTTGTGGCACTGTATATGTTAAGAAATTTTATTTTAAGAAATATGAAGTTTAATGTCCATAATAAAACTTCTCTCCTTGAAGCTACCTTATCAAGAATGAAATATCGTATGAGAAGAATTCCATATTTATCACTGCTATATTAATATATATATTTTAATTATATTTGACAGATTTTGCATCTAAATTGACCTATTCATTCTTGATTAAATGCACTGAAAAGAGTCCGTCTCTATCATGTCCGTGAAGATGCAATTGCGATGTGCTATTTAAGTGATTATGAACGTACCCTAAGGGATATCTGTAATTTTAAAAAAAACAGCAAACATTTTAACTTTATGTACATCGATTCATTTGGTATTTCTTTGTGTGTTATATAGAAGACTAGTGTTATGCCATCCTTCAACTGAGCTCAAAGTGGGTTTCCTTGTACCATTGTGATTAAAACTAATTCCAAGAACTGTATGTATCCTTTACTGTACATACTGTATTCTTACTTTTTAATTTGTCATCATACTGTCTGTTGATGGCTTGGCTTGAGATTTTGATGCGTACATGAGGTCACTGTTGATCAGTGTTGCTAGTGGCTTGGCAGCTCTTCGTGAAAGCATATTGGGTGAGAAAGGCATTTGCCTCCTTTTCCAATTATTTAATAGATGTAATGGTACCATTTAAAAGTGGTTGTATCTGAATTTACTGTGGGGATAACATACACTGTAATGGGGGAAATTACCTAAAACCAATTTCAAATGGCTTTTCTTTGTATTTTGGTTTAAAATCCCAGTGCATGTATGCCCTCTGAGATGCAATAAACACCTTGAACAAAGAAAATGCAAACTTCTCTCTCTCTCTCTCTCTTTCTCTCTCTCTCACCACTTTTTAAGGAAATGGTGTGTTAAATGACATGCATAGCATATACAATGTACTGAAAAGTTTTTGATAAATGTACTAATATACATTTATTTTATAAGAAATTTGAGGGAAGAGGGGTTTATGCAATTTTAATGTGCTGTCATTACACTTGGGACTCAATGTTGCCAACTGAGTTGATGTTCTGTGACCCCAGACATGGATGTTGATTTTTAGGGTGAACTCTCTTTTAAAACATGTAGATGAAATCTTGTAATTTTCTTAAGAAATACACAGAAGTTGAAGAATAATACCATTTTGACTTATAATTTTCACATATACTCAAGTCTATGTATTAGCATCATACAAATCTAGATTTACCCTGTCTTAATAAAATTAGATAACTGCCTACAGCTATGTTGTTACAAAATCACAAGATAAAATTAGATAACTATGCCTACAGCTTTTTTTTGTTACATATTTTGTTATAAAATTGCAAGAAGTAGAAAAGTCTTGAGGTTGGGATGTGGCTGAGTAATAACCCTCTCGCCAAGCATGCCGGAGACCAGGGCTGGATACAAAATATCAACACTTTATATTTAGATTGCAAGAACTAACTTGAACATATGCAAGTACCCGCTCAGTATGTTAATGTTGATACAGGGTTTTGAGACACTAGGACCTTTCTCTGCCCTGCTGTACCCGACTCAAGGACATCGGCTGCTGGAGACTCACGGTCACCAGTCTACGGTAGCATCTCTGAGCTTGTCCCATGCCAGTGAAGCTGAAAATGTGGACACTCGTGGGAGTATGCAAATCAGAAGCAAGCTTTCTTAAGAAATATTGCAGGGCTGGAGAGATGGCTTAGAGGTTAAGCTTCTGCTTTGCAGGCAGAAGGTCCCGAGTTCGGATCCTAGACCCCACATATAGACGCCAGGTGGAAGCAGGGGCAGCCTGCGTTTCTGGTCCTGGTAGGGCGGAGCCTGTGAATCCCGGGGCAGAGTAAACAAGGAGGAGGTGGAGGCGGTCCATAGTGGTTCCCGAATTCGCCCGTGGTTCTACACACACACACACACACACACACACACACACACACACACACAATTGAATAAATAATAAAAAAAAGAAACATTGCACAGACCTGAAAGAATAAGATAAAGTAAAAGATTAAGGGAAAATGAGAGAGGATCCTGAGAGAAGGGAGGGTTTCCAGGAGAAGAAAATGCTGCTGAACCTCTTTGTCTAGGAGTTTTATAGGCCATAGAAGAAACTGAATGAAGACTGAGAAAATCTCTATTGAGATTGGTTAATTCTCTGGGCTATCATGTGCTGAGCCAATGGACGACCTATGTGCTTTATTGCATTTCTCCTGTGTGGGCGGGCCTCCAGACCCACCTAGCATTTTTTTTGGGCTCTAAGGGTTTGATGCTTGTACAGCTAAATGTTCTAACTGCTGAGCCATCCCACAGCTTTTGACCAATTTCTTATAAAGAAACAGTATTGGGGCTGGAGAGGTGGCTCAGGGGTTAAGCCTCTGCCTTGCAGGCAGAAGGTCCTGAGTTCAGATCCCGGATCCCACGTATAGACGCCAGGCGGAAGCGGGGGCGGCCTGTGCTTCTGGTCCTGGTAGGGCGGAGCCTGTGAATCCCGGGGCAGAAAGAGGTGGAGGCATCCATGGTGGTTCCCAATTCGTCCGTGGTTCTACACACACACATACACACATGCGCGCACACATACATATGCACACACACACAATTGAATAAATAATAAAAAATTTAAAAAAAGAAACAGTATTATGACAATTCTATTCCTAAAGTGTAATTTCCATGTTCTAAAACACTAGAAAGTGTGTTATCTATATCTTTGATAGTTTATACCACAGTTCTCCTCCTCAAAATATTTGAAGTAAGGTACTAGAAAAATCATAAAGGTAAGAAAAGCTGAGAAAACATTTAACCTGGAAAAATAATCAGTCATTACTGAACACTGAACACAGGTTTAGGGAGACCTGCAGGAGGCAGAGAAGGGTCGCCCACTTATCAGAGACAGACTGTGGTCCCAACTAGAATTCTGGTGGATCGTCTTAATCACTTGGAGTGCTTAATCAGGTCTAAATGACAGCTTTGGAATCACTCTCAGGGTTTCCAGGGTAGATCCCCAGGAAGGCTTTCTGAAATAATTTTCTAAGGCATTCCTATGATTAGCCAAATTTAGAAGCTTCTGGGCTGAGGGAAGCCACTGAAATCACAAACTCAGGGTGTTCAGCATGTATGGCTCCATTTGAATGTGATACAGGATTCTAGAAAAAGAATGTTTCTAAATGTTTCATAATAGGAAAGCCACAGGGCGCTTTGTTCCATCCAGCCAAAGGACAGAAACATTTAGTGACTAGTCATGGAAAGACGGTCCACGGCCCATGGTAATCTACTCACTTCCACCAAAAGCCAGGCTGTAATTTAGGTGCCGGGGCTGTGATTTGTGGGTGGATGACTGCTGAAGACACCCGTTCTGGAGCCACTTCAGTCACACCCTGCTTGCCATGAAGTGACACAACTGCCCATTCGGTGGCTACCATGGAGACACTTATTTCCCCAGGCCTGCTGAAGTAAACGTTCCAAGTGTAGAGGCAGAAGACTAAATTCAGTTCTGTCTCAAAAATAGTACTTGCTTATTTTCAGGCCATTGCTTGATAAAGCGCTACTTTGATTTGATAACAGAATCTTGGCATCGAATATATCCTGAGCTTCAATGCTGGAAATTTGGAGGTAGCATAATGGTTGTGAACATAACAGTGGGGAAGGCAGGAGGTCTACTTGCAGAGAAAAGAGGTTTCCATCATATCCTGCCCCCAACTCAATGATCACACAGGCAAACATTTCCAGGCCTAGCTCTGCAGGAAGATGTGGCTGTCGATCTCCACTGAGGAAATTCCAGTATTTCTTAACAACTGTGAGACATAGCATAATTAGTCTATCATCTGCAACTAATTCAGCTAACAGCACTAATTTCGCTGGCCAGTGTGGCATACTTCATGAGCACTTGCCCTACCTGGGGCAGTATAGACACAGTTTTCTCCTGTATCTTGAATGATATTTACAGTGGCTATGTGGCCGAGTGTATCTGCCACAGCCCTGTGTGTACATGTTAATTGGGTGCAGCTATGATAACTTCTGATCTTGTAATAACACAGTGTCATAATTAGATACAGTGTCATAGTTAGGTACAGGTATTAACTTAGCGATTGAGAATTTGAGCTCTGGGCACAGTTGTAGAAAATTAGTAGTTGAGTTAAGCCCATAGCTGTAGGAGATTGTCCAGTTGATAGAGAAGGCCCAGCACATGGTGGCCGGGATCAGTGCCCGAGCAAATGAATAAAATGGAGAGAACTGTTAAAGAGAGTTGGCACCCTTTTGTCTACTTGGCCAGACATGCTGGTCTGGCAAATAAGGATTGTCCCTCTCTCAGCCATTATGTAGATAGGGTGTGATCAGTTCCCTTGATCTTTGGTGTTGACGTGGGCTCTCCTGCTAAGTTGGACAAGGAACTGTAATCAGACTACCACTGTAACAGAGAATAAGCCCCTTGCTCCCTTAAGCTGTTTTGTCAGGAATTTATCAGCAACATGCAGAGCAACTGCAGCACACAGTCACATTCAAAGTGCACCGATATTTTAAGGGGTGAGGCTATTAAGTCTAAAATTTCATTTAAGTATAAAAACAATCCTGTTGAGCATGGATTTTTTTATTCTTCTAAATAAGGATTCAAAAAATATGCTAAGCTTTATCATGATACTTTATATAATATAGTAAGTAATGCCTTCCAAAGCTCATAGTAATTCTAGCTCTATCAATTATTTAGTTCTCCATTACAATGGTAATATACAGTGGTATGCCTTCACAGGTTCACATGGTTTCCACAGCTACTTGACCAAACTCATTAGCTCCACACTGCAATAATTTTACAGCTCTTACATAGTAGGGTTTTAAAACTAGGCAGCCTCCTTTTTTCTTTTAAGTTGCTACTTCTTTGAACTGATGAGGGCTTGTCCCCCAAATGCCTTCTACAGTACTTGTTATTATTCTTAAAGAAAGCATAAGTTTGCAGCAAACATTTTGCCTATTCAGAAGATAATTGTTTAGAGACAGCACTTCACTATATAGCCCAGACTCACTTGTAACTCACCAAATAGCATAGTCTGGCCTCTTACTTGCAATCTTCCTACTTCTGCTAACCTGATGCTGGAATTAAAGGTGTGTGGTGCCATCCTAGCTTGGTTTCATAGTTTTTTACTGTCTTAGATACTTGAAATTATTAGAGAAGGAATTCTAAGCACGCGAAATGTTTTTTGTTACCAATTACTGATGAAGTTATATATAAAATAGATGACAAATAAGGAAATGAATGGTGGAGAAGCCTAGAACCTCCCAATTCATCTGTGGACAGTGTGTGGCAGCTTTCAGAGGAGACCTGCAGCACATTTAGTCCCACTGAGCACACACCCAGGGCTTCAGCAACCTCAGGATATAACTCTGTGGATACACCTCACAGGGCGACCATAGAGCTTGCTTGGGAAAACCACGTTGGGAAGCAATAATAATCACAAGGAGCACACTGATTGAAAGGGGGATATTCAAAGTGACCGAGGGGTCCCAGACCTTGAGAAAAAGCAGCACATTTTAAGGAGCTACTGGAAAATTTCAAGGGTTGCCAAAATGAAAAATACATGGTGTGACAGTTAGATACAGGTATCAGTTTGACAGCTGAGGACCCTGAAGAAATAGTAGTCGAGGCACTCTCTGAGCGAGCCCGTCGGAGATTGTCTAATCAGTGCTAGATGGCCTCGTCCATGATGAACGGGATCTGGACAGGTAGATAAGATGGAGAAAGCACGTTCAGTGTTTGGAACACAGGAGAATGTTGGCGACCTGTGACCAAGAATGGTAAATTGAAGCAAAAAGCCATTTCCTTAGGTCATTTGGGTTCTGCACTCATATTCTAACCTATGGTGGATAGGACCATTTCCAGGGCAGGTGGACAAGAGAGCTGGCTCAGGAGTTCAGCATGCGGGAATTCTAGCAAGGGAGAGAGTCCATCCCTCTCTGGGGCCGTGTGTGGGTGTGACGTGGCCGGCTTCTGACTTTGGTTGGTCTGACCTCTCCTATCTATCTGTTCCTCTAACTTGAGTCTTGATTTCCCATCAGCAGCACGTGGAGTAACTGCAGCGCATGGAGGCGCCTTCAGAGGTGGGGGGTCATCTCACCAAATGCTCACCTGGCAGATGGAGGCGCGGAAGACCGCTGGGGCGATAGCTGTTGGAAGGCTCCTGGATTAGAAGCAATGAGAACCTGTAGGCAATACGTCAACTGTCTGATCCCTCAAGGGGAATGCTGCAGCTTTCTCATATTAAAACACAGAGAAGCCTGCCAGGCTGAAAGAATGTGTTCAGCGCACAAGGGGGACCTGAGTTCAGATCCCTGGCACCCCCATAAAACCAGGCATGGCTGTGCTGTTCCTCTAATCCCAGGACTGCTCACTGTGAGCTTGGGCTCCAGAGATGGCTCAGGGCCTCAAACCTTTGCCCTGTGAGCAAAAGAACCCAAGTTCAGCTCTCCAGACTCCATGTGAAGAAAGAAATGGTAGTGGCCTGCAATTCTAGTCCTGGAAGCCAGAATTTGGGAAAATCCAGAGCAAAGCAGTCAAGGAGATAGAAGCATCCAGGATATGATTCCTGAAGTTACCCTTGGGTCTCCACAGGAACACTCACTTAAGTGCCCTCTGTACACACACACACACACACACACACACACACACACACACACACACACAAACGCACACACACACGCACACACGCATGCACGCACATGCACGCACCCATGCACATACTAAATACCTGTGAGCTCCAAGATCAGCAAGAGACCCTATGTCAGCGTCCCTCTCTGACTGCTACACATGTATACATGAACATGAGGAGAGAGAGAGAGAGACTCTGTTTTAAACATTTTTGAAAAAGAAACACTCCAAGTATGTAAACATGAGGCTACAGCTTTAATGCATTTTTTCACAGGTAAAAATAATACCTATAGCATTCTGTAGGCACATTGTAAACTATCCCCCGAGAAAGTAAGCCATGTTGGAGATGGGGTGATATTTCTAGGCATATGTTAATCACCTGATGGGGGAGAGGGAGGCAGGGAGGCAGGGAGGGAGGGAGGGAAGGAAAAGACCAGAGAGCCTCCATCTGTCTCTGTCCTCATCTTTTTCCCTCCCTCCCTCCTCTCCTTCTCTCCCTCCTCTCCCTCCCTCCCTCCCTTCCTTCCTTCTTTCTGACATGATCTTGCTATGTAGCCATGGCTGGCCTCAAACTCAGGATCTTCTCTCTTCAGCCTCCCAGTCATTGGAGTTCTTGATTTGTGTCTACATACCCACTTTATATAGGTTGTCTGTTAGTTCACTGGAACTGATTCCGATGATCATTTTTCATAAAACCAGTAAGTATAAATTATTTTTCAAGACTACAGAAACTTTATAAAATAAAGAGCCAAAATATATGTATGTAATTTTTATCGCTAAGCTGCATTTATGAATCCTGATACTATTTCTAGATTGTTTGTACCTATAATTCTTCATTCTTGCTTCAGTTGGTTTATTATGTATTGATCCTTAATGGCACTTTGAATGTGTGTGTTTTGTTGGGGGTGCGACCAGGGACTTTCAACATGATAGGCAAGCGCTCAGCCACTGAGCTCCATTCTTTACTCTGCTGTTTGATTTATTGGCATAGGTCTTCATACAATGAAGATAATATTTTTACACTATACAGCAAACTGAACTAAAAGCTCTAATCAAAACAGTTGTGTCCCTGAGTTAATTTTAATAGCTAAACAATATTTAAGTGGTGAAAGCTTGCCTTTATATCCCTGGACAACAGCTTGAAGGGAATGTCCTGTGAAGAGATTCAGACTTAAAATACAAGAATCCACCTAGAGTCACTCCAGCATCCCTAACACAGGGGCTTGTTCAACATTGGCTCAGTGGGCATTTATAGTTGTTTCTGCAATAGCCTTTTCCTCATATACTAAGTGATAGAATCTCTATTTGGTGATTAAATAGCAAGGAGCTGCGCAGTTGCTGACACTTCTTATTGCAAAGAGATGGATGTATTGACTGCACAGGGACTCAGCTGCATAATATAGTGAACAGTAAGTTAAATGAGTAGACTCCTTCTGTTACTCTCTGGTGTGTTTGATTTTAGCTGGTTTGATTCACACTGAACCTGCTGAAGCATATATTCTGAACCCTTGATAGTGTCATCCTGAGAGGTATGGCGATGGTTTCCCTAATGCTCTCAAAATTTTAATATTTCTGTATAATCGTCTGCTTACATACAAATCATTTCTCTTTGTCAGTACTAATGAAACTCAAACAAATCCATGATCAGAAAGGCACCATAACGCATGAACAACATGTTGAGACCAGAAACCCAAAATATTGGCAACCAACTTTTTCGTGTGTGTGTGTATGTGTTTGTATGTACACAACATACATAAGTGTATTTGCTTGTGTAAGCCCAAGGGTGATATCAAGAATCATCCTTAATCACTCTTCCACCTTATTGTTGTGAGCCTAGGTCTCTAATTAAACCCAGAGCATGACATTAGGGCTTGTTTGACTAGCCAGCTTGCTCTGAGAATTCCAGGTTCCCTTTTCCAGGGCTGTAATTTCAGAAAGGCTGCCACACCCACCTGGCACCATCTCAGCACAGGCCGGGAGACACCGAGCCAGTGATCACGAAGCCCAGTGATCACAGACTGAAACCTCTTTCGTCCTTTGCGCCGCCATGTCAGGCATCTGCTCACCACGATGCAAAACCATTGCCATCGACAGTCACAGAATCCCTAATTTTTGACCATGTTTTTATCTCAATGATTTTATCTCATTGATTTTGGACTAAGATTCTGCATTAGCTCACGAAGGACCACAGTAAAAATCAAAAGGTACTCACTTCTACTAGATTCCATTCCACAATGTGTTTTTCTATCATTTGGAGAATTTTTGCATAAATCTAATCTTGGCTATTGCTATGGTCTGAATGTTTGTGAACTGCCAAAACTCACATGCTAAAGTCATTAGATTTCAACCTACAGCAATGGTATTAAAAAGTGAGATCCCTGGGGAAGTGACTAGGTCACAAGGGCTCCATTCTCATAAATAGGTTCTTATGAGACCCTAGTGAAATTGTTTAGCTCATTACTGAAGACACAGGAAGAGAGGTCAAGATCAAGAATGCACCCTGATCACTAAATCTGCTGAAACCTTAACCTTGAACTTCCCCAACTCCAGAACTGGACCAGTAAGTTTCAATGCTTTGTAACTTTTAAGGTACTTTGGTGCTACAGTTCAATGAGTTAAGAAAGTCATGCATACATTTAAATCTTTTCAAAATGCAAGTTAGATTCGTCCTGGAGGAGATTCTTCAGTGATGTAGCTGCCTGTAAGGTGCACAGGGGGCTTCTAGTCCAGGTGATGCCTTTGAGCCACCTGTTTCCTATAATAAATAATACTGATAAGCTCATTGGTTTTCTCTCTCTTTCTCTCACTCTCTTTCTTTGACACACACACAAAGAAGCATGTCAAAAAAGAAAGAAGAGTTTCTTCAGTCCACAACTATCTACCCATCGAAGTCATAAAAAATCATAAAATTAAATTTACTTAGTTAAGGAAAATATAAATTCATATTTAAGACTTTTTAAAATTTTATTTATTTGGGGGGGCACTGTATGTCCCTGTGGAGGACCAAGGGTGACTTCAGGAATCATCCTGGATTTCTTATACCTTCTTTTTGCTTCTCTCTGGATTTCCCAGGCTCTGCCCACCAGGATTGGAAGTGCAGGCCCTGCTGTTTCTGCCTGACGTTTATTATTATTATTATTTATTCAATTGTGCGTGTGTGTATGTGTGTGTGTATAGAACCATGGGCAAATTTGGGAACCACCATGGACCGCCTCCACCTTGTTTACTCTGCCACGGATTCCCAGGCTCCGCCCTACCAGGACCAGAAACGCAAGCCGCCCCCGCTTCCGCCCGGTGTCTATACGTGAGGTCTAGGATCCGAACTCGGGACCTTCTGCCTGCAAGACAGAGTCTTAACTCCTGAGCTACCTCTCCAGCCCCCTGCCTGGTGTTTTTATGTGGGATCTGGGATCCAACTCAGGACCTTCTGCTTGCAAGGCAGTCTTAACCTTTAACTCATCTCTCCAGCCCTTAAGATTTTTTTAATAAATAGTTGTTCGAATTCAGCCCCTGAAAAGACTCTAGGGGGAAAGCACAATTTTTTTGCACCCAGAGGACAGCAAAGTATTCAGGTGCACATTTGTTTAGCTAAGTGGACTCATTTAACTTTACATTTCAAATCTAATAAATATAACAGAAAAGGTACGAGAAGTAAAACACTCTAGTTGATATATATTTTGTGTGCACATGTTTACAAGTGTGAAAATACCAAAATTCACTTGAAATCTTTTTTGTTGCAATCACCGTATAGATATCACACCATCCCCAAGAAAATTGGCCCTTGTTTGAGTGTTATCCCACTAGACTCAATGATAAAATGTTACTTGGTAAGACATACTTAGCATTAGAGAGAATTACCTTTTAATGACAATTAGCTTAATATTTGCTAAAACCTTTTAACTAAAGCATATACATATGCAAGTACAGTAAATCACAACTGATATATACATTTTTATTGAATGTTTTTGACAACTTACATTATAAAAAATTGCATTTGTAATGAAATTCAGCTATTTTAAACATTACAAAATTGCAGAATCAGTGAGTTGAACTCACTGTGAAAGAAGGCGCGGCTGTAGAAATTGCCAGGAAGAAAGACCAAATATCAGGTCTTCATTTACTGAATTTACGAGTGTCCTTAATATCATAGCACTCTTTTTAAATGCCCTGAACTAGCACCTGTGTGTGTACATTATCCACCTATTGTTTGTTCACAAGATAAGTGCTAATGCCTGTTGGATTTTGTTGTGGTACGGTCACTGACTGCTTAGTGCCAGGCAGGATATGTGTGCCACTTTGGTCCCTAATGAGCCAGGATGGGAAGGGATTTCTCTTTTGAAAAAGATTACAGAATTCCTAGCTAAAGACATAAAGCACCTTGTAGAGTGGTTAGTATAAAATGGTATGCCTAACAACAATGTAGTTAAGAGATGCCACAGTTTGAGTGTTACCTAAAACGGAATCCTGAAATGTTTCTGCTTCTCTACCTCTCAACTTGATGTGTTGCATCGAACAAGTATTTCTTGCATTTTAGAATACTGTTTTTTAAAAGCAATAGTTCACAGTTTTGTTTACAAAACTTGCTTTTTCTTTTGAGTTGTAATGATTTATACATTGTATTTTGTAATTCTTTAAAATACACCAATAACTACATTTTTCTTTTTTTTTTTAAATTTATTATTATTTATTCAATTGTGTGTGTATGTGTGCGCGTGTGTGTAGAACCACGGGCAAATTCGGGAACCACCATGGACCATCTCCATCTCCTCCTTGTTTATTCTGCCCCGGGATTCACAGGCTCCGCCCTACCAGGACCAGAAGCTCAGGCTGCCCCCGCTTCCGCCTGGCGTCTATACGTGGGATCTGGGATCCGAACTCAGGACCTTCCGCCTGCAAGGCAGAGGCTTAACCCCTGAGCCACCTCTCCAGCCCTCCAATAACTACATTTTTCAACCAAGAGAAAACGCATCAAAGAGGGCAGGAGCAGAGTACATCTCTCAGATCAATACAAGCTGTATGTAGCTAACATCTTCTCTACCCTGATTCTAACTATGTAACTACGAACGTCTGAATACACATAACACACATCTGGCACCCTACTAGACTGTTCTTAAAGTAGAACCTGAAGATCAAGACAAGTCACTTATTATAGCACCGGTTTGAAGTTGCAAAGAGGGACTACTTTCCAGAAGCCATAAGGAAACAAAACTTTCCAAGTGAAGCTAACCATGTTTTTTTTAAGCATACACTTGGCATCGAAGTGCCTATCTTGCTGCACTATCTGAGCCTAAACATTTTTAAATGAGAGAGAATGAGTATCTTAATTTTGGTGAACTTTTTTAAGACATCCATCAACTGCTGCATGTTCGAGTCCAGGTATAGCCTTTGAGGCGGTCTCACCCGGACAGCTGGCGTTCTCTGTGGCTGGGCATGCGCAGGGAGAGGCTGTTGCTCTCCCTTAACCGTAGGCACAGTTGGCCGCGTTCCCGTGGATCCACAGGCAGATCTGGGCGTACTTGAGCGGAGTGATGCGCACCGCTACGTTGTAGTCCTTCTGCACACCGTGCACATCCACCCACTGGTGGCCGGAATACACGGCGATGATCTTGCGTTTCCACTTCTTCTTGTCCGGCTCTTTCAGACGCAAGTAGATCCCAGAGCCGGTGGAGCCGGCCTCGGCGTCGCAGTACTGATAGAGGAGGTCCGCGGATTCCTCCGAAACGCTGCAAAACCGATAGACCAACTGATCGGCCCTGTCGTTGTCGAATCCCGAGAAGTGGATCATGCCCCCGGGGACCTTCTTGAGGGTCGGGCTGACTCCGAGTTCCATGTGCTGCTGCTTGTGCGCGCGCTTCAGCTCCAGCAGGGCGTAGTCGTAGTCCAGGGCGGGGTCCCCACTTGCTCCCCTCGCCCAGCCTTTGGGGATGTGGGTGCTCTTAACCCGGGTCCACTGGAAGGAGGGCCTCCCTTCCGAGGGTCTGGGGCCCCGCCCCGATTGCTTCCTTCGCCTTCCCGGGGTGGCGCTTTCCTGCGGGTGCCCGGGGCCCGGGTCTGCGCGCTCCTGCGGGTGCTCCTGACCGAGATCTGCGGCGGCGGCGCGCTGGTCCTCCGTGTGTCTCCGGCTCCTGGCAGAGCCTCTGCGCTTCTTGCCTCCTTTGTTCCTCATCTTCAGCACCCCTACCCGCAGCTTTCTGCTCCCCTTAACGTAGTCCTTCCCGTCGTGGACGCAGTGGGCAGCCGTGAGCACGTGCTTGGGGGACACCAGGGCGCCGCTGCAGCCGGTGGACAGCTTCACGGCTGTGCTGAACGGGAAGTTGGTCAAGAACCTTCTGTCCAGGATGCTGAACCTGCTGTCGGTGCCGTACACCTGTCTCCTCCTCCTCCTCGCACGCGGTCCTCTCACCGTGCTATTCAGAGTGGGCTCGGGGACCAGACTTTGGACCTTCACTCTGGTTAAGGTTCGGGTTCCGTTCTCGAAGACCGTCTCGTAGGAGAGGGCCTCCTCCAGCTCGGGAAGGCTGGGAGCTGGCAGTGCTCCTTGGCATTCGATGCCGCACACGTGGCCCACCACCATCTTAGCATCTGCCTGGAACGTGGGGCTGGAGAGGGGGACAGTCCTTTCGCTCACAACCCTGGGTATTCTGCTCACGTGCCACGTAAGATCCGGCTCTGTTTCAGCCGCCACCAAGAGGCTCCATCCAGAGGTGAAAAATATTAGCCATAACAATAGGTTTTCCATCTTCTTCTTCTAGTTTGCCCTTTAAAATAAAAAAAGTAGGTTTATCCTGTTTTTTTTTTTTTCGAACATTGCTTATTTTAGTTACACCTTGTCTCCAAAATGTACCTAGATGTACCTTACATCTTGCCGAGAGTAACACTTGGCTAAGTAGACCCACGCAGCCATCCAAGATCGGCTTCACCCAGCCTCTCCCCACCAGACCTAACACCTTTTCTTCCACTCCCCAAACCTCCTGCTCTGCCTATGTCCCCAGCCAGCCCGATGCGTGATGGGAAGAATGAGCTGCTGCTGCCCAAGTCGCATCTCCCATCCAAATGCCCATACCCTTGTGTTCCACTGACTGGAGACACACGCACAGGCCTTGCAGACTTTCTCTGCATTTAGCTCTTTGAAAGTTGGATCGCGAATTCCTCGAAATAAATGACTTTTGCAGAATTAGAGAACCATTCGTTGGAATGCAGCGATCTTCCAGAGCCAGTATTTGCAGACTAAGCTGAAGTGAAGCAACAGAGGGTATTTAAAAAATGGATTCAGCTGCCAATCTCCTACTTTAATTTTTGAAATTGTATTACATTTATTTACTTATTTATTTATTTATTTACTTGTTTGTTTAGAGTGTGTGAAAGGAACAACTCCTTTCACTATGTGGGTTCCAGGGACTGAACTCAGGTCTTGATGCTTGACAGCAACCGTCTTTACCACTAAGTCATCTCATTGGCCTCTTTTAATTTTTATTACATTTTTAAGGTAATGAGGGTATCACAATATTTTTTATTTGCTTTTATTTGTTGTGTGTATATGGTGTGTGCTACATATCCATGCGTAAATGCATTACCGTGTGTGCATGGAGGCCAGAGGTATCCTGATCTATCACGCTCCACCATATTATCTTAACATGGTCTCTCCTTGAATGTAGAGCTAAGATGTTGGCCAGCAAATCCCAGCCATCCTCTTCTCTGACCCCTCATCCCCAGATTGGAGTTATATCTACATGCCCAGCTTTTTAATGTTGGTTTTGGGGATTTGAACCTGGTTCCTCATGCTTGCACAGAAAGTGCCCCAAGACATCTCCCAAGCCCCTTATGTAACAATATTTCCTAATCATTACCATGCCAAATTTTTCCTTATATGATGTTAAATGTTTTCTTTGGTTATTTCTCCTTGTGATTTCATAAAAAGCAACAGTCATTTTATTTAACAAATGGAATTTTAAAAGGCTAGCAACTCAGTAACTTTTCTGTAATCTTTATGTTTTGATTAGCTCTCAAGATGAAAAATATGTATTTGCCTAAATACACACGAAAAAGTTAGAATTAGAGATATTAGATGCTATTTGGCTTGTAAACAAACCAAGACAGGTTTCATACATACTTATATACAAAAAGAGAGAGAGAGAGAGAGAGCAAAATTCCAGGCAAGAGAATTTTTAAACATGAATCAAAGTCATTTTATTCCTTTATGATGATACTAGGAATTGAAAATAAGGTCATGCACCACCAAGCTGTAACCTCAGCCTTTTTAAAATTAAATTTGGAGATGGAGCCTCTATGTAGCCCAGAGTGGCTTTGAAGTTATGATCCTTCTGTGTCCGATGCCTAGGTGGCTGGGATTCTAGATGTGCCACCATACCTGACTACAAATTTTTTAGAAGTTGTCTTTTATTTCACCCTTTATGAGCACTATCCATTATGTACTCATTGTATCATTATGTACAATTATATCAAAGGCTGAAAGTCACCAGCTAGCCATGCCAAGATACGTAGAACCTTATTTTGTATGTTTTCACATGTCTCCTGCTTTCCCCTGCAGTAGTAACTGTGTGCCATCCAATACTGGACAAGACACAGAATGTCTGACTCACCAGACCGGGGAATTGTTCCTAATAAGGTCTTCTCTTTTCCAGTATTGCTAATTTAGGCTTACAAGGTTTAGGAGGGCAGTCAGTGCTCACCAGCCCAATTGCTGAACTAGAATATGATCTCAAATACTCCCATATTTCTAATCAAGGAAAATATGTGTGTGGTCATTGTTCCTCTAGTCAGACTTCTGAAAGCCCATCGGGATCCAAGTGCATCTAAGTATAAATTCTTGGCTGCTTTTGAATTTTTCAATATCATCAGTCATTTTATTTATTTATTTATTTGTTTGTTTGTTTGTTTGTTTTACGTGTGTGTGTGTGTGTGTGTGTGTATGTGTGTGCGTGTGTGTGTATGTGCATGGGTTTACATGGGTGTGCAAGTATGTATACAAGAGGGTACTTGAGTGTATGTACCTGTGGAGGACCAAGGGTGACTTCAGGAATCATCCTGGACTGCTTCTACCTCCTTTTTGCTTCATTCTGGGATTTCCCAGGCTCTGCCCACCAGGGCCAGAAGTATAGGCTGCCTCTGTTTCTGCCTGGTGTTTTCACATGGAACCTGGAATCTGCACTCAGGACCTTCTGCTTGCTAGGCAGAGTCTTAACCCCTGAGCCATATCTCCAACCCCAATCTCATCAGTCACTTTTAAGCCAGCTTTGTACAAGCATGTAGGCATGGGCTTCCCACCGAGTGGATGCTGGGGAAAGAACATGTCCACAATAAAGAATAGAGAAATAGAACCAAAATGGGGGTTGCTCACCAAAGGAACGCACAGGCTAACAACTGCAGTCTGAGGTCCCAAGAGCAGAAGCAGGCATCATGGGGGAACTTGTGAACAGTGTGAATTCCTGACCCCCATGCTTCCTTGTTTTAAGAAAACATTGTTTTGGAAGTAACACCCATCATACGGATTGTTTGAGGAATTTAACAGTAGTCGTGGCTACAGAAGATGGACAGCAAGGAAGCAAGCCACACTGTTGACAGTTGCCTTCTGGGTGCCTCCAAGTAATCATAAAAGAAGTAAAAATCCTTCTTGGCATTCCTCTCTGCCCTGTTTGAGATGCAACTGAGCATGCCCAAAAGAGTTCCCGTCTGCCCTCTGAACCCATCAAGCATATGCTATATAACCTTAAGCTAAAGATGCTCCAAAATATGCCTGTCAGTCTCCTTGAACTATGTATGACCCTGAGCTGTTCAAATTCAGTAATATGCCCCAGAGTGCTTTTCTACATGAATATGTATTAACTCCCACATAAAGGATCCATGGTTTTTGTTGCTGTTTGAGGGGTGCAATGCTTTGGAAACAATTCCAGTGTTCTCTTTGCCAGCTGCAGGCAACGTTCTTCTCCATTCATGAAAGAAAATGGAGAAGGGAAGGTGCTGGAAAGATGCTGTGTGGTAAGAGCCTTTGCTACATAAGAACAAAGACGTGAATTCGAATCCAAGAACCCATGTAAAAAGTAAGGCGTGGTCACGATAGTGCTGTGGAAATCAGGTGGAGACAGAGGATCCCTAGGGCTGTGGCCCATCAGCCTAGCTTCAGGCCCAGTGAGAGATCTGCCCCAAAGGCACAAGGTAAAGAACAATAAGCAGGACACATGACCTCCCCCTCTGACCTTCACATACATAGGTGCGCACAGCAGCACACACGGGTGATCAACACACACACACACACACACACACTACAGAGCTAATTGTCAGAACCCACCTCACGCCCACTATTAAAAGCTCTCCTGGAAGGGTGTGGGATTTCCCAGCTAGTTATGTTTTAACCAAACTTCCAGTTGTTCTAGGACTCAGCAAAGTTTAAGTCACAGAAGACACCAAAGCCCTCGTGTAGAAAGCAGTATTTCCAGTGGCAGTGGCCTAGCAGGGCTTCAGAGAGCATCTACTTTATCTTTGTGTGCAAAATAGACTTAATTCTGACTGCTTCTTTTTACTGTGTTGGCAATTGCTAATATCAAATGGCTCTGATTTATTCAACAGCAGCATGATTTAGTTGCACTTCTCTAAGTGTTTCAATGTGTAAAACAGCCAATGCAATAGGCTCGTACCACCGCATCCTCCCTCAGTGCCATGCAGCAGGCAATGATTTGCCACCCCTGTTGGCAGTGTCTCTGCAGAGAGCTGCAGAAATCAAAGCCATGCTCAGTCTATCCTCGGCATGGGAAGGGCAGTGCCTTGGAATATGACCTCCAAATCACAGTCATAAGAAGGTACGGCTTTAGTTTACCCATCTAATTTGGTCTGTAATTTAAAATTGGACAAATGTCTGAGGATGCTTTCTTTTGGAAACTCTAAGTTTGCTTGGTGCTAAATGTCAAGGAAAATGATAGCTCTGATTGGTAAAGTGACCCACAATCCATCTATATACACACATCATCCAGAGAGTCAATGTTCTAAGAGACTTGGTCCTAGTCAGTAAAGGCAGCACTGCCACATGTCTCCCTTCTTGTCCTCCTTTCCCTGTCCTCTGTTGTAATGGTGACTTTTACTGTCGCCTTCCTGGTGGCTTGGATGGAGACTTCAAATGCTGAGGCTGCCATTCACCAGGAGCATAGCTGATCATGGGTTGCACCTTGGAGCAGGTGAAGCAGAAAAGAAAAAGTGAGAAATCTAATGCCTACAGATGAAAGAGATATAATTGCACACTATGCCTAGTTTATTAACAGGCTTGACTAAATGACACTGCAAAAGGAGCCTTACTACCATAACTCTTTCGCTGCTTATGGTTTCTCAATGGGTGACTGAAAGTGCTTGGAATATGTGTGAATCTATGCCAGCATAATGGGTATAAATGCTGGTCAGAAATACAAAGACTTGTACTCCATTCCCATCTTTCCTCTTAGTCATGTAAACTTGAACAGTTCGTCAACTCTCTAGTTTCATGTTTCTTGGGTGCACAGCAGAGACAACAGCAATATCTGTCTCGTGAAGCTATTACAGAACTAGCTGAGACCATGTCTCAAAGTATTACCACTTCCCACACATGGGAAATCATTGATACATGTGTGACTTTCTAATGTAGGGAGTGAACTAATTGCAATTTAAAAACAGCCATGGGGCTGGAGAGATGGCTCAGGGGTTAAGCTTCTGCCTTGCAGGCAGAAGGTCCTGAGTTCGGATCCTAGACCCCACATATAGACGCTGGGAGGAAGCGGGGGTGGCCTGCGTTTCTGGTCCTGGTAGGGCGGAGCTTGTGAATCCCGGGGCAGAGTAAACAAGGAGGAGGTGGAGGCTTCCATGGTGGTTCCCAAATTCGTCCGTGGTTCTACACACATGTGCACACATGCATACATACACAATTGAATAAATAATAAAAAATAACAGAAATTTTAAAAAAACAGCCATGAGACAGTTAGTTAGGAGCAGGTTCTCAATCTCTCTCTCTCTCTCTCTCTCTCTCTCTCTCTCTCTCTCTCTCTCTCTCTCTCCCCCTTTCTCTTTTTCTCTCTCTCTCTGGGATCAAACTTAAGGTTTCATGTATGCTAGAAAGAACTCTACCTAGTTCCCTAGTCTTCAAACTGTGTAGTTTTGAAAGATTCATTTTTACTACATTCTTATTTTTTATACTTTCCAGTTCACTAGCAAATCTTTCTGTTTTCATTTGTCTTGAGTGTGCGCGTGCTCAAGGGCAGCTTTCCTAATTACTAATTTCCATGAGTACCTGTGGCTTTTCTTCTCACTGTTAAACTAAAATGTGATTAAGCGTTACCCAGACACGAAACACTTAAGTTGCATTCCTTGTGTTTAATTTATAACCTAAATCGGCATTAGGAATTCTGGAACTGCATTAGGCCTTCAAATCAATGAAAATTACTGCTCTAAAGAAGCAATCACAGTGACTGAACCAACTTGTGAGTGGTCTATGTGGCATGCATAGAATTTTATTATGGCAAGATATTCTAAAGATTCTCTCTCTGTCTCTCTGCCTCTCTCTTTCTCTCTCTGTGTTTTTATTTCTGTCTCTGTCTCTCTTTCATCTTTGTTTAGGCAGGGTAGTAATATATCTTTAAACATTTCGTATAACTTCTGTGTTCAAATGAAGATGCTGACTTACCATTGGAGGATCTCACTAAGATCCCTGCCAGCTGAGGGACTCAGACCTTCCTCTACTTTTCTTCATCCTGATCCTTTGTAGCATACAGTGAAGTGTCTGTTCCACACATGAACATTGTCTAGGACACACTTGCGCATCAACCCACCGAACATTTTCTAGTGGAAGGGCCTATCCAGACAGATCAGTGACCCTCTAGATTATCGTGAGTTATGCCCATGATTGAATAATCATTTTTTAAAAACCTGGCTGTCTTTATTTATCCCCTCCATCTGTCCCTCCCAGCAATACTGACACATAAGTACATGTGAAGACATCCTTTCATTTCTTCTTCTACCTTTGTCTTCTACCTCTGCAGTAAGGCCACACACACACACACACACACACACACACACACACACACACACACACTGTGGCTTGGATCAGGCCCTGAATAGCTGCAGACAGAAGCAGTGGCTTAGGCCAAGTGTCGTAGAGGTTTAGGAGCAGCATTGCCAATGAGACTGCAAAGAGAGCATTAGAGAAATGGGCTGGGTTTGGGACAGTACCTGTACACTATACACGGCCACTTTCAGTTTGGGGAGATGAAAGAATATTGCTCTATGAAGTTCAAAGTCTAATTCCTGGCCACTGCAAGAGACTTGAGCAACAGCGGCATGGCTAAGGAGAGGGCTCATTGGATAAAGGTGACCGTGGGCAAACCTGGTGACTTGAGTTAGATTCCTATAGCCCACATTGTGCAAGGGGAGAACTGAATTCCTCTCATCTCTATACTGATGTCTGCACATGTCTTGCTCCCCTGGTCTTCCAACCATTCTCAAATAAATATGTAAATAATTTAAAAAATGTGCCAGTGGGTTGGGGAGACAACTTGAGGGGGTTAAAGCCTTTGCTTCACAAATAAAAGGAGCTGAGCTCAGATCCTGGATCCCATGTGCAAAGAAAGTGTAGGAGGATATGGTGGTGGCCTGCAATTCTGGCCCTGGAAAGCTGAGCCTGGGGAACCCCAGAGCAAAATAACGAGGTAGAGAAACCCAGGATGAATCTCTATGTCACCCTTGGACCTCCACAGATATACACACTCAAGTGCCTTCTTGTGTCCATAAACACACACACACACACACATGCTCATGAGCAAAAAAAAAAAAAAAAAAAAAAAAAAAAAGTAGCTGAGTGTGGTAGCATATCTGCTTTTAAGCCCAACACTGGCGAGATGGACACAAGAATATTTTGGGCTCACTGGCCAGCCAGTCCAGTGGACTCAGTGAGACCTAAGTCCCAATGAGAGACACTATATCCAAAAACAAGAAGGATGGTTCCTCCATGCTTATTAGCCCAATACTGGGGAGGCGGGCATGGGAATTCTGAGGCTCACTGGCTGGCTGGCCTAGCATAATTAGTGAACCCTCAGTGAAAGACCTATCACAAAACAAGATGAGGAGCTCCTGAAGAAGGACACCCATGGATGAAGTCTGGCCTCCGAATGCAAACACTTGCATGTGAGGGCATCCACACTTGTGCGTGTGTGCACACACAACTAGGAACTAATTCATCTACTATGGGAAGAATATAGTTTGTCTTCCCTGGATGTGTAGAAAGAACGTAATAGGAAGTTGAGCTAGAAAGATGGCTCAGAACTTAAGGTGCTTGCTGTATAAGCAGAAGGACCAGAGTTAGGATTCCTGGAACCCATGTAAAATAGCAGCCTGCACATATGTGTGTTGTGTGTGTGTATATGTGTGTGTGTATATACACAGAGAGAGTAGTAGGAAGTGACATTAAGTAGAATAAAAGGTATGATCTGGTTCATAAGACTTAAACACAATTTTTTTTAAATTTTAAGGAAATTACATAACCATCCAATTTTAGGGCTAAAAACAGAATATCATACAATCTTGTTATGGGATGGAGCAGTATTACTAGAGACCAAGCAGAATTTGATCAGTGTGGATACATATTTTTCCAGCAAATGCGCGGTGTTAACCATGGGAAAAGTGATGACCATGTAAAGGCTTTTCATCACCACTCCTCTGACACAGATTCTTGGCTATTACACTGGACTGTAAATTGCTAAGATCCCCTCTTACTCTAAAGTAAATCATGAGTGAGAAGTGGAAAGTGATTTGCTCTTCTGTAATCCTCAGCCAGGGTCCTTCCGTAGCCGGCCTGGAGTGGGACCTTGCTGACCATCTAAGTTGCCACCGCTAGATGGCAGAACTAGCCCGCTGAGAACAAAGCTAAGCGAAGCATTTGACCTGTTGTACCCTTCAACTGTGAAACAGCAATGAAGAAGCATGGTGGGAGACAGGGAGACGTAACTGGCTCCTAATATACAAACTAGCTGTCAAATACGGAATTTATCGCGTTTAGAAAACCCCACCTCCACCTCCGGGCCCCAAAGCCCAATCTGATGAACTGAGGGCTGATAATGCTGTCTACAGCCAGACAAATTTCTGGCAGGTGTCTTTCCGAAAACAGTCTCTGTGCCAGCCCCCTCCCACTATGACCTACAGCACTGCCGAATCGCCTGCCAAACGTGCTGGGATTCATTTCAGCACGAAAGAAAGTCATGGAGCTGCCAAATATTTCCATATGTTTATCGAATGGCTCCTAATCCATTAGTCTAGGACCAGCTCTCCACCAAGTCCACCCTGAGACTCCGCAGTGCGAAAGTTCATTGACCGGGTGCCAATTCCTCTTCAAAACACCGCATACCACGGCACAGTTTTCAACTTAAGCTACGGGAATGGGCACGGAGTAAGGTCTGCTTTAAAAGTTTGCCGGTCCTCGAGGGAGAGGACGACGGTAGAGTTACACAGTTGATTATTTTACAGTAACTCACAACTTCTGTTTCTCATCACAATAAAAAAAAAAAAAAAGCAAACCTCCCTTTGTTTTTGGACTGGTTTTCCAGGATCTGTGCACTTCAATTTATGCAATGTATTTCTGTGTGTATATCAGATTGGGGAGCTAGAAGCACTTAAGGGAGGGTCCCCATCTTCCCCTTCACTCTTTCATTGGCTGGTTTATGAAGCACAGGTTATGGCTTCTGACTTATCTTTGTGTTTCTCAAGTTGAACTTTCAGGCAAGGCATATCTATGCATATTTATACATGTACTGTTTGCTAATTTTCACACCTTAAAGAACTTTATGGTTACAATCTGATTAGCTAATACACAGAAATTTTAACTACAACTTTAAAATTCTAATTTTCAAACCATAAAAAATAAAATCGGCCAATTGCTGACTTGTCTTTGCTCTTCCCCAACGCTTCCACCTTGGATTCCCACCTGCAACCTGAACTTGGTGCCTCTGAATTCCTGGATTCTGAGTCTGATCTTATTGCTAAGATGCAATGTATTTGTTCCATACATGATCACAGGGCACAGAAAGATGAATAATCTACCCATCTGGGAAAACTAGCCCACTCAGTAACTGGCTAGTCAACATATAATGAGCGTATACATGTGCTAAGGATACATTAAATACTCTTACATTCTGAAGTATCTGAAGGACTGTGGGAGGTATCTAAGTCTACCCCTTCTCACACTGAAGTGGTTTCTTTTCCTTAAAGAGATGGGATTCCATATGCCATTTGATCAGCACAGTTGAGTCTCGCTGTCTTTCTTGGCCAGGATTTTAACATTCTCTCTTTTAAATTATAAGTCAGATCCTGAGCACAAATCTCCAGGCAGCAAGGTATGACTTTTCTAATCCTCTCTAGACAGAATATGCATGGGATAAAAAGAGAGCTGATTTCAGAAGCCAGCAAGGTTAATGAAGGGATGGGGAAAGGCACCTTCTTTCCAAGTCAAAGAAAGTATGAAGCAATCAGGCCACACCTTTCCAAAAGCCTTTCATTATAAAGGATCTCAAGAATACAAAAAAGTTGATAGAAAGTAGAGAAAAATGGAGCCTCCATATGCCCATCACTCATTTTTAACAATTCTTAACACTGTCTTTTTTTTTTTAATCCACCTATCCCTGACTGAAAGGGGCGGTAACTTAAAGCAAGTCTAAGAATCCCATTTGCTTTTTTCCTAAATGTTTTTCACTGAGTCCATTTGCTGACCCCACACAGCAAAGCTGACTTAAAGAGAAGAGAGAGAGAGAGAGAGAGAGAGAGAGAGAGAGAGAGAGAGAGAGAGAGAGAGAAAGAGACTCGGTTTTACAGCAGTTCTGCAAAGCGGCTTTCAGACGTCTTTACAGGAACGAGTTTTACACCTTTTTCAATGGCATCTGTTAATCATAAAAATGAAGAGGGTCCTCTGGTACCGCTCAAGCAGAAAGCATTCCATTTGTATTCCAATGCAAACATCGCTCCTGTTGATTTTAACCGCGCTATGGCCAGCACTCAGAAACGCCCGAGGAAGGGTGGTTGGTCTCCTAAGGACGCCCTTGGCGCCCTCCAGACTTCTTGCGTGGGTCCTGCCTCGCTCAGGAACCGTTCTGTCCCGGGATGGAGAGGCAGTTTCATCCTTACCTACAAAACCCGATGTGTCTCCGGGTCCCCCGGGGCGCTGCCCAGATGGGATCCGAGGCGGAGGTGGGCGCCGGCGTGCGTGGGGGGCGCCGGGAGCCTCGTGGATGGCTGAGCGTCGGTCGCCGCCGCAGGATTCGCCAAAGACGCGACCAGGACAGAGAGCCGCGCGGCGCTGCGCTGCCTGGTGGCGGAGATGGGAGGAGAGGGGCGATGACGCCGGCAGCGAGGGGAGGGGTGGGCGGGTCCGGCAAACCCACCCGGGGCATCCCTTGCGCACTCAACGGTTCAGCCCCAAGAAAACCCTCTTGAGTGGGTTCGCAAAGCGAGGTCTGAGTACAGTACAGGTCTGAAGCAGCCTCGAAAAGGTAAGATAGCTCAGGCTGCAAACCCTTGGGAGGTGGAGCAGAAGAATCAGGAGTTCGAAGCCAGTCTAATCTTCACAAGCAGTCGAAGGCCAGTCTCTCAGATCCCAGACCCCGGTTTCGATAAAACAAATCCCCACCCCGCGCCGTCCTCCCACCTTCTAACTAACTTGGGGGGGTGCACGCACCCATAAGACTTCTCTTAGATTTATTTCCTGTTGAGACCCAACCATCTATGAGGACACATTCCATTTTTCCCGAGCCAGTCTCCACCGGGACTTCGCTTCCCCGGATGCACACCCCACGGGGCCAATTCTGCAGCGGGAGCAGAGGGCAGGGATCGCCTCCAGCCCCGGGTTTGTTCCACGGAGCCCACGCCCCAGATAAGCCTGGAAGTGCCGGCTGGATGCGGGACTCTTGTCGTCGGCCGCCTCCAGGGGGCGCGCGCGAGTCTCCCCAGGGCCGGACAAGCTGCATTTAATGCGGTTTCTGCTTAAGGCGAGTCCTCTCCTCCGGTCTCAATAGAATTCTAACCGCATTCTTTCTCTGGCTGCCTTTGGTTGTTGTTTAACATTTTTTCCTGACATCACTGAGGATCAAACCCCAGGGCCTTCTGACAGCTGCTCAACCACTGAGCTACTGCCCCAATTCTCCTTTTGTTCTTCTCTTCGGTCTCGGCTTCTTTAGGGCAGAGGTTGTATAAGAAAGGGGAGCTTAGTTTATAAAGGTGTGGAGACAGGTGTGGGGCAAAGCACAAAACTTCTGTCCTTAGGTTGGAGATGTGGTTCAGTGTAGAGTGTTCGCCCAGCATGCCCAAGGTTCTGTGTTCCAACCTTAGGGGACAGAAAAAAAAAAAAAAAAAAATGGAGGAGGAGAGAGGGGAAGAGAGAAAGGGGGAAGAAGAGAGAGAGAGAACCGGAAAATCACCTCTATTTTCTGTTCTGACTTTCACAACCAGAAGAGCAAATATATACACATGTGCACCATCACTTGCAGCATAAGATGATATCATAATACATATAACTATATATTACATACATATATTATATAGATATAATATGTATAATTATGTATTATGATATTGCCATGTGCTATAATATAGTAGTACATATTACGTAGCACTGTTCTTTAGTAAGTTATCGTGCTTCTCAGACAAATGTACCCACTGTGTGTGTGTGTGTGTGTGTATCTGGGGGCACTGTATGTGTCTGTGGAGGCCGAAGGGTGACTTTAGGAATCATCCTGGATTGCTTCTGGCTCCTATTTGTTTTGCTGTGAAGTTTCCCAGGCTCCGCCTTCCAGGATAGCCATCATTTCCACCTGGCATTTTTAGGTGAGATCTGGGATCCAAACTCAGGACCTTCTGCTTGTGAGGCACAGGTTTAACCCCTGAGCCATCTTTCCAGTCCGAATATACCTACTTTAAAACAGATGATAGTTCCTGTTTCCCGTCTTCTGAGTTAGCAATGTGCACTCACCCACATCTTTTAAATCCCTTGATAATTTTACCTGCTGTAATAAAATGAGTTCTGAAGTCCTAGTGATGTTCAACTGCATCTTCGAAGCAGCACTGTGCATCTTGGGACATATCATGTAGAGGACGCAGATTACCTATTGAACTAGAAATCTTTCCTGGTCAAGTGGAGCATGGGAAAGTCATGGAACAGCCCAGAACTCAGAAGAGCCCAGGCAGAGGAACTGTCTGACACAGCACAGCTGTGTGCCTTGAGCCTAGCTTCCCAGCGATGGTCACATGAGGCAGACTTCCGGTGTCCTCACGTACACATGTTCCCTTCCTGCGCTTTCACATCAGGTCCTGGCTCACACTTCTTTACGCGCACTTTCCTTCATTGCCCGGCCTCCTGCTTGGTATTTATTACTTCTGTGATGTTGGGTGCCTAAGTTTCTCACCAGGATCCCTTCCCTGTTACCTAATGTAACCAATCCAATGCCATATCTAACTCTGTCTCTACGGGCCTCTTCCAAACCCATTAAGTCTAATGTTCTGGCTGTTACATTAGTCCTATCATTTCTCCAAGCTCCCCAGTATATATATAGTACATAACAACATTCTACTATCTTGGGGAATAACTCATTGCTGCCATCATTTTTAAAGAAGAAACAAACTCATAAGGTTTCTAGCTTTCTTTCCCCAGTGTTCCTAGTCTTTAATATTGTAACAGTTACTCTTAATTATTGCTGTGAGAGAGCACCCAAAGTCAAGCAACTTAAGGGAGAAAGAGAGATTTATTCAGCCTACAGTTCCAAAAGCGAGGTACAGTCTTTCAAAGTGGAGACAGCATGGCTGGTTGGCTGAAGCTGGAGGAGGCTACATCACTGCAGACATCTTGGAGACTGAAAGCTGCAGACTGCTTGCTGCAAAGGCTGACTTCTCCTAGAGGTAGGGTGGGACCACCTCAAGGTCCACCCCTTGTGACCACCTTCCTCCAACCAGGCTCCACCTCTCAAGGTGCCATGACCTTGTCAAACACATGAGACTGCGGGGAACACATTTCAAACCATGACAAATATTGTGACTGTCTTTCAATATTGTAACTACTTTGATCGAAAGTTTTACCAAATTATTTTAAATAGAACCCAAGGCTTCTGTTGACGTACCAACAGAACACTAATTGCCTGCTTTTTGAAAGGCATATCTTAATGGAAGTGTTTGTGTACTCCTCCATACCTGAACATACCTCTTAGTTCCTTGGAGACACTGGGGCCTCAATAGAAGAAGGAGAGATGACCACTATCAGACCTGAGTATGATAAAAAGTAAACCACTCAGCACTAGTTAGTTAGTTAGTTAGTTAGTTAGATATTTTACCTAGAATTGATCTCCCAAGAAGCTCAGACCAAAATAAAAATATTTTCCTTTCCAAAGCTAACCTTTCTTTAGAATGGAAATGTACTGGGAATTTTTTTTGCTATGGAACCACAAGAAGAGGAGACATTTTATGGGTTCATGGTCAAGATCTGAGCGGTGATTCAGCCTTGCAGAAAGCACATGACTTACTGTGGAATCTTCCCTGTGAACTTTTTGATTCATTGGGTAGCAAATTCTTCATGAATAAGACAAAGAGTAAGATAAGAAGATGTATAAGAAAGCAAAGATAAAGTGACTTTTGACCCCAGAGAAGATTTATTTGGATAGAGGCCACCTGTGACCAGCTAATTTGAGAACGGTTATTGCCTCTCCACAAGCTTGTAGAACCATTGTGTTCTCTGCCTCTCTGTTGGAAGAATGCTGTGTTCCCAAGAGAGAGTTGAGTTCCTTGGTAGAGCACTCTTCCATGTGGATCTGTTCTCTCTGATGGGCAGTATAGTGTGTCCTCTTCCTTTGTGATAGAACTGAGCCTGGGGTACTTGTCACACATTGTTTGCAAATTAAACTTATGTCAGCGCACCAACAGTGAGTGCTTCGAAAAGGGCAGCAAAACTGTTGTGTGTTCAACATCAAGTACAGTTGCTGGAAACTAGATGTCACAACTGGTAACTGAGAAAACGAGAGTCGATAAAAATGGCAAAGAAGCGTCTCCATCACTCTCATTTATAGTTTAGATTATCAAAAGAAAGTAGATTTTTTAATAGAAATCACTAAGATTGCAAGGAGATAGCTCAGGCAACAGAGTAGCTGTTGTGCAAGCACGAGACTTGAGCTCTGTGTTCTAGACCTCAAGTGAAAGGACCAGCTGTTATGCCCGGAGCCCAAAGTCCAAAGAAACCCACTGAAGTTGTCCACCGATGCAAAAACAAGAGGGTCATTTTATTAGAACAAACCTAGGTTTGGGCCACACAAGTCCTCAGCGCAGTGAGGGGGTGCGACCCGAGGCAGCAGGGTTTAGGGATTTTATAGGGCTATCGCAAGCAGGGACTGAGGAATTCGCGTAGCCCATGTAGCCCTTCCTCAACCCCTCCCTCTGCTCTTCCTGGTACATGCTGGGGGTTGGGGGACTGGCACTGAGGGCTCTGTGGTTGCTCCAAGGACATCAACATTCTCTGACCTCCATAAACAGTTTCTAGCACCCCTTGGATTACTCATGGCCCTTGGAATTCCTTGAGCAGTTAGTGATTGGCTTCCACCTGCTCTGACCAGAATCTGTCCTTGACAAAGTTGGTGAAATGTTACTGTAAAGGCTGCTCTTCCAAGGGGGCGGTAAGATTGTAAGAGCACAAGGATGGGAGGAGTCATGATATATAAGATACTCCACACAAGTTAGGGCTGAAGTAATTATAATAGGACTCTGCATGATCTGCGCAATTATTATTATTATCATTGACCCCTCAAATTCTAGCATGGACTAAAGGCACTAGGATCCTTAGAAGCAAGGGACTAACAGTCACAATAGTGTTCCTATACTTAAGGGGAACACAAGAAAGAGTTCTAGGAATTGGCACTGAGTCCTTACACCTCATCAGAGAGGAGGACCCAGAGAAAAGTTTGATATACACATTAAAGGATGCTTCAGAAATGAGGGGAGGGGGCACTGGGAGAAAGGGAGGGAAGGGGGAAAGGAAGGGGCAAAGGGGGGAGGGAATAGGGAGGTCCAGGGAGGGGTGGAGGGAGAGAGGGGACAGGGGTTCCTATACGTTTGTGTGAGCAGAAAAATAAATTTTTTAAAAAAAGGCTGCTCTTCCAGTTTAGAGGGGCTCCCAGAACGTTAAGTATTTCCTAAATTGGGCTGACTGGTCATCATTTATAGTCATATACACAAATTGGGTCAAACAGTGTATGTCTAGCATGTCCAGTGTTTCACAGGGAGGGCAAGTGAACAAGTACAAAATGGAAACAAATTTGTTCAGGTCTCACAAAGCATGGCAGAGCATGTATGTAATCTAAGTGCTGGTAGACAATGAAAGGAAAGGAAGGAAGGAAGGAAGGAAGGAAGGAAGGAAGGAAGGAAGGAAGGAAGGAAGGAAGGAAGGAAGGAAGGAAGGAAGGAAGGAAGGAAGGAAGGAAAGATATTCACACATATGCACTGAGAGGGAGGGAGACAGAGTCGCTGAGGATGAACCTAGACCGTAGTGTGTAGGTGTGAACAAAGCATTCACAAGAAAGTGATCCAGGGCCTGCAGCCAGCACTGAAACACAAGGCTCAACTAGATAGTCTGCGGGAGGCAGGATTTCACAAGCCATTGCTGGAGGAACCCTTGTAAAGCCATTCATAGGAATGTAAATTGGGGCTAATGAAGCAGAATCATTTATACTCTGAGCTTGGAAGTTCATAACGGCTTTAGTTCTTTCTTCTTCTTCTTCTTCTTCTTCTTCTTCTTCTTCTTCTTATTATTATTATTATTATTATTATTATTACTACTACTACTACTACTACTACACATTATGGGGTTCTGAAAATGGTGACACGCAACTAGAGGACATAAGCAAACCTTTAATAAAGACCTGTGTCAGGGTCAAGATGCTGTTGCAGCAGCAGCAGCAGCAGCTCTCCTCTCTAAGGAAAAGCCTGTGTCTTCCTGAGAGATCGCTTTGGCTTTTTCCTCTCCATATCATGCTGTCCCAAGCCTTGATCCCAAGGCCAACCTATTTTCTTTGTGTCCTTGATCACCCCCCACTTCCTTCCCTCTGATGTTGCTCATCTCTTAGAAATCCACGTTTCTTCCTCAGTCTAAGAACAAGCTTATTCTGTTGCAATTATTAGTTTTATATATCAAATTGCTTAGACCATGTAGATTCAGCCAGATGATTTTGCTGCTTATACAAAGATGTCCTTTAGATGAGATCAACATTTATTTATATTAGAGCTTTAATAAAGCAGGTTTTCTCTATGATGTAGATGGGCCTCAACCAGTAGGCCGATGGCCTTAATAAAAAGGAAGAAGGGGAAATCTGATAACAGATTTCCTTAGGCTTAAAATAGCAGCTCTTACCTGGATCTCTCGTCCTCCAGCTTACCCTGCAGAATTTGGACTTGCCCATCTCCCAATATGCATGAGTTAATTCCCTGAAATAAGTCTCCCAATATATGCATCCACTTAGTCCCCCCCAGGTGCTCTGTCAAAAAATCCTTTCTTCTGAAGCGTCTTTGCATCTGAGCTTCTCCCCACAGTCAGCTACTGTTCCAGCTCCTTCTGAAGTTTGCCCACAAAGCAATAGTCAATGTTGAAGATTCTGCACTGTAGAGATGAAGGCTGTATCTGTCTCATTGCCTTGTCTTGCAACCTATCTATCACAATAACATAATGAATTATTAAGCCTATTCGTTTGAAATGTTAAACTCTCTAAATAATACAAAAATTAATTGAAACAAAAAAGCAATAACAGCCTTTTGATATTTCTAGATTTAGTCGTCTTTTTTCTTAAAAAAATTTTTCGGGGACTGAAGAGATGGCTCAGGAGTTAGGATTCTGTCTCTACCTTACAAGCAGAAGAAGGTCCTGAGTTCAAATCCCAGGTCCCAAGTTAAAAAAAAAAAAGTCAGGTGGAAATAGCAGCAGCCTCTACTTCTGCACTGGTGAGCAGAGCCTGGGAAATTCCAGAGCAAAGCAATCCAGCATGATTCCCAAAAAGTCATCCTCAGTGCTCCAGAGGGACACACAATGCCCTCTAATATACACCCCCACACACATACAAACACACACACAAACACACACACACACGCACACACAGAAAAGAAGTAAATAAAGAAAAAATATTTTTCAGAGTGCTGTATTTTAAAAAAGCAACCCCAATTCAGAAGCCTATAGCTTTGTTGAATAATTCTAAAATCTAGACAACTATTGGATAAGATGCATTATTCATTAGCGATAAACCGAGTTTCATATATTTCATTTCCCATTTTCCTTTTGTATTTTTCTATAAGGACAAAAAATTTTAACTGTGTATTTGTCTGAGCAGGGAGACCTCAGATACAGTAAATATCCACTCCAGTATCATTTTATAAATTAAATTTTGTGCACTGAGAAAGAAAAACAGACCTATATTTTCCCAGCATAACCAAAGATAAACCTTTATTTCCTTTCACGCAAAGCATAGCTTTGATCTACAAATGCCATGTTTTTCGGTGCCTGAGACACAGAAGGGGCACATGGAAGGGAAGGCTGTTTCAGTGCGCGTCTAGCCTACCTGTCTTTTGGTCTTTGTAAACTTCTGATTTCAGTTCTGTGGTGTGAGGTGGTGGGCATTTCTCATTGCTTTGTTTAAATCATAACAGACTTCTAGATATTCTGGGGACAGTGGATGGAACTGGTCTCATTTACAAAGATTTCCAAGAATTGGCTCTTTGCTGAGGCCGAACTTTTTTTTTTTATTAAAAATTTAATTATACATTTTAAAATTTTTTACCAGTTCCCTCCCTTCCCCCTCCTCCCCCTCCCCTTCCCCCAGTGGCTGAGGCCGAACTTTGAGGTTCTTCTTGGACAGGGTGTGTGCACTGTGTTCTAGCCAGCTGACATACTGAAACTTCAGCATTTGCTGATGTTCATCACAGTTCTGAATTTTGGTAGCTTGAGATAAACTGTTAATTATTCTCTTTTTGCCATTAAACAAATGAATAAATACATAAAATATAATGTAAATAGTAACAGACAGACGTGATAAATGGCAGACTTTAACACCCCCAACTTTCTGCATTATGCTAGCATGGCATTAAAAAAATCTAGAAATGTTAGGAGGAAGGTAGAATTATGTGTTTGACTACATTTCTAAAATCCAGTAAGGAAAAAGAAAGAGCAGTATGGTTCAGAGAAGAAGAATTTCTGATGTTAGTGAAATAGTTAATTGGATGGAATTTTGACCTTTATGCTAAAAACCAGAAACTGAGTTTTAAAACAGAAACATAGTTTTAGGGACTTAGAAGGAACTTTTTAAAACACAGGGGGGTGGTAACCACTAATGTTTTTAAAATGTTTCAGCAGTGCTTAAAATGCTTAATGCTGAATAGACAAAAAAATTACCTACATTAACAAAATTGCTATAATTCAGATCATTTTCAGTTTTATGCTTGTCTCTGATTCTACAGCCCATATAAGTAGATAATTTTCTAGCTTACTACAAACTCTTTCAAACACACATTCCTTCAGGCACATAATTTTTAAAATGACCCCAAAGGAAGTAACAGGGGAAAAAAAAAACGGGAAAATCTGCTGCTGAAAGAAATCAGTTTGAAATGGTTACAGATGGTATTTTACAAACTGAATTGTATCCCCTGACATAGTTCATATGCTAAAACCCTAACCCAGAATTTAACTTTACATGGAGATATAAATAAGGTTAATGAAAAATAGAGTCCAAATAGAGTAGGATTATTAATATGTTTTATAATTTGTTGGGGTTTTTTTGAGACAGAGTCCCACTGTGTAGTCTAGGCTAGTCTTGAACTTGGTGTCCTCCTGCATCATCAGCCTTTTGAGTGTGCTGGGATTAGTGCAAACCGCCATAGCTGGTAAAGATTGCATCTACAAAAGGAAGACAGTTTCTTGTTCACCCTGCATGTGAACAGACAGGAAGCCATGTGCACTCTCAGGAAGCAGGCATATGAAAGTGAGGAGCAGGGCACTGGGAAGACAACTGGATAAGGAACTGGCCCTGCAAGGTGCCCGGATTTGGACCACTAGAACCCTTGTAAAAGCCAGGCAGGCCCGGTGACCACCTGCAATATCAGCACAAGCAAATCTTCAAGACAAGCTGCTTAGCCTACTAAGCTCTCTTTTGTATACGTAAACAGTATATATTTGTTGATTTTTATTTTTGTAGCTGTTGGGTATCATTATACAGATACTATATAAATATTACTAGTCAGATTGGCTAAAAATATTGTTCATATACCATATATTGTTTGGATTCAACAGGGAGACCTGCCCTGAAGGTAACTAGAGAACGATTAAAAAAAAGACACCAACTGTCCACTTTGGACCCTCATACACGTATGTGCACCTATTCTTCTCCAAACCTGTTTTCCCACATACCTGTGAACATACAAACACACACATACACATAATCTGCATACATGTGCAAAAATTAATTAATTAATTAATAATAAATAAATAAATGTCAGGAAGAAAGGCCTCATTAGAAATCAGCCCTGGTAATACCTTGATCTCTCACTTCTATTCTCCAGAATTGTGAGAAGATAAATTTCTATTTTTGAATATTTAATCAGTGGTGTCTTGCTGTGGTGGCCCAAAAGATTCATACCTGGGAAATACTGGGTTCTAATTTATTTCTTCTGTGCTAGGAAAATGTCTTTGGTATAAATTCAGTCCTTTAAAAATTTGTTGAGCCTTGTGCAATAGCCAAGGATAAGCTCTCTTTTGTATACTTAAATATTATATATTTGTTGGTTTTTATTTTTGTAGCTGTTGGGTATCATTATATAAATGCTATATAAATGTTCCTAGTCAGATTGGCTAAAAATATTGTTCATATGCTATATGTTACTACTGACTTCTGATTGTCTTATCAATCACAGAAAAAAGAAACTATTTTAAAATCTTCACTTCTAACTGCAGATTTATTATGTCTTTGTTTATTTGGTTGGTTCGTTTTGCGGATACTGAGGATTGAACTCATGGCTTTGTACGTGCTAGACAAGTATCTTTCCACTGAATTGAACCCTAGCCTGATGCAACTTGCTATTTTTTGCTTCCTCTTTGACCAGCATTCTGTCAGGCACATACATAAGGGATTACTGTGGCTTATTGAATTAAGTATTACCATTATGAAATGTCTCTCTTAGAACTGGTAACACTTTGTGACTAAAAGTCTAGTGTTTAGTGAGCTTTACATTACTATAGAAAATACTAAGGATAATACGGCTTTAAAACTTTATTTGGCGCATAATTTCAGAGATACTATTCCATTGAGTGACCCCATTTTCTTTGGGCTTGTCCATTATGGTAAAACAAAAAACAGAGGAAACTTCCACTAAGGTAGGCAGGAAGGAGAGAGGTCTAATTTCCTTCCATTGAGTTCAAATCTCTTAAAAGTTCCATCCCGAAAATGCCACAACCTAGGGAACAGGCCATTAATACACTGGACTTGAGGAATATTTCATATTCAAATTATAGTGTCTTCTTTGATAATAATATAGTCATATCAACTTTCTTATGGTTACAAAGTATGTGAAATATATCTTATCATTTTATTTCAACTTTTCTGTCTACTTTTATTCAAATCTTGCATTTACATTTTAAGCTCAGTCTGCCTGTCTTTAGCTGGAATATTTACTTTTCTTTTAGTTAACATAATGACTGATACCGTTTTCAGCCCACCATCTTAGGATTTGCTTCATGCTTGTTAGTTATTACATTGCCACTCGTTTATTGACTTTTGGATTAGTTGTGCCTTTTCTCCCATTCCATTTATCTAAGGTTGTTGTTGTGAATTGTATGTGCACATGTTCAACATGTGAGTGTGTAATGAGAAGCTGCTTTTACTTATACATAAATAACTTGTGGATTTAAATACATAATTCATAAGTTAATGATTATTCCATCAGTAATTTCTGAGTATAATGAAGTAATTGGTTAAATGACAAGATATTGATGTACCAAAATCAATGATTTCTCAAGCTCTTCATTCTGTAAGTAAAAATTTAAATCAAATGTTTAAAAAACTCTCTCAGGAAGAGGATAATTAAATGTGTATTTAAATAAATTTGCTTTTCTATAAAATACAATTTTATAGAGACCTTTCTTTCTGAGGAAGTTGCCACATCAAACACTGCTATCACAGGATGAATAAATGCTGTATCAGCTTCATGCTGATTTTTTTTTAATAAAAATGGCTTCTTAAGGAAATACCTTCCTGTCCTGGTAATGTGGTCAAACCTTGTTTGGAAAGCTGTGGGAAGAAGTTTCATGAAGGGCCGGGTGCAGACGACCTGAGGTAACTGTCTTCCTTGCAGGCTAATGTGACTCAGGGTCTCGGCACACAGGCACGTGCAAGTGGATGCATGTGCATGCGTGGAGGTTATCCTAATCGAGGGTTTGCTTGGTACAATGATGTAACCACACTTTTGGAGAATCTGAGAAATGATTTTGTGAAATATAGTTCTGACTAAGAGTTCCCTGACCTAGCTAAAGGTTACAGCACATAAAACTTACCAGCAATGTGTCAGTGCCTTTGCTTTTAGCACTATGATAAAATTCAAAGGACTCATTTATTAGTGCAGTTGTTAAGTTTCTTTGTGAGTTACCACAGGGTATGTATAGCAATACCATGAGACTTGTGTCACACTTTGTGTGTGTGATTTGTGGTGCTAGGATAGAACAGAGGGTCTCAGACAGGAGAGGCAAGCTCCCTATCATTGAACTACACTCCCACCCCCTAATTTTTGTCCTTCTTTAAGACAGAGTCTCACTTGCAGTCCAAGCTGGCTCAAACGTTTACCAGCCCAACTCCCTCAGCCTCCCGCGCTGGAATTGCAGCCAGGAGCCACTCTACCCGGCCTGCTAAAAGATTTTGTAAGAGGAAAGTTGTCTAACCTATAAAGAACTCCTCAGATTATCTTTCAGTGATAAGTTAGAAGCTGATTTAAATACCTGTGTTCCATAATTCATTGCAAGAACTAGAGTTTAAGTTAACATTTGCCCGAAATAACATTAAAACATATTATTAGTTTGGATCCATTCCATTCGCTTAGATTCTGCCCTGCTTTCAGATTGGTAGTACGTTTGTATTTACCCTAAATGAACTCAACTGCTAAGTGTTCCTGAGACCCAAGAGCATAGCATTAAACATCTAGTCAGTCTGGGAAGACATCAAAAATCTTAGACTATGTGGTCTTAACAGCAGAACTGTGTTCTGGCAATTAAGTTCTAGAAGGTCTGGTTTCTAGGACAGGCATCTTTATGCCTTGCAGACGCTACCTTCTAAGAGGTGTTCTATCAACAGAGTGAGTGTTTGTCGTCTCTCTTCACACTGATAGTGTAGGATCAGGTTCTACCTTATGATCTCGTTTAGCTTGTTTTCTAACTCTGCTGTCAGTCCTGCTCTGACTGAAGACTTCGGTATATATGTGATTATTAAACTTGACTGTCAAATTGATGGGATTTAGAATTGCGTAGGACACAAACCTCCTGAAATATCTTTGAGGGCAGTTCCTAAGAGGTTTAACACAGGTGGGAAAATCCTGAAGGTGGACAGCATCACTCCATGGATGGGGCACCAGACAGACAAAAAGAAAGTGGAGCCCAGACATTCACCTCACTTGGACCTCTGCAGATGTGACGAGGCCAGCTGCTTCGCGCTCCTGCTGCCATGCCCTTCCTGCCAGGAAACTTGCTCAGGAAATGAAGCAATCTCTTTAAAACAAGAAAAAATTATTCTTGTGTGTCTAGGCAAGACACTTACTGTCACTTAATAAGTGCTAAGTTTCTATTAATAAAAATACTCCAGGATCTTAAATATTAAGAAATATTTTCAATTGCAAACTGGCTTGATAAAACTGAAAACTTCATGTATGTGCCTTGTTTGAATAGTCTTTACTGGCCTGACAAATCTGCATCACAATATTCTGAACCTTCAAAATTCGTAGACTGTATTTTGCTTGCTTGCTGCTAGCATCTCGGGAAGTCAAAGCTGTGCTGGAACCCCTGATCCTTCCTCCTCCACCTCCTTCTTGTTGGATTGCAGGTGTGCACCACCATTGTCACTCTTTAGAGAGTCTTCTTCTTGCTATTTGTCAATTGTGAGAGGATACACCATTCAGTTCATGAGAGCAAACTATTTAAACACGTCCCCTATTCTCTCTTCAAAAGGAACATGCACCTGCGAGTTGCCAACATCCCTGGCCTGAGATGCCTGAACCACCCAATGGCATTTGCACGTGTTGAGCAGCAAGTTGATCAGGTCAGCCGCGTGGGGTACTAGACTTGTTCATGCGGGTTGAACTTGTTATAATATAATTACTTGATTTACATTAATCTAGCCTAGATAAACGTAAATATGAATGTGAAAACAACAAAGTTTCTGTTTCTGTGAAAACTATATTGAATCATTTGGAAGGACTCAGCAGAATTTTAAAAATTGTGAAAATAGCTAGTGAACTATAAAACATGAATTTCTAGGATTCTTCACCAAAATTGTCTTACTTGTATTTTTTCGTGTAATTGTACCTTAAAGATATTGAAAGACTAGGATTATAGCTCAGTGGTGGAGTGTTTACTCAGCCTGAATGAGACCCTGGTTTGGATTCCTAACACCACAAAAATAAATTTAAAAAACCCTGGATACTATAATAAATGAATTTCACTTACATTAAAATATGGTCATGGAATCCCTCCAAATATCACCATATTCAAAATGACAGACTTCAATAAGGGCTGACTAGCCATATGCATTATGCATTTTATGTAAAAGGAAAATGTTATAACATTCATTTATCATTTTTAACTGCTTTTGTCAGCCAACTGCTTTTCCAATCACTTCAATCACACTGTGTGTGTGTGTGTGTGTGTGTGTGTGTGTGTGTGTGTGTGTGTGTGTGTGTTCGGCATGTGGGTAGGTATACATGTGTCTGCAAGTGAATATACAAGAGGACTTTTGAGTGTGTGTGTCTGGGGTGACATCCTTGGAATCATCATGAATGGTTCTGTCTACTTACTGCTATACTCTAAGATTTACAGACTACTGGCATATCCAGCTGGCATTTTCCATAGGATCTGGAGCTCCAAACTCAGGTGTTTTGCTTGCAAGGCAAAAAAAAAAAAAATTAACCACTTAGCCATCTCCCCAGCCCTTATGCTGCATATTCGTTGAGATAGGATTGCTCGGTGAACCTAGAGTTCACCATTTTGGCTAGATTGGCTGACCAAGAAGCCCCACAGATACACCTGACTGTCTCCATTGTGTTGGGGTTATATATATATCCGTATCTGGATTTTACGTGGGTTTCAGAGAACTGAACCCAGGTCCACATGCTTACACAGCAATCACTTTTTCCACTGAGTCATCTCCCCAGACCAATGTGACTCTATACTGCTACCAGAATTGCATGAGGGCCACAATTACTGCATTATTGCCTAACTTGGAGTCTAAGTCTCAGACAGAGACAGCCAGAGTTTCAACACTGTCTCTCATATTCATTTAGTTCAGTAACCGGCGGCGACATATAAACAAAAGCGTGTGTAAACACCAATTACCAAAAGCCCATGATTTTTATCCATGTCATCAATTGCTGAAGCTAGAATATGCTGTGGCTGATGTATTGCCAGGTACACTTGCACCATGCACAGGATCCCAAGAAATTATCTCAAGAGAAAGGATTGCTAAGATATATACTTCTTTAATGTGGGGATAAAAAGGACTTTTTTTGTGAATGAATTACTTAGCTTTTGTGCCTGTAGCAGTGTTCAAGGGTAGTCTGATGGAAAATCTGGACATACTTTACAAATGAACACTGTCTTTCCTTTCGTCCAAGAAGTTCACATTTTCAATGCACACTTTCCTTTGTCCTGACAGCTGAACAATAGGGGCAGGCAGCAGTTAATTCTCGTTTTCACTTTCAAATGGCAACGGCACATCCAAGAGGAGCCACGTTGCTATTCATTCCCTCACCAGAGCCACACAGCAGTTCTCAATGCTGTCTCACCCCAGGGACTCTGTTCATAACTCTCTATGTGTCTGTGTTGGTGTCTCTCTTTAGAGACATTGGTTCATGGCTGCTGAAGAGCTGCGTTTCCTCTGATGTGCCTGCTTTTATGTCAACTCAGACTATTCCTCAGCTAGATGTGCCAGAAGGCAGAAAGGCACCACTTTACCTAAAATCTGCAAAGCAATGTTGGCTTTTATTGCTAACTAGTAACTGCCTTACTGACTTTACTTCCAGACTGCTTTGTTCTATCAGCCTTATAATTGACTAAAAGAGCTCTTTGAATTTTTACCCAAACAGGCAAGCTATATTTCACAGCGAGTTATATGAATTTATGGTTAATCTCTATAACTGTGTCCTATAAGGCTGTCTAGATGAAAACGACTTAAGTTTACAAAAGTCATGATTGGGGGAGGGAAAGAGAGCAACGAGACTGTTCTAAATCATCAGGAAGGCAGTGGTAGAACAAAGGAGTCTTAGAGCTAAGAGGAAAATGAGAATCCATCCAGCCCAAATGCTTATTTCACAGATGAGGAAATGCCAAAGTGTTTCTTACCAGGAACATTACTGTCATTTGGGAAGGACAACTCTTTGCCTGATGGGACCTTCCCACATTCTACAGGCTGCTTCGCCTCCTTGGCATCTGCCCACTAAATGCCAATAACGACCCACTTCCCAAACTCCCTCCCTGTTGAAAACCCTTGAGCCAAATTGTTCATAAGCAACCAGGAAGCACATACAAACACAAATGAGTCACTGACCACACTTCATGGGTTAAGCAGCACAAGACTCAACCAGTGATCCTGTTCATGGTGCAAATTGGAGTGGTGGGTCTGGTTGGAGCTGAGACTGCATTTCTAAAGACCTAAACATTATGGAAATTCTGTGAGTTCATAGATTTCATTTTGAGTCACAAGGGACCAGGAATATAAGGGAGAGGATGTTTGGACCATTTTGACATCCTTATCAGAGGTATGCAGTAGAAGGGACAGAAGGAATCCAAGGTGTGCATGGGCCTTGCCAGATCTGCTATGGCTCTGGCTTTGAGACCTTGTCTCAAGCGGTCACATTTCTTGGTGACACATGGTAAACTGTCTTTTCTTCTCTGTATGCCTCTGAACTGTTAGGTTCCAGAGTCTGGCTTTGTTTAAGACCCCCTTGTTGTACACACCTGCGTCTCCAGGCCCTCTCTAGCTCCAGTTTCTTGAATCCCAGCTGAAAGCAAAGCACGCCTGTTTTCTAAGTGAGCTGATGGAGGTGGAGTCCCAGAGAGCTTATGAGCTATTACTTGTCTCAGTGACAGGGCCGATGAGACCAGTGTGTCCTGACTCCCAGCTCAGAGATATTCCCCAGTGCCCTACGTCATTTCTCCTCTGTTACTACATTAGTCAAAACTATTCATCACTAGACATGGCCATTTAATGTCCCGGGAAACACCTTCCCCACCTGCTTCAAGAATGTGCTTTATGGACCAGAGTTACAGTTTACTCTGTATGGTTGCTGATAAACACATGACCAAACAGCTTATAGGGGAACAAAGGATTTTATTCTTGGTTTGCAATAGTCCAGTTATAGTTCTGAGTACAGTTTGGCAGTAGAGACCATACCATCACCAAGGGCCAAGGGAACCGGCCACTCCATATGTACAGACTTGCTGAGAGGGAGAGTCCTCACTTGTCAGGCTAGCATGTCTGGCCACATATATAGAAGAATGCCAACTTCATCAACCAGTTCCCTGTATCTTATCCACCACAAACTGGGTTTTCCTCATCAATTAGACACTTTCTTTTGGACTGGATTGGATCTTAACTGCTAATTTCTCAACACTGTGCTCAGAGTCTTCCACTGTCAAGTTGACACCAGTAACTGTGACAACCAACTTCCTGAATGAAGCACCATGCGTGAACACTCTCATCCAGAAAATTGCAGACTGAGAGATTTGTCTTTCTTGTTATCATGCTTTCCCATTCTGGACACTTGGAAGTAGTTGGTGGGAAGATCTTGAGGGGGGAACCACCTCCTGTGGTGATAAAGGGGTGGGATGCAGAGGGATTCAATGGGGACTTACAGAAAGTCATCTCCAGATTCCCCATCATCTTTCTCCCCAATCTCTTTTCAAACAAAGCAGCAAGGAGGCCGCAGGGCATCTATGATGTCTGTCATAGCTTGGGCTCCTCTGAAATCAGAGCCTGAGACAAAGGTTTATGTGATAGTAGTTTACTTGACAGTGGGTTGCCATAAATAGGAAGGAAGAAGCATATCTACCAGCTTCTGTAACTGGGAGTGAAGGATGATCTCAGAGGTGTTGACTTCCCTGAACTTCAACGTTATACAGTGTGACTGCCAGAGAATTCCCAGAAGGCTCACTGCAACAGAGCCAGACAGACTTGTGAGGAAGTGTTGAGCTTTAAAGTCATGCACAAGGGGCTGGAGAGGTGGCTCAGGGGTTAAGCCTCTGCCTTGCAGGTGGAAGGTCCTGAGTTCAGATCCTACACCCGCCAGGGCGGAAGCAGGGCAGCCTGCGTTTCTGGTCCTGATAGGGTGGAACCTGTGAATCCCGGGGCAGAGTAAACAAGGAGGAGGTGGAGGTGGTCAATGGTGGTTCCCGAATTCGCCCGTGGTTCCACACACATACACACATAAACACAATTGAATACATAATAAAAAAAATAAGTCATGCACGAAACGCAAAGGCCCTTCAAACCACACAGAACACTGGAATTGACTAGGAAGAGTCTCATTCCACTGAAGTATGTGGCATGAATGGCTCAGGATCTTGTCTGCATAGAAGACACATTTTTTTTTTCTGAAAGTCACACTCCCAGCCTGAATTCTGCAGCCCTCCTGTGCCATACTTCCCATGGGCGTAGGTGAGGAGACTGGAAAGTTTCCTCACTAGTTGAGGCCCATCCATATGTGTGTGTGCGCGTGTGTGTGCGAGAGTGTGTGTGTGGGGGAGTGAAGGGTTAGGTGGTGGGTTGATTTTTGGTTTTGAGACAAGGCCCAGGCTGGCCGGGAATTTGTTATGTGGCTAAAGACTATCTTAGAAGTTTTGATACCTTAGCTCTACCTCCACAATGTTAGGGACTACAGACATTCATCACCATGTCCAGCCCAGCCTATAAGCCACTTTGATTATTAGGAAGACATCAAAGACAGCTTTGAAAAACTGGATATGCCTGTGTGACTGAATGAAGTTGATCCTTACCTTACACCACATATAAGAATTAACTAACAGTGACTCAGAAACTAACACTTGAGAACTACCACCATAAAACCCTTAAATGCAAAAGAGAAAAGTCTTTTTGGCATTTTAATTTGGAAAATATCTTGGACAAAGTTATTTTCAACATATCTTCAGCAAAAAACAAAATAGATGAATTACATTACATTAAAATTTTAACTTAAAATTTTATACCTTTAATACACTAAAGACACAATCTATATAGAGAAAAGGTAATAAGAAAAAGGATTTGTAAATCTTTATTCTGATTAGATTGGACATCAGAATACATAAAGAACCCCTATAACTCATCAATAAAAATGCAAATGATCCAATTTAAAACTTGGCAAAAGGCTTATGCGCAAATTTCTTCACTGAAGATATGCGAATGACCACATTCGTTCATTATAAGCACATGAAAAAGCTTGCTTTGTCAGGTCCATGAAGAGTTGTTTAAACATCAGTGCTCATCATCGAAATGGAAACCCAAACCCTGAGAAAAGCTCCTGCATCACACAGGTCACCGTGACGATGGTGAAGGCCACTGCGGCTTTAGCAACAGAAATGTATTTCTTCACCGTCAGGGGCAACTCCAAAGTCAAGGCATTCAGAATTTCTGTTTTTTCTGAGGCTTCTTTGTTTGACCTGCAGTAGGTACCTTTTTACTGTCCCTTCGTAAGTCTTGTGTGATTAGTCCTATAGATATTTAGCTTCTTTTTTTAAAGACAGAAACAAGCTTGTTTTATAGCCCAGGATTGCCTCAAACTCATGGTATTCCTCCTTCCACAACATCCCCCCAAATGCTGGTGTGTCAGGCATCCACCACCAGGCTGGATAAGATCTCTTCTTACAAGGTTATCAGTTGATGTTGGATTATTGACTGCCCTAAGGTTTCGATTTAACTTGTCTCTTAAAGGCCCTAACTCCAAACATAGTTACATTAGGAAGTATTAGGGATCAGATCTCAACATACAAATTTTGAGGGAGCAAACTTTGACCATATGTATTGCTATAAAAATATGTAGAAAATAACAAATGTTGGAAAAAATATGGAATAATTAAAACTCTTGATATTACTGATAGGAATTTATAATGATGTGATAACCAAGGAAAATAATATGGCTGGAAGGAGAGAGGGGGGAAGAGAAAGAGTGAAAGAAGGAAAGAGAGATAGAGGGAGAGAGGCAGGAAGGAGAGAAAGAAAGAAGGAAAGAAAGAAAGAGAGAGAGAGAGAGAAAGAAAGAAAGAAAGAAAGAAAGAAAGAAAGAAAGAAAGAAAGAAAGAAAGAAAGAAAGAAGAACGAGGAAAACAGGAAGACAGGAAGACAGGAAGGAAAATAGAAAGAGAAAGAAAGAGAGAAAGAAGGGAAGGGAAGGAGACCATGAACATGAGATCAGGTACTTTCATTTTCGGATTTATTCCCAAAAAGAAAACAGTTGATTCTCAAGTATATACACCTATGGGAAAATGCAACCCAATTATCTACCAGAAGATGAAAGGATAAACAACAATGTGGAACATTATTCAGATTATTCAGCCTTAAAACAAAGGACGTTCTGTCATACAGCATGAATGACTGCTGAGGATGCTATTTTAAGTGAAATAAGCCAGTCACCAAAGGACAAACACTGTGTGAGTCTACTCACACAAGGAACCTAAAACAGGCAGATTTGTAAAGACAAAAAACCAAATGGAGGTTCCCAAGACCTGGCTGTTTGTAGTGGGCAGGAAAAGGACTGGGAATTGGTACCGGGATTTAATGGGAGTTCCCATCAATTTCTGGAGATTTTCAATGATGAAGATAGTATATTGCATCCTGTAAACATTTTGTCACCATTAGAAAAGATAAAACGGCACAAGAAATAGCTTTGGAAGTGAAGGAGGAGTTTGGTCAGCAGGAGACAGGTAAAGAACTGGATGAAAGAGAATGGTGAAGATTAACAAGTACAACTTTTTTTTCCAATACTGGGGATTGAGCCTGGGCCTTCACACATCCTAGATATTCTATTGCCAAGCCGCATGCTCAAAACCTTTTAAAGATTTGATTTTTCAATCCCCGGTCTCACTAAATTGCCCGGACTGGCTTTGAATCAGCTCTGTAGTCTACAAGCCTTGAATACTTGATCACCCTGCCCTGCCTTAACCTCTCAGTAGCTGAAACTGCAGACATATCCTACCACAGTCAGCTTAGCAAGTGGAAATTTTTAAATGCTCACCATTTCAGCATTCAAAAACCATTTCATCCTACGGAACAGGGAAGTTCTACCCTACTGAGTTTTGCTGATGCAAATGTGTTGTATGTTCCTTTTTTATTTACATTTTTGCAGCACAGAAATGTGAGCATGAACCCTGTAAAATACTTTCTCAGCGTTGTCCATGAAGCCATGATGAGTAATGTTCAGAACAAGACATAGCGCAGAGCGACTGAGGGGCTAGGAACTCTCTCTCCTAGCCGCTGCTGTAGAACTCCTGGCTCAGGAGCTGAATGAGCTCCGGTGGGTTGAATTGATTTTCAAAGAGAGCAGTGAGAAGGAGCTTGTAAGATAGCTAAGCACACTGGAAAATCAGAGAAGATGGAGTTTGTCAGACCACTAATGCTAGAACTATGTTGCCTGATATGCATCATCTTTGACATGCACCAGAAAGCAAGAGGCAGTGCTCATGTAAGACAATGGGAAATGGAAATGCAAAGCTCCCGCTAAGTTTTATGTGCTGAATAAACTGATTTTTCCACTTGGATTTTGTTGATGTTTATGTCACCTTCCGTGTATTTATAGCATTGTAAGGGCACGCTGTAACTTTCTCTAAAGATACGTACATATGATGGTATATTTAACGAAATATATAAGTAGAGACTTCTACTTTTCCTACTGACAATAGTTATCATTTTATAATCACAATGTTAACACTTAAAGCTAAAAACAGATGACAGCTCAAAACAAAGAAAATCTAGTTTATTTATTTTGCACGTGTGTGTGTGTGTGTGTGTGTGTGTGTGTGTGTGTGTGTGTATCAGAGGGTATTCTGTGTCTGTCCCTGTGGAGGATCAAGAGTGACTTCGGGAATCATTCTGGACTGCTTCTACTTCCTTTTTGCTTCACTCTTGAATCTCCCAGGTTCTGCCCACCAGGGCTAGAAGGGCAAGCCACTGCCATTTCCACCTGGTGTTTTTACATGGAACCTGGGATTTGAACTCAGGAACTTCTGCTTCTGAGGCAGAATCATCTCTCCAACGCCCAATTTTTTTAAGGAAGCAATGCCCATTGTTGTAGAAATTCTTTACCACATCAAAACAGATCAGTCCAATTTATCAAAGTTTAAAATTATATATAATATTTTTATTGTAGATTTTTGAGAATCATGGTACATGGTAGTTTTTGTACATTTTATTATTGAGAGAGAGGAGAGAGAGAGAGATGTGTGGAAGTCAGAGGACAACTTGTGAAAGTTGGTTCTTTCCTTCTACCATGTAGGCATCAGGGATTGAAGGCAGGTTGCCAGGTTTGCGCACAGACACTTTTAAATACTGAGTCATCTCGATGGTCCCATTTGTATGTAAAACTCAAAATCCAACTTTAGGTTACTAATATTTAAGAGAGAGAGAGAAAGAGACAGGGAGAATATACTTATATATATGTATATATATATTAGCAGTAGCTGTTAGGTGGAAGGCTCTAGAATTGTTTTGTTTGCTAAATAACTAGCAAGTCTTCTTTGAGAAGATACAGGGACTAGTACTTTAATATTAACATATTTAAAGAATTTTAGATAAGAGATAAAAGATATTTTTCTTGGTATTACTATGTGGAAATATGAGTACTAGATGGAAATAAAACTGCAGAAATATTTTTGCAATATAGACATCTTTCCTCATTTGCCTGGTGCAGCAATCCCAGCAGGAAGCCTGAGGCAGGATTGTCATGAATTCAAGACCAGCCATCTAGATAACAAAGGTCTTCAATAAAATATCATAGCTGTTATGACTAAGGAGGAATTTAAACCATACACTATGGTCTGGGAATGTAATCTTACCTTTTTCTTTCTTTTTTTTTTAAGCTAGAGAACAATTTTTATTAGAGTTTGAAAGAAAAGCAACAGGACAGGAAAGATACAAATCCTGGCAGCCAGAGGAAGGCAGAGAGAGAAGAGAAAGCCGCACCTTTGAGTCTGGCGTGGAGTTCAGCACGCAGTTACATGGCCAGCGAGTGGGAGTTTTCAGAGAAACAACAAGAAAGCCAGAGTAACAGCAGAGGCATGTTTAGGCCTTTATAAAAGACTCAAGGAAAGAAATGGAAAAATGGAACGTTTTGAGTTTAGAACTGAAAAAGCAGGCAGTGTAACCACTCCTGCATTGGTGGAATCTCTGGAAGCGTCTGTCTGGGGTTTTTTAAATAAACATTTACCACATTTAAATTTCGTGTTATTTATTTTCCATTCATTCAATTTATTTATTGATACAAGATCTTGCCATGTGTCCCAAACTTGCTCAAACTCCAGCCCCTCCCTGCGTCAGCCTTCCTGAGAACTGATTACAGGTTTGCACAATCCTGTCGCCTATGAGATTGTCTCAAGTCCCTACTTGCAGGATAAACCGTGTCAGTTCAAGACTTATACCCTCCATATTCTCCAAGGTTTAATTCTTTTTTTAAATTTTTTTTATTATTTCTTATTTATTCAATTGAGTGTGTGTGTGTGTGCGTGCGGTGTGTATGTATGCAGAACCACGGACAAATTCGGGAACCACCATGGACGCCTCCACCTCCTCCTTGTTTACTCTGCCCGGGAATTCACAGGCTCCGCCCTACCAGGACCAGAAACACAGGCTGCCCCTGCTTCCGCCCGGCGTCTGTACGTGGGGTCTAGGATCCGAACTCAGGACCTTCCTCCTACAAGGCAGAGGCTTAACCCCTTAGCCACCTCTCCAGCCCCTCCAAGGTTTAATTCTAAGAACAGTATCTATGCTATTACAAAGTCCCCTTATTATAGTTAGGCACAGATATCAACTTCACAGTTGAGGGTTTGAGCTTTGGGTACATTTGTAGAGAATTAGTGGTTGAGTTAAACCCAGAGCAAACCTGCAGGAGATTGTCTAGCTGATGGGGAAGACCCAGCCCATGGGGTGAGACTAGGCCCTGAACAGATGAATAAAATACTGAGAGGCAGTTGAAGAAGTTGGCATCCTTGTGTACACTTGGCCAGGTATGCTGGTCTGGCAAGTAAAGATCATCCCTGTCTCAGTCATTATGTAGAGATAGTGCAGTCAGTTCCCTAGGCCCTGGTGTTGGTGCATGCTCTCCCACCAAGCGGGACTATAGACTGTAACCGGACTATCAGTAAGAAAATAAATCCCTTGTTCCCTTAAGTCATTTGATGATCATTTATCAGCAACCATGCAGGCAAACTGCAACACCCCCTCAAACTCCTGTCTCCTGATACTCATGCCTTCAGTGAACACACCACATTGAGTATGGTGAGATGTACTGCATGTGGTTAAACACATGAAATGTATATGACTGTGTTACATAACACTGTGATGTTAGTTTCCTTTTCTGTTCTGCTGAATTTGAGGAGGCAAGCAGCCATATTGAGGAACCCCACATGGCAGGGGAATGGAGGTGTTCTCTGAGCGCTGATGGCTCCCAGACAGTAGTCAGCAAGATCTTAGTCATATAGCTGTAAAGCAATGAAATATCACAACCAATACTTTTACTGAATTAGAAGTGGATGTTCCCTGGCAAGATCAGAGGGGATCACAGTCCAGCCAACACTTGATTCTAGCCTCCTAGGCCTGTGATCTTCCTGAGACAACCTGGCAACGTTTCCCCACAGTCACCGAAACTATAAGGAAGTGTGCGTTGTTTTAAGTGGTAAGTCTTGTAACTACACTGTTTACAGAGGCAGGTAGCTGAGCCACCTTGGTTTAAGGAAAGGAGCACTTAATCCTGCATCTTTTGCTTTCTTCCTTTGTCTCCTCATTCCTTCAGTGGTATTTATTAAATGTCCACGTACCATATTTATATCAGAGATCTGTTGTTAAAAACCCCTTGCTTCCCGAGGGCTGCCGTTCCTGTTACGTATTCCAACCCTCTTCAGTGTCAGGCCTATCCAGACCTTATGAGTGGTCAGTTTCTTCTGTGAGGTTCCCACACTGTGCCTCTGTCTCAGTTTAAAAGCCCTGCTGGAGGTCCTTGTGTAATCAGGGCCGTGTCTGATCATTCCCAGGCCGAGAAGGTATCTGACTGTTTTCTGAACTGGTTGAAGTTTTTAGATTCAGTAGATCTGCCTTAGACCTTTGGTGTAACAGTTCGCTCCCTGCTCGTCTCTGCTTCTTATTTCCTGGAGTGTGGTGGTCTGGGAAATTCACTCTCAAGATTGTGATGAGAGAGAGTGCAGGGCTCTGTATTTCCATCCAGACTGATCTTTCTAGGGTCTCTCTGTGTCCAGCGCCCCCAGACTTAGGCAAAGCCTCATCTGTGAGTCAGGGAAGCAGCACTCAGCACTACGTGTGCTTCTGCGGGAAGATAAGCCTTCTTGCAAATCATGCGGACAGTTCCCTCCATGAGGCCAAGGTGGACGAAGGCCAAGGAACATTTAAAGTTTAACATTTTCTCTTCTGGGTCTCCATTCTCCTGTCCTGCAACTCAGAAGACCTTTACGAACTCAGAGGTTTGGTCGAGGTGGATTATGGAGGCATTGAGTCCTTCTAGAGCTCACTTCCAAATCTCTCTGAACATTTTGAAGCCCAAAGTGTTTCTTTAACTTAAGTCACCATTTTTGAAGCAATGGAAGCTTTAGACTGCAATCCTCACAGCCCAGAAGGGTGAGAATCCTGGGGAGAGAGGTACAACCATTGAATGTGGCAAGAATGCATTTCACCACCAATTAGTACTCCCCAATGTTCCAAATGTTGTTCTAAGACAAGTGCTTTACTAAAGTTCTGTTGGATGAATATTTTAGCCACATTTTATTCATGATGACTGTGAAGCTTTTAAGGTTAATGTCTCTAAAATTGCAGTCTTCAAACAAAAATCAGAAACAAGGTCTACGAGTGTAATTAGCTGACCCAAATCTTGTGAATGAACTATGTTTAGTCCTATTAAATGCCTACCATGACTGAGTACACTAGGAATACAATAGCTTTAAACTACCTTGTTCCTTTCAAATCTGTCAGGGAGTTGAAAACTCTAAACCATCAGAAATACTTTTTAAAAGACTTCAAAACCACTGAGATAGTTTCTAATAGCAAACTATTACGTGTGTAGCACACATTTAAAATAGAGGAATTAAAGCTTGGAGGAAATGATCATTTAATCCAATTACCTCCAGAATCAGACGCATGGTTTTCCTTTATAATTCCCCCAAATGCTCATGAGTCTTTGAGAGTAAGCACAGTAACCTCATGAAACTGCAATCATGCTAAAGGTGCAACAGAAACTGGGGGCGTGGCAGTCTTGTGGTTAAGCATAAAAGCAATATAAGAGGCACCTTTCCAAACGAATATATCTCTAAGGGCTGGCTTAATCCTTAGAGTTGTCTGACCTGTTGCACGATAATATACAGTCTTACACAAAGAGAATTTATCTGAGTGTATCTAAGAGAAACAGTGATTTGGCATCAGCAAACCCCAGTCAAACTGCCTCCTGGTTGCAACAGGCCCAGGCCAACTCGCCTTGGGAATGTGCCATGACAGATTTACTACAGTCACCATCCTAAGTGACACAAGGCACTGAGGCGTCACATGGGCCATGGGAGCAAACATGCTCTGCCCTTCTGTGTCTTTAGAGAATGGCAGCGGAGAGTCACTGCATGTATCCTGACTTTGGGGTAATGAAGCAGGTAGGTATGCACCAGGAGATAAGGACTGCTCTCTGCCTAAGTACCACATCATGAATGCACTGCTTTTATTAGCGTGGGAAGTATGTAAGCTGGAGAAATCAGATGCATACTTTTTCACTTGTCAGAGTTACAGCGCTATAAAGCATAATGACAAGGTCCCCCCCATTGTGTTTCATGAGTGTGTGTGTGTGCGTGTGTGTTGTGTGTGTGCACGCAATAGAAGTTCTGAGTGTCATCTGTTTGAGACAGGGTCTCTCACTGAACCTAAAGCTCACCAATTTGACTATATAGGCCAGAAATTTATAGTAATCCTCCTTTCTTTGTCTCCCAGTACTGAGATTATAGTATGCAAGGCCAGGCCCATCTTTTATGTAGGTGCTAGAAATCAATATCAATGCCCATACTTGCATGACAAGCACTTTATTACTGAACCATCTTCCCGTTCGCCCCTCCCCTGTCTGAATATGCCTAAGGGCACATTTAACATACCCCTCATAAAATGCATATATTCTGTGCAACCTGGGAAAGAAAAACATGAAAGTAGAAAGTCAGAAGGTGTCATGGTTTGAATATGAGTTGTCCCGCAGGCTCACTGTGTTTGAGTTCTTCGCTGATGTCAGGGTTAGGAAAGGTAGTGGCATCTCTAGGAGTAGAGCCTTGCTGGAGGACAGAATGCCACAGGGGGTGGGCCTTGGGGTTGGTCAGCCCAGCCAGGCCTGCCTTTGCAGTTTGCCTCTCACCCTGTCTCCAGGCCAACTGCAGTGACCTGAACCAATTCTCTTCCAGCTTCTGACTCCAAGCCACGCGGTCTGCTGTGAGATTCCTGCAGGGTTGGACTGTATCCCCCTGAAACCATAAACCCAACAAATCTCACTTTCTTCTTTATGCTCTCTCTGAGTGTTTTCTCACAGAAGAAGAGAAGTGACTGCTACAGGGAGTCGCAGAAGAGGGGGCGTTGAGAATGTGAGAGCCAAGAGGCAGAAAGGGTGCAGCCAGACATACCTTCCAGACAGGAGAAAACCACTGCATTAGGAACCACCATGACTGTATCTTCTTCCTTGAGACAGACACAAGATTTGACGTTACCATTGCAGGAGAGAGATCTCAAGAGGCCTCACACAAAGGCCGATATTGGATTGGGGAGATGGGGAGCTACTTTCTCTAATAAGCTTGCTCCAACAAGCACAAGTTACACTAAAGAAACCCAGGTGAGATTTAGTGAGTTACATGTACAGAAAGATGAGAGAGCAGGGAGGAGAAGAAAAGTTTATAGTGGTTTGAGGTTGAATAATTAGATGAGAAATGACACAATTTCATGTGTAAAGCCCTGAAAATAAATAAATAAATAAATAAATAAATAAATAAATAAATAAATAAATAAATAAATAAATATGATGGCTTAATCCTTAGAGTTGTCTGACCTGTTGCAGTCTTACACAAAGAGAATTTATCTGAGAGATGGCTCAGAGGATAAAACTCTGCCATGCAAGCAGAAGGTCCTGAGTTCGATTCTCAGGCCCCACGTAAAAACACCAGGTAGTAATGGTAGGGGCCTGAACAGTGTCCTGGTGGGTAAATCCCAGAGTACAATAAAAAGGAGGTAGAAGCAATCCAGGATGATTCCCAAAATCACACACAGTGCCCTCTGATGCACACACACACACAATAAATAAAGTTAAGAAATATGGGTATGAATATGATCAAAGCATATTGCACATATATGAAAACTTATTAATATTTTCTAATGAACATGAACAAAAATAAGCCAAAATTAAACCTCTTGCTCCTTTAAGCAGTCTGGTTGTGAATTTATCAACAACATGACAATCCCAGACTCCCTAAAATGCTGTCTGAGAAAGTTCTATGCTGTCCAAAGAATTTACTCTTTGGTCTAGCCAAAACCTGGCTACAAGGCCTTGACCTCGTTTTTTAAAGTATTTATTTTAGAAAACTTACAGTTGCACATTTATTTTTCTCTTTCAACTTATCTTCTACAGTCTAGGAATGTCTTTCCCAAGGACTTGGGAGCCATCTCTTTGAGGCATAATCACTAAGAAAGAAAGATGGTCTCACCCCCACCCTCTTTGTGGGAGGATAGGAGTTTCAGCAACAAAGGAACGCTTAATGGCATTGAGCATAGCTCACTAGTATCCTTCAGAACTTTCCCTTAGCACAAGAAATGTTTTAAAGAGCCTCCATCCAGGCCTGACCTCTAATTTCTGCATCTTTGCCCTTGATTTTGTACTGATGTGTCTCTCCTTCTTGAAGCGGCATGAATGAAACCTGCCTTATTGATGAGCGCCCAGGGGATATTTTCACTCTAACAATATGAGCCAGCTGGCTCATATTGCGGCATGCTTGGTGCTACTGCAGAGGGGATGGAATCTCACAGACTATACCACAGCTAGCCAGCACTGCAGACTCCTCTATCAATGATATTCCTTAGGAACGTTCCCAATGTTCTCTCTGCTTACATGGGATGTGGACTCAGGGCAGGTCCTAAGAATGGACTTCTGTTTAAAAGAAAAGAAAATCAGGAAGTTATGCTCTGAAGCAATACCAAGATTACTCCAATTCTTCCCTCCCTCCCTCCCTCCTTTTCTCCTTCCTTCCCTCCTTCCCTCCCTCCTTTTCTCCCTCCCTCCCTCCTTTTCTCCTTCCCTCCCTCCCTCCCTCCCTCCCTCCTTCCTTCCCTCCCTCCTTTTCTCCCTCCCTCCCTCCTTCCTTCCCTCCCTCCTTTCTCCTTCCCTCCCTCCCTCCTTCCTTTTCTCCCTCCCTCCCTCTCTCCTTCCCTCCCTCCCTCCTTTTCTCCTTCCCTCCCTCCCTCCCTCCCTCCTTTTCTCCTTCCTCCCTCCTTCCCTCCCTCCTTTTCTCCCTCCCTCCCTCCTTCCCTCCCTCCCTCCCTCCTTCCCGACCTCCTTCCCGACCTCCTTCTCTCCTTTCCTTCCTTCCTGCCTCACCCGTCCCTTTTCTCCCTCCTCCCTGCCTCCCCCACTCCTTCTTTCTTCTATTACTTGTGATCAAGGTCAAGGCTTTGCATATTCCAGGCAAGTGCTCTACACCACTGAGCTATATCTCCAGCCTTTGGTTTTTGGTTTGTTCAAAGCTGCCCTTGAACACAGAATCCTCCTGTCTCTCTACTTCCTGAATGCTGGAATTATATCCAAGTCATTATTAACCATATAAATTCAAGACACCCCAAATTCCTTTTGTTATCACAACCCATGGACTATGAGCCTCCAAGACCAACAGACAGTTGGCTAAAGGGTCTGGGGGCTCAGGAAAGACATCTGAGTTCGGAGATGTAAATTTGAAGCAATTTACATCCAGGTATAAAGTGCATGAGGAGCCCCGGCAAGAAAGGGGTGAGTTTAAGGAAGAAAGCAATCAAAGACAAAGCTAGAACATGCATGGTTTTTAACAGCGGTGAAGGACTCCTACATACCACAGCAGACTCAGAGACAGTCCTCATGCAGCACGCACTGAGGACAGCTCAGAAGAGATTCACTCTACCTGCATGGGACTTAGGGCAAGTTTCCATTGCTTTCTGTGTGAATTTCCCAGGACTGTTACACCAAAGTACCAAAAGCAGAGTGCAGAATAGCAGAATATGCACCGTTTCAAAGTTCTAGAAGTTAGAGACAACACGGAGGTGTCAGAAGGACTGTGGAAGCTTAGAAGCCAGCAGAACTCTTGGCCTTACTCTTGCTCTGGTGTCTGCTGACCAACTTTGGCTTCAATGTCGTTTTTCTTGCCTCATGAGGCTCATCCTATATATTTGTCTGTCTTCATGTGGCTGTGCTTTTATAAGGGCTCACATCATATTGGATTGGGGTCCTCCCTATTCTAGTATGATGTCATCGTAACTAATAACATCTGCCTGGACCCCGCTTCCAAATGAAGTCTTTCTCTGAAGTACTGCTGGTTAAAACTCCAGCACAGAATTCCTTCTACAATACTTTTTTATATCCCATAACTAAACTGAGAAACTAAATAGAAGGCAATAGGATACTAAATACTGAATTTGATAATATTTAAACTGATTAGTATTAGATTGTATCAACAAAGTTTTTAATTATACATAGCGGCTACCATTCACAAGAAATTTTTATAAAAATAGATGATAAAAATAAGATTTAAAAAAAATCCCTCTATTAGTTTTCACTGACAATGTAATAGTCATTCTTATAAAGATGAGAATGCATTTGTATATAATCAATTTTTCTCTTGAGGAACAGAGGATCACTAGGATAATTCTACTGGGGTCACTTTGAGCATGACCAACAGAAATGAAGGGAAGGTGTGGCTATCATAGTCAAGTGCTGATGGTCCTCCCAGTAGGCAAGAACCGGAAGGTGTGAAAAAGAAAGAAAAGGTGGATTGGCCATGCCACAGACAAGGAATGGAAAGAGTTTACTGATTTCCTAATTACTTGACAGCGGCCACACTAATTGTCTGGGAAGAGAGAAGGCTTGGCTGAAGGTGTAGTAGAACTTTTATCCCTGGGATGTGTGAGTGGGAGGAGAGAGGGAGGTGAGCTGTCTCCATGTACATTTAGGTGGGCTTTGTAAACACCTGAGGGCAGTGTCCAGTAAGCAGCAGCGCTGTTCTGAGCATAGGGGATGGGAATCCCATCATTAACACAAACCTACACATATACTTCTAAAGATGACGTCAAAAAGGCCTACTTCATCATCTCGCTTGATTTTGACTTTAATGATACTACAAATAAAGATGCCAGATACCATCGTGTCTTGCCAAGGTCCTGAAGACCCCCCCAAATTTACGCCCTGCTGCGGGGGCTCCAGCACTCTTCATGATTATGCCCTTCTCGCAGTGTGAACTTTTATTTTCCATGTGTTCCCCAAGGAGCAACATTTGTTCATTCCTTGGACTTCATTCAGATATAGTGATTTCTAAATGTTTCTAATTTTTAAATGCTACTGGATTCTAACGATTCTATTGTAACCATGTGCTCTTGTTCATCTGATATTTCATAACGTCTTGAGATCTACTTATCAATGAACATTCAAATCCAAGGTTCTTTTCTTGATCAATTCAACATTGGGGTACATACACCCCCTGGGGTAAGGTCTCTCCCCCCATGGACATAGGACCATCTCTTTTTGCTGACGTCTACAATCTACCACCAGTTGGTCTAAGTTATTAAGGTTCCCAGTCTCTCTCCTTCTCTCCCCCCCTCTCTTTTAGTCTTACTGCCCTTTCCCCCTGTCTTGTCTCTCTCACACACCCCCTTTTGCTTTCATGAACAGCCTTCTAGTAACCCTCTGGGTGTCTACCAGGAAATGGTGTAGCCAGCTGGATCCTGGCAGATTCCCATTTTCCCTCTAGGCCTGTTTGGTACTGGCTCACTTCAAAGTGCACTGAGTCTCCTTTCTCCTTCACAGGCGTCCCATCTGGAGCAGCTGTTGCTTTTGGTCTCAAAAACCGTGCCGACCCACTGGTCACTTCTATTCACAGGGACTAGACTCTTATTCCAAAGGGAGTCACTTCAGATCAAGAGTCCTTGCCTTTTTGCTCTTGGCTTTCTTCCATGTGTTCCAGGAGAAAAGCCAGGGGCTCCTGTGGATCTTTCCTTTTGTTTTCTTTCTCTCTCTTTAACATTCTCCTTGTCTTGACTCCACCTCCTCTGAAATGGGTACCTCCCACTGTAAGTTGGATCCATCTATGCCTCTCACCTTCCTTTTTAAGCTTCTTAAGTCACTTGGCTTCCCAAAGGTCATAAAATACCGATGCCTGACTTTTTATTTATTTGGCCTCATTACTCCTTAGATTACCAGAGTCGCTGACCTCAAAGTGGCACATTGGATTGTCAAATTCTTAGTGTCATTGACACAGGTAGTCACCACCATTGTAGATAGTCCACATTCCCTTGTACCCACACCTTTTTTGCCTTCCATGATTTAAAGGATAAAAAGTCAGGTCGAAGTTGGTCCATGAGGTGATTATGGTTACTTAGAAATTATGTTGTAGGAGGTTTACTTGTATGTGATATAACATTCTGATGACTATTACATGTTATTAGATAAGCTAAACCAGATAATTAACAAGCTCAATGAAACTCCTTCTCTACCCTCCTGGGTACAATAGTTCACGCCCCCATTTATCAAACCCTCAATTTAACTTTCTTGTCAGTTTTGTCTCTCTCAGGTGCAGCTCTGTCCTTTATTTATTCTGAAGGAGAGCTTACACTCCCCCTCTAACAGTCTGTGCCCCAATACCATCCACCACGCCTGGCGTGACCTAGGACTCTCAGTTATTGTCGGCATCACCCGGCCACCTCGCTTTTGCAGGCTCAACTCAGTTCACTGACTTCAGTCATCCTCAACCTTCTCCTGGCAGAGAAGGGGGCACATGCCTACTCCAGGGGAGGAGTGCAGCTGCTGCATCAACTGCACAGAAGTGGACGACAGGACCACCGACTTCCAGAACTTGGCAGTTTAGATCCATCCTGCCAGGAGCTCACTGGAGGGCTCACAATTATGGTTCCTCTTGGCAACTTGGCTTCTCCCCTTTGTCGATCCTCTTACTGCCCTTTGCCTGTGGTTACTTAACATGCCTTGCCTTTCCAGATGCCTGCAGGACAGGATCAGAGAACTCACTCCTATGCTCTTTCAACTAAATGCTCCTGACCACTTATCCATCTACCTTGTGCCAGAGCTGGCAACTCAATTGGAGCCAGCTCAATGACAGTCATCACCCGCACCCTGAGACCTCAGGAATGGGAATGCCATCACTTCACCTATAACCTTTGCCACATCGAGCCTGTCCAGCAGGGAGTAGTTAAGAAAGAATGTAGAATGTATCACCCTCTCTTATCACTAATAAAAGGCTAGAATGATGGGATTCCCATCCCCCATGCTCAGGACAGAGCTTCTGCTTACTGGGCACTGCCCTCGAGCACTTACAAAGCCTGAGCTTGATGTACCTCATGGAGATAGGTCACCGCCCTCTCTCCTCTCCTGCCCACATTCCCAGGGATAAAAGTTCCACTACATCTTCAGCCCAGTGTTCTTCTCCCTGAGAATTATGTAATTATGTAATTAAGTAAATAATAAACTTTTTCCATTCCTTGTCTGTGGTGTGTCCGATCCGCCTTTTCTTTCTTTTTTGCAGAAGGTGTGTACAAGGGAGGAATAGGAGAGTTTGCCAGAAGTATTTTTTGGTCAGGTTATATGAGCCAAGCATAAATTTCCATGAATTACAAAGAAAAACAGTAAAAAGTGGGGACAAGTTGATAACTCTTTTGTAAACTTTGATTCCACTACCTGTCTAAAAGGGTCTGAACTTTAGTATAATAGGAAATATATTAATACTCATCCCATAGGATTATTGGAAAGGTTAAAAAATTAGCATGAGGGTTGGAGAGATGGACCCTTGGTCCTCTACAGGGACACACAGTGCCCTCTCTCTCTTTCTCTCTCTCTCTCTCTCTCTCACACACACACACACACACTGAAAGGTCTAAAGTACTAGAAGTCTGTAAACACATCTGGATACTATTCGTAGTGCTAATGAATGTCTGTGATTCCTCCTATACCATTTCTCTCCTCCCAAGAGCCTTTTTGATTTAAATCTGCCTTTTTCTTTTTTTTTATAATTTTTAAAATTTATTCAATTGTGCATGTGCGTGTGTGTGTGTGTAGAACCACGGACGAATTCGGGAACCACCATGGACGCCTCCACTTCCTCCACCCCGGGATTCACAGGCTCTGCCCTACCAGGACCAGAAACGCAGGCCGCCCCCGCTTCCGCCTGGCGTCTATACGTGGGATCTGGGATCCGAACTCAGGACCTTCCGCCTACAAGGCAGAGGCTTAACCCCTGAGCCATCTCTCCAGCCCCCTAAATCTGCCTTTTTCTTAAAGTACTTGAACACCTAATGAGAGTCAACATTTTTACCCTTTTTGGTGCTCAACTTGATAACTGAAGTGAGTCCCCTCAGAAAGAAAATAAACCTAAAGAGCAAGCTCTCTATAAACTATTAAATTTATGCTCTGAAGGAAAAATATTTTTACATTAATAACTACTTAACTTTGACAGAATGCTAAAAAGATGCTGAAACACATAATAATGAGTTCCCTGATGCATACACAGTACAAATTCTAGTTTGACCTGGGTTAGTTTTGGCTAGGTCTGAGAAGCATAATGGAAACAGATTGCTAAAGACCTTTCAGTGAACCTAGTAAGGGTTCTCAGCATTCAGCTACAGGAATGTCTTGTTCTGTAAGGCGGCATGCCCAGGGGAAACACGGCTTTCCTTCTCTTCTCACATCATGGTAAAGCAGTTAAACTGGGTGGCAGTGAGAAGTGGCGATGGCAGGGCATCGGCTCACCCTACATGGGGGCAACTTTGTGCCTTCAAATCCTAGAAACCAAACCATTTCACTTTTGTGTACTATATCATGCTGCCTCTATATACAATGTAACTGGTGATTTATCTTAAGAAAGCAAGGTCAAATATTTATCTTCACTGTACTCCTCAAAAATGAAAGGAAAAGTTCTAAAACTATGTTTAGCATGAAATAAAAGTATAATATTTCAAGTTACTATTTTCGTTTTCTAAAATTTTGTGTGAAGGCAAAACTTCCTCCAATATTAAACAGGAAAGACTATTCAGGCTACCACAATAGGGGAGTAGTGTTTTTAAGGGCAAAAGGTATGGGAAGACATTTGAGGGAAGTAATAAAGCATCTGTGTTTGCTAAGACTCAATGTGTCATATCTTTATGACAGGAGGTAGTTACTACTTGGAACACGGTGTCCACTGAAGTTAAGCTCCTGGTTTTCCACAGGAACTCGGAGACAGGGATGCTGTCTCCTTTGATGATTGTATTTCAAAGAGATGGCTCCCAGGTCCAAAAGGAAGGTATAACTAGATTGTAAAACTGGCAAAATGCCTTTTGAAAGAGTTACATACATCTCAAAGAAGAGAAAGAATTTACGAGCTTTCTAAAGAAAACTAGAGTAAAGAACAAAGCTATCTAAATCATCTTTAACTTTCCCAAGAGGAGTTTATGTCTGTCTTGGTCATTAATCACATCATACACTGTCATTTAAAATTGCATTAGTTATTGCTTAATCTAACTATTCTGTAGCTCATCACACTCCACTTGGCCTTCTCTAATGAAAACATTATCTTCTTGACTGTTCAAACCTCCAGTTAGCACAGTCTACTAGAACCTTCTGTAATGATGGAGTGTTCTATAACCTCCTTGGTCAGTCTAATAGCCACTCTCCTCATGTGGTCGTCAGCACTTAGCAGTGGCAACTGCAGCCCTGGAACTGAACTTCCAGTTCAATGTGCGGCTGGTGGCTACCACAGAGCTACAAGGTAGTCTCCAAATGTGTGTTAACAATCATCTTGTCTGACGGAAAAGTGTTCTTAGCAAACCTAGCATCTATGTCCCGGATCATTTCTCGAGGAGAAATTAGCCGTGCGTTTGTGGACACTATACTTTGGATGCATATGACCAAGCACACCTAGTAAAAAAAACAGGTACTAAGTAATCCTTATTTCTTTTCAAACTCCTTTTGAGGATCTCTTAGTGTACTCTGGCAGAGTCTTCAAAGCTGAGACCAAAGCAAACAGGGCCTTGGTGGTGAGGGTGTCACAACAGAGCGCTAACATTCCTTGTTACGTGTGACAGATGCCGTCTCATGAGCCACAGTTACTTAATCTTGGAAATAATCACTTTCTTTCTATTGACTCAGATTAAATATGCCAAATTTTAGAGTCAGATATCATAAGCATTTGAGTTACTCTCAAGATATCCTATCTGTATGATGTATGTTGATGTACTCTTTCAAAATATGAGCCCTCATTTAAAAACTGAGAGGAATGAGCTCTGAAGATTCTTTTGAGGTAAAGGTATGATTTTTACAAATTACTTGGTGTTTTTCTTTAGCGGTTAAGTACATGTTTGAGAAAGCTAGACACAGTGGGGGAAAGGCAACACAGCATGTATAATGGAGGCAAAAGAACAATTTTGGCTAATGTGTTCAAGCAAAATCCGAGGCCGTTTGTACACTGAAATTAGTCGTATCTGAAATGAAGCTATTATTAACTCCAGACTTTGGGAATTTCAGTTTGGGCCTGTGGTCACATCGATGGTGTCTTTCTGTTCTCTTCTGTTGAATGCTAGTAAGTATTTTCGCTCTTTTCAATAAACTCCACTCTGATTTCTCTTGAGGACTATGTAGAGATTATGTGCCCCAAGAGATGGGGAAATTTTTATGACAACTTATTCTTTCTGATCAGGCGTTGGGGGTGTCGCATGTGACTTAAAGCAGAATGATGTAAGTTCTGGTCTTGATTTCACCATGTCCATCATTAAATGCATTTTAAGAGTTAATTTCATAGTTTGTCTGAACAGAGAGGTATATTATCTACTGACCTTTTATTCTTAATTTTATTCCTAGAAGATATGACCCATTACTTAATAGTTAGTTATGAAGATTTACTTTGTTTAGAAAATGAAACTAGAACTTCTCAGGTTTATGTAATGTGTATGTGACAAGGTTATGATTTTCTAATAAGGTTCATTACAATTCTTTTAATCAATTAATATATTTAATTTATAAAATTTTCATTATGAATGCATGTATGCATGCGTGCATGTATGTTGTGCTGGTGGTCAAATCCTGGGACTTCCACATGCTAAGCAAGAGATGCACCACCGAGCCACATTCTCAGTCCTTGGCTGTTTGAGATAGGATCTCATCAGATAGGCCAGAGGTCTAGACCAGCTTTGAACTTATCATCTTCTTATCTCAGCTTTTGATGTGCAAAGTTATAGCCTTGTGGTTCCATGCCACACTCAAACTATACTTTTTCAGAACACATCTCTGGTATAAAAGAAAGCACAGGTGTGTGTATCTTTTGGACAGATGTTTACCATGTATTACAGTTAGTATATGTCACTTCAATGAGAGTTTATTGGACAGTGGAACCATTGTCTGAGACACTATATTTAGATTAGCAGAAATTTTCTGAAATTGGGACAATTAGTTACTGAAACTTGCTGGTAATTTCTGTGTTGTGATTGCTGTTTGTTCCTTCAGGGTGTGAGCTCTGGGCCTTTGGAGCAGCACCTTCCAGACCAGATGTCAGAGCCGGCTCACCAGGCACATTTCAACAGCGCAGTGGGATTCCTTTTGTTTTCATGTCTTTTTATTTACATTTTTTTTTCTGTTATACCAAACAGAAAAGTGGCTTGGAAGTCTTAGGTGGTATGTAACAAATTCTTCTAAAAAATTTTAAAGTTTTTATATATTCCTAAATGTGTAAATTTATTAATGTTTTGTTTCTAATTTCTTATATCTTAACTGTCTGGTTTTATTGTATTTTTTAAAAAACTGAGCTATTATGTATTGTAATTAATGATGTGATGTCCAATTGAGGCAAGTAATTGTTCCACTGTTCAGCAGGGGTTGGGGAGCATTTTTTAGGGTTTGTATAATTTTTAGAGTTCTGAAAGTTAATATAAAGGTGTGTCAGTGTTTAGCATCCATTTTTTTCATGCTTCCAGTACTGGTTGCAATTGTATGTCTAAGCCTCCAAGTTTTGCAAACAAAATGGAAAGCCTTTCTGTATGCTCTCAGAAATATAAATATTGTTATTTTTAATATTAAAGACAGATTTGGTATAACTTTAACAAACACTGTGGAAAGTAAAAATGTGGTAAATATTTTTTAATTCTAAGGGGTGATTTTTGTTTTTTTTTTTTTAATTTTTTAAATATTTGTCAATTAGCTAGATGAATAAAGAAGTCTAGTATTAGCCACAGTATGAATTATATAATTGTGATTTAATAAAAGGGATTCTGTGATTCCCAGTGTTTATTGTAGTGTATCTTGTACATGCATTTTTAAAGGAAAAACATGAATTGAAGCTACTTTTTCTTGCATTTTAGTTGACTGAGAACCATTCCATTTGAAGTGTGCAGTAGCTTCTGTTTTTTTTTTTTCTCTTTATTTTCCATACGATGCTTGGAATGTCTAACTATTAAAAAGCAATTGGAAATATTATGCATGTTGTTTTTAAAGCAAGGTGTTCTTTTTATTTGACTGACAATTCATTTTACACTTTATAATAAAATTTCTGCAAGATGTCTTGTGGGCAAAGTGTTAAAAAAAAAGAAACCAAGATTATCATTGTGTCAATTAAAGATGCAAGTTCCCCACAGGGTGACTTTATCACTCTATCATGCTGGGTTTTTTTTTGAGAAGATGTAATGCAATTCTCAATTTAACTAAAATTTACTATATAACCTTTTCATTTTCTTTCCATTTTCATGTATATTCAGAAGTGCGTGCACATGTGCGTTCATATTTGCATGTGTTTGGATGCATATGGGTGTGGGTGAGATTGTGTGTATGTGTGCGCGTGCGTGTGAGCACATATGGAGACCCATGGTTGAACAGGAATCATTCTCATCATTTTTCTGTCTTACTCTTTTGAGACAGAGCTTCTAATCAGATCCACAGTGCTCTGATGAAACTAGTCTGAATAGCCAGCTTGCTGTGAAAATTCCCAGTTTCTGCTTTCCAAGGCTATACAATGAGTAGGATTTGGGGATTTAACTTGTGGTCCTTTTGCTTGTTGGCCAAGTGCTTTAACTGTGATAAATCTCCCCAGACCTTACCAAGCAATGTCTATGTGCTGGATAAACACATAAAAAAGATTCTTTATGATCTAAATGTACAATTATGTTTTTAATTCTCCTTTACATTGCCCAGAATTCACTAGACTTTTCCCACTTTCAACCATTTCATAATTTTTTGATACCACATGTCACAATTGTATATGGAAATATTTTATACTCTACAGATACACTGTAACTTATTACTTAATTTCTAAAACAAGTAGGAAACATTAATCCACATGAATAGATACTGAACTCAGCATAGAGTATTAATCAGGGCTAGAGAGGTGGCTAACTACGTAAAGCCATTGCTGTTCAAGGGTCGGGACCAAAGCGTGGATTCCCAGAACTGATAAATGCCAGGTGGATGTGGCATATAGTACTCAGAGTGTGGGGAAAAAGCCCCTTAGAGCAAGCTGGCCAGCCAGAGTAGCTGCACGTGGGCAAGCTCAGGGTTCAGTGACAGACTCTTCCTCAGTGAACAGCAACCTTGAGCTTTCACATGCAGCAAACACATGCGTACTTGCAGCACACATGCCAACGCAACCTACAAATATACAAATACGAACACACATAAACGTGCTATTTTTTTTTAAAAAGAACATTAAATTGGAATACCTTTATTGGCAAACATTCACAAGCTAAACCAAAAGTTTAGTAGTACCTCACAAAGTTAGTTCCCTAGAGACATTATCATTTTTTTGTTTCTATGTATAAAATGATCTTTTACAGGTTTCTATGAGCATAAATCCAAATATAATCACATTAAAACACCTGAGGTAAACATTTCTGCTGAAGGAAATGCCCTGATTTATGTTGGTACCTTAAAAATTCCTTCACAGTTGATTAAAATATGACCCAGAATACTTTCAGGATGTAGGATAGTAAGTGGTTCAAATATCACTCTTCCATTTTCCAGTGATTAGCTAGTCCTACAAGCACCAATGCTGCAATAGGTAGCAGGCTTGTTCTTTGAAGGGTGGTCCCTGTGTCTGTGCCAACATCTGCTTCTAGTCTCATTCCTTGGTCTTTTCCAGCATTCATTAGGCAAGCTCTGCCTAATGATCTTGAAGAGCTACCAAACCACTGTACAATTTGTCAGTTCCATTAACAACTTTCCATATTTTAGCTTCAATGTTTATTTTTTATCTTCACTAGTAAATTATAGATACTTGAAAATATTGAAATGCAAGTATTTTTCTGAGTTCATTTTCCATATCATTCAGCTGTAATTAAGGGTATAATGACTCACCAACTGCATAAGTTCACATTCCTGGGCTCTAAGCAACACTTCCAGAAAATATTTCCTTTCTTCTTTGTTATTTCCAAAGTAAAGAATGCTGTCATAGAATCCTATTTTTGCCATCTAATCACAGTCTTAGACTTGGATCTAATCCAACACCCCACTCAGTTGAAAAATGTATTACTTAACATAACTTAGTACCCCGATGGATAACCAGCTAGTCTTGGCTTAAAGTCCACTAAAGACAGGACACATTCATCTTCATAAAACTCATCTTCCATTTATGGTGTAGAAGAAATCCCACTGGCGATGGACAATGGACGATGTAGCATTCCAGTTCTAGCAACATGAGTTAGGACAGGAGTGACTTACCTTCTAAGGACTTGCCTTCCTTGCCTTTCCTGGCACGGAAGGAAGTATTCAAAGTACAAGAAAAGAAAACTCATGTAAAATATGCTCAGGGCTTGCTAGTGTCCCCTCTTCTCACAGAAAGAAAGATATTTTCCTATTAAATATAAATCTGATTTCCTATAAATTACATTTTCATTAAATACTCATAGGCAGATTCTGAATAAGACAGATGGGAGCTTACTCTCAGGGAAATTACAGTAACAGTGTGAAGAAACAGACCCATAGACAATAAGTGAATGTAGTTTACAAGAAAAAAAGATCAAATGAATTCTGTTAATAGAATGGTGTCTGTATGTAAAGATTAAAAAAAACATGAATACAGATGCAAAAAGAACAAAAAATAATTTTTAAGCATAAACCACTAGTTGTATACATATTCACATAAATTCAGGCAAATAAAACTTAAGTTCAATGAGAAAAAATAAAGAATAAGACAAGGTGATATACAAATATACAAGTTACAACCAGTACTTCAGGTATGATGTTGCTAAGGCTGAAGTCCAAATGACAGTTCTAACCCTAGGCCCTAATTATGTTCTACAGAGTGCCCATGAAAAATAAATAAGTAAATAAATAAGGAATGAAAGAAAGAAAGAAAGAGAGAGAGAGAGAGAAAGGGTAGGAGGGAGGAAGGAAAAAAGGAAGGAGAAAGAAGAAAAAAGAGAGAAAAAGAAAAAAGAAAAGGAAATCATTCAAATTGTAGTTAGTAGCTAACTTGTCTTTCTTGAGTTTTTTTTTCTTCAAGCTGAATATCACCAATTCCTCCAACTATATTTTACTCAACATGATTTTAGCAAAAAATTTTAGCTAGGAAGATTCCTGTTTCATCAATAGTGTTTTAAAAAATGTACTTAGATGCAAAACAAGACTCCAGATGTAGCTCTAGCCATGAGACATGTGTCCCTGTGTCTGGTTTCACACTTAACTCGTGCTACCTCAGCTCATATTAACTTGTTAATTTTTAAATATTATTATTTTAATTATTTTTTTATTTATTCAATTGTGTGTGTGCGCATGTGTGTATGTGTGTGTGTGTGTGTGTGTGTCGAACCTCAGGCAAATTCGGGAACCACCATGGACCCCCTCTACCTCCTCCTGTTTACTCTGCCTGGGGATTCACAGGCTTCGCCCTACCAGGACCAGAAACGCAGGTCGCCCCCTCCCACTTCCATCCCGCGTCTATATGTGGGGTCTAGGAACCCAACTCAGGACCTTCCGCCTGCAAGGCAGAGGCTTAACCCCTGAGCCACCTCTCCAGCCCCAATTTTTAAATATTATTTAATAAATAATATTTAACAACCAAAAATAAATTTGTTTTATGCCAAGATTCAGAGTTTTTTTTAAAAACACGTCTAATTACCTGTATAAGGTGAAAGAGTAAAGACAATGATAAGATCAATCTATTGGTAGCTGTCTTCCAGGCTGAACTGGTCATTGTTAGGGCTGTTGGTTTCAATCCAACTGTACTCAGGCAGTGGTTAGACATCAAAACTCATGTTAATACATCATGAGCAACACAACAGTTCATAAGATTGAAGTTCTTGGTTCTGTGTCCCTGTACTTACCGTATTTTCAAAAAAAAAGTAATTGTATTTTTCTAATAGAATTTTTCTTTACTGCTTCTTAATTTAAAGGCAATTTTTTTCTCAAGAGCTCATAGAAAGAATTTTCTAGCAAAGCATGAAAATGTGATCTTAGTAAGAGCCCCTTTCTCCTCCTTTCCTAGCTCTCTGCAGCTGACCTGAGAACAAGAGCTGAGCTAGAAGTTCGCAGGTGGAGGAGCTGGCAATAGATTCAGGTTAGCACAGAGGCTGAGATGAGGAATGATTTTTGATCAATAAGACAGAGTAATTTTCTTTCTAAAAGATGTGGTCTTGATGAAGGTATTACTTCCATTTGATAAGGTCTCACGACAACATTCGTTGATTTTTGCTGGAGAACGGTGATGGCCAATATTGTTACTTTGGATATAGAAGCACCTGGAAGAGAAATTTCTGGGCATATCTGCAGTGGAGCTTCTAGTAGCAGGAAGACCTGTTCTAAATATGAGTGAAACCATTCCTTGAGCTGGATCCTCAACTAAATATCAGAGAAGGCAGCTGTGCGCCAGCCTCCTTGCTTTCTGCTTCCTGACTAGACTTGATGGAACAACTGTCTCAGTACCCTACTGCCACTTTTCTCTTCTTGGAGGGCTGCACATTCATACTGCAAGCTCAAATAAACCCTTCCTTCCTCCCTTAGGTTGTTGCCAAAGACATTTAGCTTTCTCATGTTTGTCATAGCACTATTCATAATAGTCAAGAAATGGAGCAAAATATCTCAGTCTTTACCTAATGAATGAACACAGAAAATTCCATATTTTGAGAATAGCCTGATCTGTATGGTGAGTATGGTGAGTTTTGTTTCATGGCAATAAGTAAAGTACACAAATAGAAGTCGGTCAGTTTGCATCTTACTACTTAAGGTAAATGTCGGAGAGTGGACTGGACATGTATATTTCCTTCAGAGTTAGCCTATCTGTAAAAATGCAGGTCAATTGTTTACTAAACTTACTAGAGCTAGAGATTCATGCTTTTCTTTCAATATGTTCATAATCAAGTAGAAAAGAGATAGAGGCAAAAAAGGCCATCTTAGAACATCCAGAGATAGGGAACCTGACCAGTGCTGAAGGATTCCTAGAGGAGGTAATAACCTCTACATCCAGGCAGTAAAAAGTCACAGACTAGGAGCTAGAAATATAGCTCAGTTGACAGTCTGCTTGCCTAATAGATACAAGACCCTTGATTCAATCCCCAGCACTGTATAATTTAGGCTCCGTAGCACATGTCTGTTATCCCAGCCGTTGGGAAGAGGAGGAGGAGGAGTATTAGAAATCAGAATCATTCTCAGCTACATAGCTACATAGGGGGTTCAAGGTTAGCTTGGAGTATATAAGATCCTGTCTCAAAAAAAAAAAGTCTCAGAGCAGCATGCTTATCTCTGCCTCTTTGCAGCATTGAGCACTGTGCCCACCCCATATTAGGTGCTTAATAAATATTTACTGGACTAAACAGAGTGTACTTTGATCATGTGAAAAGGATTTGTGCAAGATCAGAAGGGGTGATTTAAGGTGAACTGTATATTGCATCGATAGCTTCAAAGGTTTCAAGTACATTCTGCCGATTTTCTCCTCAACTTATGCTGTACATATCACTGTCTATTTTCTGCTACCTCTCTTCTCTAGAGATGTGTGCTCTTGAAGGATGGAATTTATACTGCAATTGTCTAGAACAGTACCTAGCATGCAGTAGGAACTTGCCAAATGCTTATTGAATGCATAAGAGTGCAAAGTCAATTTCATTGAGGAAACATGATTTAAAGGTAAGAAAAACAGAAAACAACAACCAGCCATAATTCAGAACATCAGAGACCCTACATTAATCACCTGGAACCAGACCAGCCTAATCTCTTCCCATCCTAAAGCTCAGGGAAATTTGCGGAAGAGGGGGCGGTAAGATTGTAAGAGCCTAAAGATGGGGAGGAGCAATGATAAGCAAGATATTCCACACAAGTTAGGGCTGAAGTAACCATAATAGGACTTTGCATGACCTGACCAATGATCCCCCCCAAAGTCTAGCATGGATCACAGGCACTAGGATCCTTAGAGAGAAGGGATTAACAGTCACAATAGTGTTCCCATAGTAAAGGGGAGCACAAGAAAGAACTCTAGGCAATGCTACTGAGTTCGTATACCTCATTACAGTGGAGAACTATGCAGAGGGAAGTTTGACATTCACACTAAAGGATGCTCCAGGGATTGGGGGGGAAGAAGAGAGGGGGGCACTGGGAGAAAAGGAGGGAGGGAGGTGAAAGGAAGGGGAAAAGGAGGGAGGGAGCAAGGGGGACTGGGAAGGGGTGGAGGGAGGGAGGGGACTGTGGTACCTATTAAGTTTGTATGAGTAGGTAAAAAATTTTTTTAAAAAGTTAAAAAAATCAAAAAAAATAAATAAAGGTAAGTTCAATATATTTTGCTTTTCTTGTTTGTATTTGGCTGCAAGAAGGAAATTCATCAGACTGAGAACTCTGTGCCTCAATTCTTACTGCTCTGGGCAGTGGTTCTTGCTTTTATGAGATTTATGTGAAAGCTGCTAAGTCTCTATGTAGAAAAATGCACATGTATATGATATCAGACACAGAATGTTTGGTTGAGATGGCTTGATCTAGTAGAGGGAGTTTTGAAAGAATTGGGGATTCTTTTGTTGTTGAGTTCTCCTATCCTTTGAGAAACCCTGTGAGAGACTGTTGCTATTATGCATACAATGAGAGATATTAAATGATACATATGTTAAAGTAGCTCTAATCCTTAATATTAACCTAAGTCAATAAAGAAGTCTATTTAAAAATATGTAAACTTTGTATAAGAAATTGCTTTTTAAAAGAATTATATTTCAGAATACAAAAGTAGCCCATTTCTTATGAAAATGATCCCCCCCCCCAGCCTCTGGCCATTTCCCAGTGCTGGAATCCTCAAAGCTCCAGAGCAAGGCAGCATTTCCTACAGTGCGGCTGGCAGTTGGGCAGCCTTGAACAGCTCCCAAACAGCCTGCTTCCCAGTGCCACTCAATCTGTCTCCCTTGCTTTGTCCCTCCCTGACCCCTGAAGAGACCCACTTGGCAAGGCAACCAGGAACTGAGTCGCGCCACCACCCACGATGTGACAACGTGATCTCTGATCCTCCCTAGCAAACCTTTCGATGATGAAGTCAACCCCGGCTGTGACAACTGAGGGGGACTTGCTCACTGACCCTGAACCAGTCTGCCCAGCACAATCCCTCCTGACTCCCACCCACGAAAACTATGACTAGAAATATTCTTATCGGCAAGCCCAGAGTTACCAAGCTTACTTGTAAGAATTTGAGAACCTTTTGGTAACTCCTTTTAATACAGTGATTTTTATTCTTGTGCTCTATATAGTTTGCCTGTGTTCTAGAAACTTCCTCCTTTTTCTTCTCACATATGGGTTTTTTACTACCCCCTGCTCTCTGTGTTAGGGTGATTTGTGGAAGTGTAAAGAAAGGAGAGAGATGAAAGGAGAACGTGGGAGATCCTCCACCGTCTCCTGTGAAGTCTGGCTCTGGTAATGAGTTACTCAATCCCTACCACAGTAAGGACATGTGAGCACATAATGGCTTCAGTTCCCTCCTCAGCCTGTTCAGTTGTGTAACAGAGCACCTTCTACAGAGGAGACGGAAGCACGCCTGGGATGCTCCTGTTCCCCTGACCACAGATGATGAGCAGCCTGCTGGGTGGGTGAGCCCAAGGCAGTGACTTCAGGATTTCTGGCATCAGGCTTTAGTAATGAGTATCCGTCTCTAAATCTCAATATAAACACGTTGGACATAAACAATTACATATGAAAATTCCTGTGTCACCATAAATTCCAGTCTACTTGGGAAGTCTTAGAAGACTAAATGAATTGGGGGGGGGAGATAAGTACCTGAATACTAAGTACTTCACTATTTCCAAAACCACAAAGGAACTTAATATCTTTCCTACCAATTTGAAATGATTTTTTCTTTCTACCCTAAGATTTCCCAATTTCTCCTCAGATAGTGGACTGTGCCTTCAGAAGAATTATTTGAGTAGGCTGTTGTCACTAGGATAAAATATATTTTAATATTCCCAATGTCTCCTCTATCTTGCATGTTTCTACCAAGTGTCTTTTTGTATTGTGAGCTATTGTAGAACTCTCTGGACTCCTGCTTTCCTGCATATACCTGACCTCTTCCATAAAGCAGACTCTCTAGAGCTCCGCTCTTACACTAGCAGCTTCTGTTCTGGAACAGATCTGAAATACCAAGTTTCTGGTGGCATTACAGATGGATGGCTGGTACTTAATGCTGGCTTACTTGCATTCTGCAAGGTCACTGCTTGTTAACTATTAGCTACAGCCCCTAACTCTGATTTGACGAAGTTTGTGTTGAGTTGGCATTCCAAAACAAAAAAATATTCCATCTGTTAAGATTATTCAAACTAACTAAGCAATCTAAAAAAGGGTCTTTTGTATGTGATTTTCCTTGATTTTTTAAAAAAAAAAGTTTGAATAAGTCAAGTAACTTGATCCAGTGTTAGAACTGCACACCAATTTAAAAACAATAACTAATAACTCATTCCAAGAAGTTTAAATATCTTTAACCATTTCTTGAGTGTTTGAGAAGCTTCATTTGAAAATAAATCATGCTTAATATATTTTCTCTGACATCAAGAATTTCAAAATATGGGGGCTGGAGAGATGGCTCAGGGGTTAAGCCTCTGCCTTGCACGCGGAAGGTCCTGAGTTCGGATCCTAGACTCCATGTATAGACACCTGGCGGAAGCACGGCTGGTCCTGGTAGGGCAGAGCCTATGAATCTGGGGCAAAGTAAACAAGGAGGAGGTGGAGGTGGTCCATGGTGGTTCCCCAAATTCGCCCATGGTTCTACACATACACGTGCACACACATACGCACAACTGAATAAATAATAATAAAAATATTTAAAAAAAAGAATTTCAAAATATGCATATACTAGATGTAAAAATATGTCAAGTGATATGATCATTGTATTTGAAAGTCAGTTCTGCACTGTTATATAATAATCTGCTATTTATATGAATGTGAGCTAAATGGTAAAATCCAATCTTTATTGTTATAGAAAAGGGCTAAAATTTCCGCAGAGCTTTTTTAACTTCAGTTTTTCATCTTAGATTGCTATTTGTTTTTAGTATAGTTATTTCAAAGAAAGGCAGGAGGGTGGATCTGCACAGGTGTTTGGTAAATGAGGTATGAAACTTATCCTCTCTCAGTGGAATTATGTGGTTGGTCACTGGCAAGCACTCTACTGACCCAGCTGTCTCTTCAGCCTAATATATGTACGAACTCCTTAACTTTCTTTGCTGGGATGTATTTTCCTTGATTTGTTTACTTACCTTGTCTATATTTTGTGTCAGACACATAGTGTTAGTAATGTTAGTGATATAAAAGTAATTGGGAGAGTTATACATATCTCTAGGAAGAGATACTTACACACTTCTGTGTGTAATATATATTTTCTTGATAGCATCAACAAATCCCACAGCACACAAGCTCTTCTTCCAACAGACTTGGACATTTTTCCCCTTGAGACAAGATTTTTGAGATAGTTTAAGATGAGAGAGAAGTGACACTGTGCAACTTCCAAGGCTAGATTACCTAAAGGAAAAAATACTTTCTACCCTGTTTTCTGGCATCCTTGTTTTGTAAGCCTGTGGGCCAACCTTAATGCAAACATTGTGTTTGCCCGGAGGAATTCAAATTAGAACATAATGAGAGACCACACATAAAAAGCCTAAGACATTATCAAGATAGATACAGAGACAGAGAAACAGGGCATGTGCATGACTGAACAGTTCCGATCTGTCTAACCAGTTATCCTTTTTTAAAAATCAATTTATGAGAGAAAGAAAGAATGGAATGCTATGATAGAAGGAAGGACGTCAGAGGATACCTTCAGAAGTCTGTTTCCACTCCGTGAGCTTCTAGGGATTAAATTCCAGGTTTTTAAGTAGGTAACTTAACTACTGAGTTATCTCATCACTTATCCTTTAGTCCAATCCAAATCTTTTCTCTCTCTCTCTCTCTCTCTCTCTCTCTCTCTCTCTCTCTCTCTCCCTCCCTCCCTTCCCTCACTATGCTCACAAAGCTTGCCTTAAATTCCTGCTTTAAATGATCCTTGGCCTCAGTTTTCTGAGTTAGTGAGACTACAGAGGCATGCAAGGCAGTCTACCAACACCCTTGAGAGACTTTGGGCCAGAACTCAGGAGCCAGGCCCTTCTCAAATTAGGAGTGCACATAAACCTTAGACAAAATGTAGTGATTGATATAGGTGAAATTTTGAACATGTTATATACCAGTAAAATATGTTCCACACACAACTGGAATACTCTACATGCTTTTCCAGATTTGACACAAATTCTGTGCTTCTTGTGTAGACTGTGTAAGAGGTCTTCCCTGCTCTTCAATTTAGAGAAGGTAAGAATGGCAAGCGTGACATGAAATTCACAGGTAACTAATCCCGAGCCAGATGGATCAACTATACACCAAAGAAGCTATGCAAACACCTTTATCCCCCCAACTCTGGAATAAGATATAAACAAAGCAATTTTGAAACTATTTAGTTTATGATATGAAATTGTTAGACACAACGAGAAGAATCTGGTCCATTATTAATCACACCAGATTAATACTTCTCAAATCAGTTAATTCTACTTGTAACAGTTACTTGTACAGCACTGTAAGTAAATTTGTAAAAAAAACCAATTTAAGATTCGGACATGGAGAGACATACCAGTAACTGCACCACCTGGGAGGCTGAAGCAGCAGGATGGCAGACTCTAGGCCAGCCTGGGTTCATCGTGCGAGTGTCTCAGAAACACACAAACAACCAGCTTCAACCCCACATTTAGTGTGTGTGTGTGTGAACGCGTGTGTTTGTGTGTGTCCCGGCATATGAAAGAGAGGGCATTTTGAGTATTTGTGCCTGTGGAGGACCAAGGGAGACATGGAGAATCATCTGGATTGCTCTACCTCTTTATTGCTTTGCTCTAGGGCTTTTCAGGTTCTGCCTCCCGGAGAATTACAGGCCATGGCCATATCTGCCCAGAATGGCATTTTTTCATCATGGGATCTAATGATGATCTGAACTCAGGTTCTTTTAGCTTGGGCAAAGACTTTAATCTTTGAGCCTTCTCCCCCAGTCTCCAAATTTAGTTTCTTTTTTTTTTTCTAAGTGGTAAGCATAACATTTTCTTCTTAAAAGTTAAAATTAAGCATATAGAACAACATGCCTGTCTGATTTATTTTCATTTGATATATTCATAGAGTGCTTACTATTGTTGAAAAAGTACACTTGAGGAAAGAGAACAATAGTCTTGATGAGGAGGACATAATTGGAGGTGACAAAGCTGGAATAGAAGCCTAGGAAATTTGATTCTAGAGTCCACATTCTAAACTATGACATCTTTGACAAGTACATCAGCTATTCCTTTAACTCAATAAGAGAGTTCCCCTTCCATGCCTATGGAATATTTGTAGGAATATCTCTAGTGAAGAATGAATCCACTGTAAAGATAAAAGGGAAACACTACTGATACCATGTTGTAGTTGCCTCTGAACAAGGGCTTCTATGATCCAAAGATATTTTCAAGAAGTTAGATACAAAGCATCTCAAGCATTAAATATAATTAAAAGCACAAATATTTAAAAATATGTTTTCAATGTTGCTGACTGCTGAAGTACACTCTAGTTTGGTTTGTAGTCTATGTGTTGTTAATTACCAACTTATTCTTTGAATTTATATATATATATATATATATTTTTTTTTAAAGATATTTGAGCTAGGGTGGGAGTGCAGGGTGTGTTTATATGATGACATGTAGAAGTCACAAAACAACTGTTAGAAGTGGGTTCTCTTCTTCCACTATGGGATCTAAGTATCAACTCAGATCAGACTTCTTGCAAATACCTTCATCCACGGAGCAAATCTTGTCAGGCCTCCTTTTTTTTTTTTTTGGCATGGTCCTTATTTCTCTCCATAAGCTATGTCTGTACATTGGAAACTTAGTCTGAGGTTTAGTGTATGAGAAGTGCTCAATAAACATTCTGAATAACACAAAAGGATAAATTGATGTGCTGGGGACCAGGAACCTAATTTGTGCTGAGCAAGTGCTGTATCAGGAGGCACATCCCCAGTTCCTGCTCTAAACATTATCAGTTATGTAGAGTGACTGTGCAACTGTCTCTTACATGGCAAATGAAGAAAGCAAAAGTTATTTCTATACATTTATTTTCCTATATGCTTTTGTCTATAAAACATAATCCTGCATATGATAAAAAGAGATGAAGAGTTTGTTGTTCTAGTAAGCATATATAAATTCTTTTCGGTGCTTTTGGAAGTGCATGCAAATGTACAAAATGGCTTCTTCAGTTATTTACTGTTCAACATGATTAGAGTTTTTAAAAAGAAAACATTCAGGTGAAAATTAGAAACTCTACCTGCATTGGCAAGATTTTGTATCCTTGGCTTGGAGGATGCGGTCACATAGTCTTTCGGAGGAACTCTATATCAGTGCTCCTAGCCGTAGGTAGTAAATCCTAGAAACAAGAACAGACAAATGTATAAATTTACGTCATAAGAGCTTCTTCACAGTAAGACTATTGTACCAGCATCTTTGTTTTTCTTTTAATTATCTCCCAGGTCTGTTTTTATCTCACATAAAGTGCTCTAATTGCATAGCCTCAGTACGGTTAATTTAAGAGAGTGGGTTTTGTAAAGCATACCTTCTTCTCAGATGTTTCAGGGTTAATAATTTATGGATTATAAAATTCACAATGAAAGGCATCACTTAACTGCAAGGAATAGTTTAAAAGAACCCTGTGGCGCTGGTATCAAAACAACTGATTTTGGACAATTCAAAGACTAGGCCCAAGAAGCGATGACATAGTTAGAAATGAATAAAACAAGTGGTTAGGTGTGTGTCTACTTTACAGAGACATATGATCAATCAATAATCCCCCCACATGGTCTTGCAATATCATTACAAACATGAACAGCACAGAAGCTGGGCATCCTATTCAACTGAAAACCTGGGCACAAAAAGCCCTAGAATGTTCTGTCGTTAGTCAAAAAGCCCTGGGATGTTCTGTTATTAGTCAGACACTCCTTCAGGCCGACTGGATTTGACTGCTTCTGCAGTCTTTGAGGCTTCAGGAATGAATATGCATAACCAAACTATAGGATTTTAGTTGTGGACGACCTTGCAGCCTGACCCTCTTCTTTTATCAAAGAAAAATGCAATATTTTGCAAGACCAGTTACCCATCCTTCAGACAACAGCTGTACTTTAGCATCCTGACTTCCAAGACTTGCAGGAGACTCAAATACGCCTGCTTCCAAGACCTTTGCTTGCCAACACCTTTCCTCTGAATCACATTTAAATAAAATACTCCTGAACTCATGCACAGAAACTGGTCCAGTGGCTCGGGTGCCCTCTCCCCGAGTTCCGCCGGGCCTGGGCTTTCTGGGCCAAGTGCGCCCATCCTGCCTCAGGCCCTGGCACGGCCGGCGCCCAGCACGGCCAGGTTAGGGGAGGACGGTGGCCAGGAGGAGCCTGGTAGGGGGCGGCGGGGGTCTATCGTCAGCCCGCAGGAGCCCAGGACCACCGCGTCGCGGGCCGTGGGGTCGGCCTGGGGGTGGCGCGCCGCGGCCTGGTCCGCGCGACAGGGGCGGCGGGCGCGGGGGCGGCGGGGGCGGCGGGCGCGCTCTCCCTCCTCCTCCCCCCCCCCCCTCCTCCTCCTCCCTGTCCTCCTCCCCCTCCTCTCCCTCCTCCTCCTCCCCCTCCTCCTCCCACGCGGGCTCGGCTGATGCTGCCATGACTCAGCGCTTCTCGCAGGCCGCCCGGCCGGGCACCGCGCGGGCTCCTCCCGCCGCGTCCTCCCCCTCGCGCCACCCGCGCCCGCCCCCGCCGCGGCGCCTTCCTCGCGCGGCCGCCGCCCGCCGCACTCCGCGCCCGCCGCCGCCGCCCCGCCATGGAGCCCCGGACGACCCGCCGCCGCCACACGCACCAGCGCGGCTACCTGCTGACGCGGAACCCGCACCTCAACAAGGTGAGCGGCCTCCCGGGCACGCGGGACCCCCGCCGTCCTCATCGCGGACCCTACCGCGGACCCCACGATCCGCCGCCTCACCGCCGGCCCCGCGGGGTCCTCCCCGCCCCCCGCCGTCCTCCCCGCGGACCCTGCACTGTTGCCACCACCAACGTCCTCACCGCGGACCCCCAGGGTCCCCACACGGTCCCCACCACCGGCCCCCGCCGCGGTCGGTCCATTTCCAGGGTCGCCCCACAGTGGTCCCCACACGGTCCCCACCCAAGTCCCCGCCGCGAAGGGGCGCGTGCAGACGGCAGCAGCCCCCTGCGAGGATTGGGTCAGGGTGGCAGCATCACACACTTGGGGTAACACTGGGGGTAGCCGTGTAGACAGTGGCCCTGCTGGCCCATCCTGGGCCCCCCCAGTCCCGGATCCCTCGCGAGGTGCGGAGGGACCCCGAGCGCTCTCGTTCGTGAGCATCGCGGGTTCACAGGCTGGCAGTGCGCGGCCGGCGCCGGGCAGGTTAGCACGACGTGCCCGGCCCACCAGGGACCGTGTCCTGCCGACACGTGGGGCTGGCAGCGAACCGCTTCTCTTCCAATTTGTTTTTCTTTTTAAAGTCTGGCTTTTTCCAAGTCAGAGAAGTGTTGTAACCTGTCCTCTTTTTTCATTGAGGCGAATTCAGAGTACTCCCGATTGAGATACCTGTTCAGATTCTGGTAACACTTCCATTTTCCAGACACCTACGATCTCTTTGAAATGAAAAAAAAAAGACATGTCAGGATCTTTGAGTTTCCTTCTGTGTATCAAGCTTCTTATTTTGCAGTCTGGTTTGTCTCTTGTTTTTGTGAGCACTGATACCATTTCTTATTTATTCAGTACATTGAGCATGACATGAGTCAGCACCGAGGTTTGCTTACCCAGGAGGGTTATCTCTTTTACAAAACACCCTTTGTCATTAAGACCCAGACCTCAGCTTTTCCCCATAGTCATGTTGCTGGTGATCTATTTGTTGACCCTTATACACGACTTGATTTGGGTTTTTTTTTAATGCATTGCTAGTATGAGTTTTTAAGTTTTGTGGTGACAAGTAACATATAAACCTAGGATTTTAATATTCATTTAAAGCATAACATTTTAAGTTGCTCCTTTTTTGCTCCCAAGATGAATTTGTCAGTAATTTTTTTTTCTCCCGTTCGATGGAATAGGCCTGTTTTTAGGAGAACAAAGATAAACTTTGGTGTGACAAAACCATTTGTAACTTTCATTTGTTACCTGACTGCTTTCATTTATGATGAAATTATGGGTTGCCCAAAACAAAGCCGCATGAGTAGAATAACTTGTTTGCTTTCTCCTTCAAGTCAGAGCTAGTGTTTATTACTAGTGGGTACAGGAACAGGCAATCCTTGTGCAAGGGCGTGTATGCCTACATGATGTTCACACCAATAATTTATGAAATTAATATCTTTGTCGCCTCTTTGTCTGTAATAGTTGATACCTACTTCAGAACATCACTGTCACAAAGGTCTTCATCAAAGGTCTAGGATTGCAGCTTGAATTTGTTAACACATTTTTAATTTATAAGTGAAATTTCATATCTGCATTATATGAAATTGGATTCAAAATTTGGTTCATCAGTCACCACAATAATTGATATAATAAGCAGTCAATATAATAAACTTTACTCCACTTATTCAGTCCTAGTATGCAGGCATGGTCCCTCCTGGAAATAGTTTTTGTTTATGTATAGAATTGAGCCAGGACCACTTTGGTCTGCCACACACTCAAGAAGACTCTCTGCTTTCAAGTTTATAAGTAGTCGGGATTTTTTTTGTTTATTTGTTTGTATTTCATGATGATGTGACTCCAAAGGGACACTAATCCTAATAGTGTTTTGTCTGTCTCCTAATAGTGTTTTGTCTGTCTCCCAATTGCCCAGCCTGTCACTTAGCTATGGAAAGACTTGTTTAACCGCTAATACAGAACCTTGTCACCTTAACTTTGGGTCACAGTGACAAGCTTTACTGGTTTTATTTCCATTGCCTGTCTGCATTTTCCTCTGTTGTCCAGTATTCATAGTGTCTCTTCTACCAGGTTGAATGTCAAATTAATTTTACTCTTTGCTTCAAATTTATCTCATTAGTATTCATATTTAGCCTTTCACTTAAAATATAGTTGCTGATTTTCTTCTTTTCTCTTTTTAAGAGGAAAGAATTAATTCCTATAATTAAGGTGTTATTAGTTGATTTAATGAAGATCTCTCTAGGGAAGTCTTTCCTAATTATCTTAGTCCTATTATCATTACTTAACACTTTCGTTTCTGTGCATCCACTTGCACATCTCATTTTCTGTTTATTATATTGTCTTTTTCTTATTTTGGTTATAGGGCAGAAATCACAGTATTTAATATTTTCTTAGTGGATATTAACTGAGAACTCTCTTTTGTCTTTAAGCAATACTCAACCTTTAAAGGATGTAATTTTTTCTTGGCTTGTTTTTAGAGACAAGATCTCTTCCCTACATATATCCTAGCCTGACCAACTGCTGATCATCCTGCCTCAGCTTCTCAGTGTTGGGCACAAAACTTGGCCTTGTAGCCACCTTTTTATTTATTTGTTGTTATTTGTTGTTATTGTTACTTTTTTTTCTGACTGTGTAGTAGCCCTGGCTAACCTGGAACGTGCTATGCAGAACAGCCGCTGTTGAACTCAAAGATCCGCCTGGGAGTTGTAGTAGTGAGCCCCCACCTGATAGCTACAGATAGCTCTTAAGTGGCAGGCATGACATTATCTTAGGACAATACACTCATTACTACTGTAACTGTGAAGGTAAATTTGCTTTCAAGTCTAAAGTGCATTTGAATCTCTATGCCATTAGATTGCACAATGGTATATATACTCAGAAATGGTGGGGTTTGCTTTAAATTTGAAATTTTAATTCCTGGCTGGATAATCTAGAGAGGTTAAATTGGTAAAATCAAGATTAACAAATATGAATTAAAAAAAAAAGAACTAGAATCTTCCTATTCATATGTGGCACGATGCCTTATTACTCTTTATACTTAAGTATGTGTTCTTCTAGATGTGATTTCATCATAACTATTGGGAAATTTTGTCACCTCACAGTTAGGGGATTTAGTATTTTTTCATGCATACATAGCCTTTTTTGTTTGGAGGGGATTTTACTTGGTAGTTACATAGTAAGTTACTGAAACTCATTGTGTAGATTAGGGTGGATGTAAACTCAGAGCAATCCTCCTGCCTCAGCCTCCTGAATGCTACAAGCATAACCTACCATGCTCAGCATCCTAATCTGTTTTTAATATGCTAATATATACCTGTTTTGCATGTATATGTCTGGTTTAAAGTGTATTATTTTCAAGGATAACTCTGGATTTAGATGAATTGTGTTTCAGTGTTGTCAGAAATTTCTGGTGGGAATTATGCATTATAAAATGCTATATGAAATTAAAATACTGCACAAAATAAAAAATCTTGACTTATTTTTTACTTCTGTTTTTGTCATCTCATTTATGCAATAGTTAAAAAACACTGATCTACTATAACTAATTTGTTCTTTTCTGTCTTTAAAAGTGAATAATAGCACAACTGGTAAGTCTACAAATTACAAACTCTTCAGTACTTTGTATAGTTTGATTTAGTTGCAGTAAATGATGTTGTCTCATTACAGTTTGGCTCAGCATTTTTAACTGTGAAATCTGTAACGCGAGCTTCCACAGAAGGCTTGCTAGCCGCTTGCTTCCCGGCACATCAGGGCCTTGGGGGAAACAAGTCTCATGACTAGGAGACAAAGTACTGTACTCCCAAACAAAGGATTATTGTCATAAAGGGACATGAGTGGACAGAGAATGTGAAACATGAATATTTCTCTGAGGCTGTGGAGATGGAGTTGCATTGTGTCTAAGTCTGTTTTAGGCACTTGAAGCCTTTGAATAGAGAGCAGAGCAGGTTAGCTTAGCAGTACAGGTGCCTGCTTTCAAATCTGTTGACCTGAATTTCATCCCTGGCAGCCTACATGGTGGAAAGGAGAGAACTGACTTCTGAAAGTTGTCCTCTGACCTCTACCCACTTACTATGGCATACCCCTATCGCTTTTTCTTTCAAATAAATTTTTAAAAATTGTGAAGGGAGAAGACAATATACATTTAGTTTCTATAGTTTAATGAGTACTCTGGGAATAAAATAATAAAAAATTTTTTTAGAAATATGGGGATGTAAATTGAGCTTTTATACCAGTATATACAAACTCCAAACCTAAAAACAGTCACTGCCCATTTTTTTTTTTACTGATTAGGTAATGATTGATTAATAGCATCAGTCAATATACTTTTATGTTCTTGACAATGATCATGATTACATTATGAGTATCCCTACAAATCTGAAGATTGAAGGGGCACTCAGACTTCAGTACAATATTAGAAGTAGGTCCCTTGAATATATAGAATATATGAAAATACATTTGAATTATCTAGTTAGAATCTCCAAAGGTATTTTCAAGCTTTTTTGCATAGTACATGTGCATACTTACATACATATACATACATAGAAACATATATGTGTGTATATATATATGTATAAGGCTGTTGATGTACACTTAATTACTCAAAAATTTCTCTGTTGAAATCTTAACTCCTAGAGCTTCTGAATGTAACTATTTTAGAGGTAAGGCCTATAAATAGGTAATTAGTTGAAATGGACTGTCTAGGCTAGACTCTAATCCATGTGTCATTTAAGTGTGATTAGGGCATGTGTACAGAGGACAGATCATGTAAGAACAAGGGAGAAAGCCAAAGTCTGTAAGTTTGAAGTCACCTGTAGAGCAGAAGGAGAGAAATGGCACAAAGAAACCAACCTGCCAGTCTCCAGAAATGTGAGAATAAATTTCTTTGATAAAGCACTCATGTGTGTGGACCTTTGCTTTGGCAGTCTTAACAAAAGAATACATTTGTGTAATTAAAGCAATTTCATAACGCAATACTTAACTCTTGATGTATTTACTGTACCCTGGTAGTGTTTGGTTATCAGGAATGAATTGCAGTGCATACTCTAAAAAACAGTCAGCTCTGTAATTTAAGTAGTTCTTTTACGTATTAGGAAAGATAATTAGAGAGTAGTTTTCTCTATTTTCTTAGTGTTATATATGGGGCTTTGTCTTTGCTTTTCCATGTCCTGTATTTTTCCATATCCATGTCAAAATCAGTGTGATGACTAATTAATCTCCCCGTTGTCAACTTTCTGAGATCTGGAATCACCTTGGAGAGGAATGCTGGGCCCACTTAGTGTTGGGGGAGGGGATGGAATTTTATCTTGGTCAGAGTAATTGAGGTGTGAAGCTCACCTTCTGTCGTTCCTGGGCTCCAGTGTTGGGGCTGTATAAGAAAGAAAGTAAATCATGCACATCATATTCACCCCTCTCTGCTTCTCGACTTGGGATGCAATGTGACCAGCTACTTCAAGTGCCTGCCGCCCTGACTTCCTTACCGCGATGCACCTTGCACGGATGCGGGGGGGGGGGACCTTTTTTTTTTCAGTTGTGTTTGTCAAGAGTATTTTATCACAGCAATGGAAAAGTAAGACAAATATCTTTTTCTTTCAGTACTGGGGATTGAACCCAGGATTGATCCTATCAGTGAATATAAATTATTGAGTTGGTAACTAATAAAAGGTGCTTTATATATTTTTTTAAAAATATAAACAAACTGTGCTGTGCATAAGAAATATCCAGAACAGAGCTGGGTATGTAGTTCAGTTTCTAGAGTGCTTGTCTAGCATGAAAGAAGCCCTTGGTTTAATCACCAGCATGGTTTAAACCAGGATATTATAATCCCAGTCCTCAGGGGGTAGAGGCAGGAAGGTCGTCCTTGGCTATGTAGTGAACTTGAGGTCAGCCTGGACAATGTGTGACAATGTTGGGAGAGAGGCTGGGGGGAGAATGTGAATCCAGAAAAAATGTTCTAGAAGGGCTTGGTGAAGAAATGGAAAGATGTAGACAGCAGGAATGTGAGTTGAGTCCGTGTTCAAAAGCATTAAAGGAAGGTGGAGCAGGAGCACTGAATTCATGGCTACCGGCCGCCTCCATGGCTGGGTGTGAAGCCCAGGCCCACCAGCATCATAGTGAGGCACTGTCTCAAAACACAGCAAGTAAACAACCACCCTCAAACCCAAACAAAGAAACAAACAAACTCAAAAAGCAAAAAACAATAAAAGAATGAAATAATTCTTTGTAATACTAAAAGATACAATTCTGAATGAAGTTATAAAAGTTTTAATTATGTACCAAGACATACAGCTACTTTCCTAATAAGAGACACAATACCCAATTTTAAATATTACCACCAAAAGTATGTAGGTAATGCATATGTTAAATAGCTCAAGTATATGCATATATTCAACAATATATACATGTTAAATGTAAATAAACGTAAATGTGTATACAACAGTGTATGCATGATAAATATACACAACTTTAATTTAAAAATTGTTTAAAATACTTTTATTTAACTTTTAAATTTAAATTTAAAAAATTAAGCCACTATAGGACATATAAAGAAAAATAAAAGATATCTTTATAATAGAAAACTTTTAATGTATCATTCTTAGATATAGTTATATAATAGATAGAGATATATCAGACAAATTCCATTCCTGGATTTCTTAGGAAATTTATGTCTTCCAAAATTATCAGGAAAATTCAGTTCAACAGAGCTTTCCTGAATATCTCTCTGGCTCTGTAGTAGGAAAGCCATCCAGTGACATTTCTGGGTGTATTGTATCACAAGCACACAGTTCTCATAAGTCTACAGCACAGTTCTGTGTAAGAGTTCTTAGTATACTCCATGCCAGAGACCCCTTTGGATTGGTGGAAGTCTGTACATGTCAAAGGCAGACAAATAAACTTAGAAACTAGGAAAAAAAAAACTCCTCTAAATATTAAAGCTTAATATGTTAATCATGTTCATTTGTACCTCGAGGGCATTGCTGACTTTAAGACATACAGAGTCATCCAGACAACCTGTAGCTAGAATGCTGCTGTACAGAGTTAGAGGGCATTTCCTGAAGCCTGACAAGTGGAGATGGGTGAGAAGAGGAAGGATCTCAGTCACTGCTGCTTGCAGTCATTTCCAGCTCCCGACAGTAGCTGTTAGTCGTATGCTGAGGCTGTTAAACACTCAGTGCTGATGCATTTCTACCTGCTATTTTACCAAGTGTTTTACCCCCTGATTTTCGTCCTTGTGTTTCCTTTTCCATTTTTTTAATATTTTCATTATTGCATTTTAATTTGTCCAATTAGTTTATGACCATATCTATTTGTGTAATAATTTTAGTACTTGCTCAATTATGATACACTTGCTTACATTTTCATTCTCGGAGTCAATTGGAATGTATTAACAAGTTCGTCCCATGGATCTCTTTACCTGCCTCTGTGAGTGGTGTAGCTGTACATGTAGCTACCTGTATTCATTTAAACTGTCATACATACTTTGAAGAGTTTAAGAGAGGAGAACGTTATGCTTTCCAGATATTTATAATCAGTTGATCTTTGATTCCTGATATTCCAGATTTTCCTCAGGAGACATTTCTCTTCATTTTAAGAACTTCCTTTACTATTTCTTTTAGAACGGCTGTCTTTTTCCTTCCACAGTTTGTGGAGTTATCACCTGGCTTTTGTTTTCCTTCAGGATTTGAAAGTATTATTCCCCTTTTTCCTAGGTCTCCCTCGTTTTTGATGATTAGAAGTGTGTGTGTGTGTGTGTGTGTGTGTGTGTGTGTGTGTGTGTGTATCTTACTCTGGTGCATTCTGATTCATAATCAAGTTTCACAATCTTGATGAGGTAATGAAAAAAGAGAGAAACTTTTCTTGAACACCTCTCTGACTGCAGTAGGAAAACCATTTTGTGGCATTTCTGGGTGTATCATGTCAAAGTACACAATTCTCATAAGTCTGAAGCATAATTCTCTATAGGAATTAGTGCATGCTTCATGACAGAGTCCCCTTTGGATTTGTGAAAGTCTGTATACTTTAAAGCCAGACTTAAATAAACAGCACACATAATATTAAAAGTGAAACCAAGTATAATGAATGATGAAAATATTTAAAATATCATATATACTTAGTCAAGATATATACTGTAAAATATACTTAAATACACTGATAAAGAAATATGGGTAGTTTAAGTGGCTTTTTGTGACCATTAGATACCTCAAACAATTGGGTCCAAATGATCCTTAGTGTCCTGAATAGCTAAGTGCATAAGCTAAGAATGAATCACCATGACTGAGTCAAGGTTTTATTGTGTTTATTTTCATTTATGTGTGTATGTGCATGTCTGGGTATGTGAGCACATGTTTGTATATGTACATGCAGAGCACACTACAGCAGAAGTGTATTTCCTCAGGAGCCATCCACCTTGGTTTAAAAAAACACAGTTTCTTACTGACCTGAGATTTTTGATGAGTGTGTTGCATGTACATCATATGTGTATGTATACATGCATCATATATAATGTGTATTTATGTGTGCTGATCCTTTTTTTTTGACACAAAGCCTGAGGCTGGCCTAGAACTCTTTATACCCCTGCCTTAGCCTCTTCAGTGAGTTCTGGAATTATAGACATGTGCCTATGTCTGGATAATTCCTTTTTTTAACTTAAGGAATGAGAAACCTGGGGAGATGATAAGGTGTCTGCCGTGCAAGCATTAGAATCTGTGTCCTGGACAGGACTGAGTAGACAGCTCAGGGGCTAAATTCTTACCTTGCAAACAAAAGGATTCAGATCCCGGATTCCATATAAAAGTGTTGGGAAGATATGACAGCAGCTCATAATTCCAGCCCTGGAAAGTGGAGCCTGGGAGACCCCAGAGCAAATCAATAAGGAAGCAAAGCAGTCGGAGGTAACTATTTGTATCACCTTTGAGCCTCCCCCACCCCTGAGAGAGAGAGAGAGAGAGAGAGAGAGAGAGAGAGAGAGAGAGAGAGAGAGAGAGAGAGAGAGGGAGGCAGGCAGGCTATACTGTGGTGTGCACTCCTGACATTTTTACTGGAGGCTTTGGAGACAGAATGGTTCCTGGTGCTCATTGATTTAGCTCATCAGTGAGTTCCATGTTTATTGAGAGATCAGCTCTCAAAAAATAAGGTGGAGAGCAACTGAGGAAGAAACCTAGTGTGAACCCGTGACCATCAGTAACACACCTCCACATGTACGCACATATTTTCATGCATCTGTATACACCACATATACCAGATACAGACTAGAAATAAGGTTTCATACTGGGAAGAAACAAAAATTATTGCATATGTTATTAGTTAGAATGTAAAAACAATTCAATCTGAAGAATAATTTGTGGGCCTCTAAAACTCTGAAGGAAGAAACTCTTAGTAAAATGTGCCCAGATTAAATTAGTCTTGTATCTTATTTATATCTCACATATCTCACAAATTAATCTCATGCAAAATATGTATATAAGCTATATTACTAACTTCAAAATAATATGACACTCCAAATTCAGAGCTCAGTTTTATCTTTTGCTTACTTCATTTCTTTGTTTTGACATGGTGTTTCAGTGTAGCACAAGCTAGTTTTGAATTTGCAATTCTGTCCCTTTAGCCTCCTTGGTGCTCGGTTGCAGATGCGCACCACCAGACCTAGATTCAATTTTGTTCACCTAATCCAGAAGAATAAATAATAAAATATCAAGTCCCCTCTCGTGTTTGTTGTATGTGTAAATAACTTTCTCATGAAATTCCAAAATCTTCTTACTATGACAAAGACTTAAGAATGATACATTAAATCATATGTAGTCACATCAAATTATATAAATTGGTTAAGCTGTAAGTTTTGAATAATGAACCCAAAGACATTAAAATTGGGCAATAAAAGCTATTTTAAATTTAGAATATGAAATCCATCACTACTTTGCTAAGCAAACTTTTAGTGATTTTCTTCATACTCATTTTAGACAAGAAGAAAGCTATAGAATTGACTCTTGGACATAGTATAGTGCATGTTTGCACATTTTTGCTATGGAGTTGTTAGTTTTAAGCATCATCAAGAACAATTCCATCACCTCAAAAAATTCACTTGTCTGCTCCTTTGAAGTGAGCCCTTCTCTCTTTTTACTGTCCTTTCTTTTCCAGAAGGTCATGAAAATGGAACATGTGACCTTTTGAGTGTGGTTTTGTTTAATGCATTTGAGAGAAACCTACATTTCGTGTAGCAATAACTCATTCCTTTTTAGTGGTGAGTGTGTGATGAGTATTCAGTTATGATGTGCGTTAACTGTCTTATCCAACCAGTTGGAATACCGTTAGGCTGTTTCAACTTTTTTTGGTGATTATTATTTTCCCTGACTTCTCTGCTTTTGTAACCTTTCTTTCTCACTTTTCTGATTGTCTTTTATGAAAGAAACAATGTCACATATATGTTACAACAAATTATTGAATTAACTCAGCATAGCTTATTGATTACCTAGAGTGTGTTAGGTATTATCATAGACACTTGAGATATATACAGAACAAACAAAACAAAACAGTCTTCTTTGCCCTCATTCAACAGCGACCTTAAGCACTCACATTAGTAAGTTCTGTTGTCTTAATTATGATCTGTGTAAAGGTTTTCTTTCTCAAATATTTTAAGGAAGTTTTTAAATTCATCTTGATATAGTGAAAAGTGAGTCCAGACTGCAGAAGTTCGTTGAAAGCCTTAAAGATTGCAGAATACATGCTATTGTGTGCTAGGTTTCTGATGAACTCCTACTAAAGTTTTGTTAATCATAATTATGTTTGCATATAGACTTCCAATACAAGCCGCTTGTGCTGGCATATTAATTCTCATTTCTATTTGATAGTTCCAGTTTTTTCAGGAAGATAGACATGGGTTATCTATCAGAGTCCAGAAGAACAGTTATCTTGTTTGGTACCCTGAACAGTGAAATAAAATTATTCTCTGTCTGGGGATCTGTGAAAAAGAATTTCTGAGGTGCAGGGGAAATGAAACAGCAAAAAGGAGAAAAACTAGGATTGGACCAGAGAGTGTGAGGATACCCCCAGAGAATTAGAATTTCAGATGGTCTGGAAATCTAACATATGTACACCTGTCATATTATTTCAGCTACATCAAAGGTTGACAGAAGTCAGATGAAAGTCAGAACCTACATATCTACTTTGAAATCATTATATCGTGTTACATAGGCACAGCAGCATAATACTAGTGTAAAAGTTCTTTGAAATAGTCGTTGAAACATTTCACTATCAGATTTTTAGACAGAGCTGACTTGTTTTTAACTTTTTAAAAATATGTCCTATTACAATGCCACTATGAATAAAAAAAAAGGAAAATCTGATTAAATCAAACCATATATTTTAAATTTTCAGGGATTCTAAGATTTGAGTTTATTTATAAGGGACAATGATAGAATATGGACCCTATAAAAAGACCATTTTTTCCCAGTCACAGGACTTTTAATTTAACCCAATTCCCCAGCTTTCTAAGCCAATTTTTTTGAAACAGATGATTTGGCACTTCAGTGTGTCTTTGAAAATTTGACTAATAATGTGTAGGAGTTTGCAGTTACTAAAGATCAAAGCATATCTGAAGTTTTCCAGATGATATTCCCATTACGTGGCATCAGATATGGAAGACTTTAGGCATTTCAGAGCAGATGTTGGAAAACTTATATGAAAGGACTGGCTAACTGTAGGAATAAATGACTGCTGAGTGCCATTATTCCTTGAAGGGGCATATGATAGTACTTCTGATAATAAGCTTTAGTCTCAGAATATTGGTGTTTTAATGATTATTTTTGCAGGCATATTGTCAAGAAATATATGTTCAGTAGATTTTTTTGCCTCTTTATAACATTTAAATATTTTTGAGATTTCAGCTTAGCCTTTTTACCTCTTACTTGGTTTTTACTCAATTTCTCCTCTTTCTTTTTCATATATACATTATTTTTGTTTCATTCTAATGAATTATTTCATGACATTTTGTTCTAAATAATCAGTTTGCTGAGTTATATCTCTTTCATTTAACAGATGTCTCTTTCTGATTACTTTTAACTTTTTGCGTGTGTGTGCAGGTGTGTTCATGTAGGCCTGTGCTTGTATGTTGAGTGTGCATGCATATGAACGTGGAGGTTGGAGATTGATATCAGATGTCTTCCTCAGTAGCTCTTCACTTTATATTTTGAGACAGGGTTTCTCAAACCTTGAACTCAGCTGGCTGGCCAGGCAGTGTCTCCAGGAATCCAACTGTCTCCACCTCCCAGTGCTAGGATTACAGATGTGTGCCGCCAAGCCTGGCTTGTAGATGATGCTTGCATTCCAAACTAAGGTCCTCATGCCCACAGCAAGCATTTACTGATTGAGCCATCTCCCCAGGATCCTGATTGCTTTAAATTTAAAATTTATCATAATGAATGTTCTAGTCAATTTTCTGAACAGTAATGTAATTAAAAACATTAGTACTTTAAAAATTGAATGTGTGGAATTTCTCAACTCAATAAATGATTGAGTTCTTACATCAGTATTCAAGTATCATTATTCTCCATTGTAAGACTTTTTGTGGACAGAGGAAATAGCCATTTTGTATAGCTAGTGTCTGTGTTGCTACCAATTCAGGTAGATTAATTCAGGCTCAAGCCCGATTTAATCTTTTTGGACTGTACTAAGAGTATCTTGGAGTGGGTTTATTTTAAATACAAGAAATACATCTCTTGAAACTTTAAAGGAGGAGGAGCTCAAAATAAAAGTGCTCCTGTTCTGGTGGCTGGTGAAGAGTCTCACTTCCTGGCTGTTAGTCTCACTTCCTGACAGTCATCCTCATTCTGTGCCTTTACATAGCAGAAAGTACCAGCAAGTTTCTGAGGTTTATGTTACTAGGACACTAATCTTCACATAAGAACCCTCATAGCCTAATCATCTCCCAAGGCTCCCCGTGTTGTACCATTGTCAGAAAGTAGTTCTCCACCTATTGAAGTAGCTAATGCACAAACGTTCTGACCATTGCATCAATCACTGTGTCATACCAGTACTGACACTGGATCCAAAGAAACAGCAATTTAGGCTTCTTTAACGAGCCTCTTGGGATTCATTATCTCCTGTAGGAGTCTCCTGTAGAGAAATTCTTATCCCCTAATGACTATAGGGGTGTCTTTATTCTTTTATTTTTATTTTATTGTGCATGTGTGCACATGTGCGTGTGTGCAGTGTGTGTGTGTGCGTGTGTGTATGTGTGTGTGTGTGTGTGTGTGTGTGTGTGTGTGTGTGTGTGTGTGTGTGTGTAAAACCACGGGAGAATTTGGGAACCACCATGGACCGCCTTCACCTCCTCGTTTACTCTGCCCTGAGATTCACAAGCTCCGCCCTACCAGGACCAGAAACTCAGGCCCCCCAGCTTCCACCCAGCGTCTATATGTGGGGTCTAGGATCCGAATTCACGACCTTCCACCTGCAAGGCAGAGGCTTAACCCCTGAACCACCTCTCCAGCACCCGGGTGTCTTTATTCTTACTCCCCATATTATACTTTGTTCTTTCTTCCCATATTATACTTCAGCCATTTTCTTAGGTTCAATCTAGCTTTTTCATTAACCCACTATTTCTGTTTGTTTGCTTATTACCGAGCTTTTTCACTAATTGTTGTTGTTTTTGTAGTATCATTTTCCAAATCAACAGATAGTGTATTATAAAATAATAATGGGAAGCCATACTGATGAGTCTGGAAAACCTTTAGGGAGAAGCAAGCACTGGATAAAGCTCAATGAAAAACAAGCAGGGAAGGCCATTACGGTGTCACGCATGGAAGACTGAGAGAGGAGAGAGTAAAGGTTTTACTGCAGCTATGAATGACTGCGTGTGGATGGTGACGGGAGTGCTGGAACAGGTGGTTCAGAGTCATATAGGGTATTTGCTAACCTGATCCAGAGGTAGAGGTATAAGAAGTCTCAACTCAATTCCTTATATTCTTAGTTTTAAGTCAGGTAACTACTCCTTTTTATATTTGCTGACATTAGCTGTATATCTTTTATTTTTGTGTTTTTAAGTAGTTCCTTCTATCCTTTCTCTCATCTTAATTCCCAAGTGACACAGCTGTGAAAATACCGCAGTAGTCTTCTTGTCTCAGGTGCAGAAGCTTAGATGGTTGGCTCACAGTTGCCTGGACATGCTTACAGTGACGCTGTGCCCCGTGAATTTTAATTTCACATCCTCCTCAGATTGTGCATGCATGTGATGTGCCTGTGTCGTTTTTCTCCCCTCCAAATCATTGTTTTTCTGTTCTCTGCAGGACTTGGCTTTTACTCTGCAAGAAAGACAGCAGTTAAACATTCATGGGCTGCTGCCGCCTTGCTTCATCAGCCAGGACGTCCAGATCCTGAGAGTCGTTAAAAATTTCGAGCGACTGAGCTCTGACTTTGACAGGTAACAGATTCCTGGACATATTCACCTTATGAGATTCTCGAGCTTATTGGTTATTTTTAGAAGAGAAAATGAAAATATTTAAATGGTTTGGAATGGGTAGTTAATTTTGAGAATTTGCTTATAGGTACAGTGAGGTTCTTTTAAAAGTATTGATGCTGAGTAGGAATATTTGAATGAAATTATTTCTTTCCTTAACCATGTTTTTAGAGAATCTACTTTTCTTCTAAAACTAATTTTTGGCTATAGGAAAATGAGATCTAGCTCTATGTATGTATGTATATGGTATTTTTCCCTGTAAATGTGAGTGATCTTAACAAAAGAAGAAAGATATTCATGGGAATTACTGTCCTCATTTCTAAAATTGGTTGTGTAATCCTAGCTAGTATTTATCACTGCCATCTACTGGTGAGGTGATTTAGACTTCCTGTCTTGAATGGTCTAGGTCTCCAGGAAAGCTTTATAACTAGACTGGAGTTTGCAATCAGTTAAGTTACAGAGCTTGGTAGTACTAGGGGGCACCCTCTGGGACCACCTGCACTTCCAGACTTATTTTCTCTCACCTTCCTGATAGTATGGCTTCCCCATACTATCCTCGATAGTCAGAATCCGCCCTCGCTCCTAGCATAGCAGATACTTTCTTGCTTGTTCTTGCAGGTGGTACAGGTTGACCAGGAGTGGTCTTCATTGTTTGGGGGATTAATTCAACTATCTTTTGGTGGGAACATTCTTCTTTTTTCATTTTTTTGTTATGGATTACTTTATTTTTAAATTTAATTATTATAAAGAAAAATTTAAAACAGGACTAAACTTACAACATTGTACAGGAAATGAAATCCCAAACCATAAACAGAAATGAAACATCACAGTGAATTCCACAACACATAAAGACAGAAATTCAAAGGGACACCACTCTATCCAAAAACCCAACCAAATCCACAGTTCCAGGCTATGAGGACCACTGCACCACACAAACCTTCCAACACAGTAGACAGAACTCGTCACCCAACTATGTGCAACATCGCTCTCCACCAATCTTTGGCTATCTCTGTTGCAATCACACTGACATGCCCAGCCCTACCTCTGAATCCCACACCACAGAATTTGTCAGCTAACAAGCATAGTAGACCCATAAGTAGCTATAATAAACTTAGCATGAACAGCAAGTTCCATTATCACATTGGAATTCAATGCCGAATACTCCAAACAAAATTTTAATGCTAGTGTAGACAAGAGAGAAAACACATGGTGTTTATCTGTGTCTGTGATGACTCACCCAATATTATATTTTCTGGATCTGTCCATTTGACAGCAAATTCTACGATTACACTCTTCCTGATAGCTGAATTCCATTGTGAGTATGTACCACAGTTTCATTACCCATTTATCTCTTGATGGTATGTTGGCTGATTCCATTTTCTTGCAATTGTAAAGAGAACTGCAATGGACATGGAAGTACAAATATCTTTTTAGTAAAATGTAAGTCCCTTGGGAATATTCCCAGTAATGGTATAGCTGGGTCATATGGTAGTTCTGTTTTTAGCTTTCCGAAGAACCTCCATATTGATTTCCAAAGTGGCAGTACCAGTTTACACTCCCACCAGCACTCCCTATTTCTCCACATCTTCGCAAACATTTATTCTTATTTGTATATTTGATCTTAACCAATCTAACTATGGCAGAGTAGTTTTAACTTGCATTTCCCTGATGATTAGGGAAGTTGAACATTTTAAAGTTATTTGTTTGACATTTGAATTTCTTTTTGTGAAAATCCCATTTTAGTTCTAGGAATTATCTTCTCTTTTTATCTAAGACCTCTTTGCCAGAAGAGCATAGCATTCCAAGGGTAGAAAGCAGACATATTGCTATTGGTTACTGGGATTGTTAGTAAGACATACCATTTTCACTTCTAACCCTTAATTTCTGGCATTTCAATCCTGGCTATTAAAAAAAACCACATCCTGTAATGGATTTGGAGCACATACAACCTCCTGGAGAACATGGGAACTTGCTGGTACTGTGATAGAGTCTTCAAAAGGGCATTCTACTGCTCTATTAAAGCAGCTTGCTTCGAGTTAGTATGAAATAATATAAAGTCAGTGAGCCCAGGATTATTGCTTCACTTACTTTGCTTCGAAGTGAGTTCCTTAATTAGATAGAAACAATGCTGTGTGGAATGCCATCTTGCTGTTCACTTTTTAAGTCCGTAAGTGATGGCTTTGGCAGAAGTACTGAATGCATAGAAGGCATGTCTGGGAAGTTAGTCCAGTCAGCCTGCTGTCAGATTATGTTGGGGGTCTGAGTCACATCAGAGACTCTGTATTGGGCTTCGTTGCCTGCAGATTGGACATTCAGCGTGTAGCTGGAGTGAGTAGAACGAACCTATGTATGATCTTTTTCAGTCACCATGGCTGCTCTGTTCATTCACCCATTTGGCAAAGCAAGGATGGCTTAAGAAATAATCTGACTTATTTCACCTAGTACGTATGTATTTACTACTCCTTCATAATCTCTCTTTCACTTGGTTTTCCTTTGGCTTCTTATGTCTGTATTTCATACTCTTTTCTTGGCAAAACTCTTTCCTAAGAACTAATAACTCATGTTCTTACCAGACTTCTTCATGTATTTATATTGTCAGATATTTTGAGATACTGAAATTATACATAGTGATCTGTGCCTTCTTTACTTTTTTCTAATTATTACAAAAATTATAGGCAAGAATAAATTATGATATACTAGGAAAATGGTAAATTGCATGGAGAGAAAAACATAACATAGAACAGGGTACTGAAGGACAGAGAATGCTGGGAGTAGGGTGGCCAGATTGTGTTGCTAAGTGAGTTGTGAAAATTGACTTTTCCCTGAGAGTGTGCATTCTAGTGATCAAGGGTGAGCAAATGAGCCGTGAGGAAACCCGAGGAAAAGAATTCAGTAGCTGTGGTTCAGCGTCAGCAGAGAGACTCACATGTAGAGCAAAGAGAGCCAGATGGTGGGCTAGGACAGGAAAGTAACATGGTAATGTGTGACTTTGCAGGGCACTGAAAGACCTCAGTTGTTGCTCTGAGCAACAGGGGAAGCCTTTTGACGTTTTGAAGAGGCCAGCATGATGGAACTGTATTTCAAATACTGACTGCAGTGTCAGTAACAGAATATAGCCTGGAAAAACTTCATGAGATTATTATGGTCATTGTGGCAAAAGGATGGTGTGCTTTGAGATCCATGGTGGTAATGGTGAAGGGTAAGGTTTTGAAGGTCAAGGGCTAGATGTAGTAGAGATGAATATTAAAGAGCTTTCGGAAAACAGTAGATATCAGCAAAGAAACTGAAAAAAATGAATGAGTAGGGAAGTAAGAGAACTGCTAAAAGAATATGTTGGCCTCTGAGTCAAGGAAGGAAAATATGTCAGAGTGTTACCTGTGTCACATGTACTGGTACAGTCAGGTGAAGTCTAGCAGTTGATTGTTGATTTAGCAATAACGACTTACCACATCATAAATCAATCTTAGCATATCTAAAAGTGAACTTACTTGGTCTGTTTTCTAGGCATGTGTGCTTAGTTGTCCAAGCGGTGCTATGCGCTGATCACTCCCAGTTTTGTGACTTTTCAACTCTTCTGTTTTCTGTTGCTATAACAAAACATCTGAGGGTATTTTTTTAATAAGGAGATAAGATACATGTAACTCATAATTTGGAGGCCGGAAACTCCCAAAATTGAACAGTTCTATCTCCTCAGCCTCTAGAGAGGGCAACTGTGATTCTGCCACCATGGCGGATGGCCTCATGGAGTGAATACATGTGACAGGAAGAGATCAAAAGGCAGGGCAGGAAGGGTTGAGTCTTTGAAAGGGTTCTTTGGCAGTTGTATATGTATACCTGCTATGTTCTATTCACACACATCCTTCAGCCCTCTTAGTCCTCTCCCATTTCTACCTCTGCCCAGCAATTCCTCATCCTGCTTCTTGTCTCTTTGTTTAGAGTTTGCTTTTGTTTTGTGAGTTACTGTTCTAGGGCCATTCATATGGTCATGGTTGTGAAGCTCCATTGCAATGTAAGTCACAGTGATACACCAGGGAAGACAGTGACTTCCTTTCCTTAATAGTTATCAGCTGCGAGTGCCATTAGCACTCCTGCATGGGACGAGGTCCTGTGAGGCCCCCTCCCATCTGCGACTGAATGAATGTGTGCTTGTTCTGTGCAGAGAGTCTTTTTTTGTATTTTTCCAGGAATTTTTTATTATATAAATTTGTTGATTTATTATATAATTTTATCTAATGAGAAATATTTTATTTTTAATTTTAAAATAATTTACCTTTTCTTTTTTCTCTCTCCTTAATCCCTATTCCCCGACAACCTTTCACCTTCCCTGTCACATTCCCTCCTATTTTCTAGTCTTTTCACCTGTGTGGCCCACTGTATTCATCTAGTTTGTCCTTGGTATCATACACCTGATATGAAGATTCATGCTCTAGCAAGAGCAATAGGTACCATCGAAGATAACATTTTCCTTGTCTTCCCTATGAAGTTCTCTTGAGACTCTCAGGGAAGTATGGAGCTTCTTGAAATCTTTCCCTTTTCCTGCTCAGTTATTAATAGCACAGTTCCCATACAGTTCTTATGATGTCCAGGAGGTAGTGTCTGACCCACCATTGTTCCACTTCAAATTCTTAAAATCGTACCATCCCCTCTTCCTCAATGTTTCCTGAACCTTGGGGTTGGTGTGGATGTGACTTAGATATGTTGATAAGGATCTAGCAGTTCACAACCACTTATTTGGCCAGATGTATTTTCTGTAGTATAAAACACCTTCTGGTTCAGAAGGAGGCTTCAAGATTGAGTGCTGAATACTTCTTCACTCTATGGGTATAATAACAGGTGTTTAAAAGGCATTTTGGCTTAGTAACTTCATAACTAAATTTTATAGCTTGCTGTTTCCCTGAGACATATTTCCTTTCCTTTCATACGTTCTTAATCTAGTTACAGGAATATGGTCCCTTGTAATAAGTGGGTCTTAAATCTGATCAGAAAGCTATTGGTTGCCTTCATGATATTCATCCCACTTTTACATGGATGGTCACCTCTCACCATAGTGATTGTTATTGCAACTTTCAGATTCTACAGAATGATAGTTTGCTTTTCTCCCCTGGTAGCTTTCATAGTACTCTGTGGTACTTTGTAAACTGTCCAACAAGGAGAAAGCTTCCAGACCAGTTTTAGTTAGCATTTTTTATCCAAGCATTGCATTATCAGTAATAGGATCTTACTGTCAGTTTCTGGAGGGCGAACAAGAGCAATGGCAAGATCGTATATTGTTTGGAGGATCTTTGAAATGTCTCTGACCAACAACCTATCAGTATCATATGCCTGTTACTTCCAGTATTGTTTAATTGTTTCTGGGTCCAAAGTATTATTGGTTTTGTCCTATCTTCTTTCTAAGATCTTCTTTTTAGGGACTGTCCATTTTTATTCTATATTTTAGCTAATTTTTAAAAACTTATAAGAGGTTCCTATCTGGCTACATCCAAATTTGTGGGGGAGTTGTTATCTCAATTTTTATTTTTTATTCTTCTAATGTTTTATATATGAATACAGTGAATTTATGATATTTTCAGCATGAAAATACTTTAATCCCCAATCCCATTCATTCTTCTCTGCCAGTCTTCTTCCTATTTTCAAGTTTTTTCACATGTAAGGCCCACTGAGTTTCATCCTGCTTACCTTTGATGGCATGTGCCTGAGTACTTGCTGGAGAGTGAATCATTATCAGTGGGTATACTATTGAGGAAGCAGCATCTTCCCCCAGCATTAACCCTCAGCAGTCTCCAGAGAGATCTTTCCTCATCCATGCAAAATGATGATAGGATAGTCCCTCAAAGGTTTAGTGGCAATATGCATAGCTGCGGTGAAATCATGGATGTAACAGTCTTGTCATGTCTAAAAGATAATGTCTCATTACATCTTGCCCTCCTTCAGGCTCTTATAGTCTTATTGTTCCCTCTTCTTCTATGTCCTCTGAGCCATGGAGTGATGATTTTGATATCCTGTTTAGGGCCTAGCAGTTCATAGTCATTTAATTTCTGCATTTTGGTCATTTGTAATTTTCTGTAACAAACACCTTCCATTGCAAAAGGAATCTTTTAGATTAAATGATGAGTTCTCATCTATGGGATAATGACAAATGTTAAAATTCAGTCTTTTTAAAAATTTTTTATTATTATTTATTCAATTGTGTGTGTGCGTGTGTGTGTGTGTGTAGAACCACGGGTGAATTCGGGAACCACCATGGACCGCCTCCACCTCCTCCTTGTTTACTCTGCTCTGGAATTCACAGACTCTGCCCTACCAGGACCAGAAACACAGGCCACCCATGCTTCTGCCCAGCGTCTATACGTGGGGTCTAGGATCTGAACTCAGGACCTTCCGCCTGCAAGGCAGAGGCTTAACCCCTGAGCCACCTCTCCAGCCCCAAAATTCAGTTTTTATACTAAACTTTCATAGCTTACAACCCTACCTATGGGCCTATATCCTCTTCTTTCTTAGATTATTGTCCAGGTTTATAGTACCAGGAATGTGATCCCTGTTGAAAAGTGAGCCTTAAATTCAATCAGAAAGCCATTGGTTGCCCCCTTGACCTTCATGCCTCTATTACACTGAGAGTTGCTTGTTGCCAGGATGGTTGTTATTGCAGATTGATGAGACTGTTGACTTGTACAGGGAGCGTTATTCTTTCCAACAACAATTTAATCTCAAAGGTCTTGTGAGAACAGTATTAGCTCCTTCTTAAAAATATATTCTCCAGGAACTAACTGCTTTCTGCCAGACCTCACTTCTTCAATTTTCCAGCCCCCTTCCCGTTGCTACACTGGAGACCAAACTTTGAGCACACAATCCTTAAAGGACACATTCTAGTTATTGCTGCTCCACAGCTAGAAATAAGTCCAAAGTGACCAACAGAGTGATTGAGTACAGTTTTGAAGGACTCCTTTCAGTTGTACCCAGTAGTTTGAGTTTTATCTATATACTATCAAAAGTTTCAAGCAGCATGAAAAGATTTATGTTGTAAAAATAGCTCTGGATCAGGCATGACTTTACATAGAAAAAAGTCATTAACTACAAATAATAAGACAAGTATTTTAGTCTTGTCTTTTTATTTTAACACAAATACTTCTCTCTTTTGCTCATTTGTCTTTGTTATTCAGTTATTCAGTTCAAGTATGAACTTCTTCTATCTGCTGATCAAGTTTTGCCCATTTCATAGGTTGCTTATTCAGCAATACTGAAATTAATGTTTAAATTATGTAATGGTATTTTCCTTAGTCTTTAATTTTAAAATAGGAATAAAGTCTCTTTAAATGTTGAATAATAAGATGCTAAATAGAATGATGTTATTTTGGCAATATTTGTAATGTTCATATGATAGTAATCAAATTTATGTTTCTTCATTCTCTCTTTGTAAGCTCTTTTTGTTGTTTTCTTTAGTTTCTTTTCTGAGTACTGGCACAACAGGCATGTGTTGTTATGACAAACTTGGGTGGAAAACTCTGAATTAGATTATAATCAGCTCTGTTATGACTTTGCTGGATGCAGATATAACTATGTTGAATTTTCACAGGTATCTTCTTTTAATGGATCTTCAAGATAGAAATGAGAAGCTCTTTTATAGCGTGTTAATGTCCGATGTGGAAAAATTCATGCCTATTGTTTATACTCCCACCGTGGGACTGGCTTGTCAACAATATAGTTTGACATTTCGGAAGCCAAGGTATGTGAATTTTTACTGTAAGTATAATTTTTGCTTTTTATAAGATAATTTTTCAGTAATTGAAAAACATTTTATAATTGAAAAAAGTATTTTGTAAGTGACTACATGATGTTTTGAACCTGTATACATTGTAAAATGCCTAAATTAAGCTAAGTAGCACATTATCTCACTTATCATTTAATTATGACAAAACTCTGAAACATACTTCATTAATGTCTTCAAGAATATATTATCATTTCTCTAGTCAATGTGGTGTATAGTAAGTGTGTAGAACTTCTTCCTAAATGATTGAACTTACCCATTTTTTTAATCTCCTAATATTACATTCACTCCTTCCAGCCTGTGGTAATAACCATTCTACCATTTGCTCCCATGAATTTGACAGTTTGAGGTTCTACACATAAATGTTATCATGTAGCATTTGTCTTTCCATGTTTGGCATGATTCACTTAATATAATGTTCTTAAGGTACACAAAAAGTGTCACAAAGGATATTTCCTCCTTGGTATGTGTATACCAATGACATTTTCTTCACTCATCTGTTGTAAACATTTAATTTAATTCTAAGTCATGGCTGTGTGATTAATTCTGTAGCAAGTATGAATGTGCAAACATGCACTCAATATATTGATTTCAGTTCCTTTGGGTACATACCCAAGGGTATGATTGGTGGATATAGCAGTGGTTTTGACTTTAAATTTCTGAGGAGCCTCCATACTGTTTTCTGTAATGCCTGTATTAATTTCATCCTTTGTAATATGTTTGGTTCATATTCTGGCCAACATAGTTTTTTTCATTTTAATAATGGCGATTATTACATGTGTGAAGTGCTATCCCGTTATGGTGTTATTTTTATTTTATGTGTACATGCGTGTGTGTATCTTCATGTGTAAAGGTGTGCTTGTGTATGGTGTACGTGTGTGTTCATGAAGAGGATAAGCTCAGGTATCATTTCCGAGAAGCCATCTTCTGTGTGAATTATTTTTCCTGGGGAAATGCTGCACAAACATCTTCCCACTCCAGTTAGGAGTTCCACAACAGATTGAAGAGCCAATGACACCAAGCTCCAACTGGACCAACCAGCGAGTTTATTTGCCTTGCTTATGGGAGCAAGGATGAGGGTTACAGGCAAGAGCCGGGGCAGTTTACCACAGCACGCTCATGGCTTCGTCCTCACTGCATAGATAGCAATCCTTCAACTAATCTTTCTCAGTTCATATATTCTAGGGCCCTCCCATCTTCATGTGTGAGAGGCACATTGGTGGCAGCTACATAGGCATGTGTATGGGCATGTGTGCAGGGCCCCGTACATACATTCTTGGCTCCTCTTAGCTTTCACAGGTACCAGAACATGGGTGGGCACTCTCAACCCCTCTGTGTCTGAGGGAACATCAGTAGTCAGCAGGTGCGACCTTAATAGTCTTGGGCAAAATGGTGGCCATTGTCAGAAGAATGCACCACACAACACCATCTACCTTGTTCCTTGAAGAGGGGTCTTTCTCTGACCTGCAGGTTAGCAAGTGGTCTATGCTGGCTAGACAGCAGTTCCCAGAGACACATTATCCAATGTTGTGATCCCAAGTGCACCCCCCGTGCCCGGCTGGTTTTGGTCATAGATTATGGGAATTAAATTCAGGTTCTAATGTTTGCAAGTCACTGATCTGTTCAGGTACTTTCCTAGCCCTCATTGTGACTTTAACTTACATTTTTCTGATGATTACTGGTGTCAAATGATTTTTGTATATCTACTGCCCATTTGTATGTCTTCCTTCAAGGAATTTGTATTAAAGCTTTTGTCCATGTTACAATACTTTATTTACATTTTTAGTTGTTGAGCTGTTTGCTTTCCTTATGTGTCCACTCATACCTAGCAAATACTTGGTTTGCAAAAATTTCCTCCCATCTCATAGGTTCTTTTTTCTCAGTTATTTTTCCTTTGTGTGATATGAATCTTTTTAGTTTGATATAATTTGATTTACCTATTTGTGCTTTTTTAAAATGTATATATTATTAACTAGGTGTGGTGGGACATGCCTCTAATTCCAGAACTAGGGAGGCCAAGGCAGGGAGATGGTGAACTGGAGGTCAGCCTAGGATAACAGAGTAAGACCCCCATCTCAAAAACAAACAACATCCTATTGACCAGACCAATAACATGAAGTTTGTCCTTTGCTTTCCTTTTATCTTCTAAGATGTTTCCCTAAGCATTTGATTTATTTAAAAAAGAGCTCTCTATCTTCTCGATTAAATTTGTTCCTAAGCATTCTATTTTATATAAAAAAACAAAGAATAGAACTTATCTTCATTTGAGTCAATATACTGCAAAAGACATTGTATATCTATCTATGCTTGTTGCTGAACTGTTCACAGTAGCTAGGAAGTTGAACCAGTCTAGATGTCCATCAAAAGATGTATAAAGAAAATGTCATAGACAGATACAGTGCAATTTTGTTCAGTTACAAAGAAAAATGAAACTATGACATCTATAAGAAAAAGATTAAACTAGAAATCATTATGATATTGGAAACAAGCCAGATTCAGAAGGACAAATAACTTCATATTTTAAATGGGACCTATATGAAAGTGTGTGTGTGTGTGTGTGTGTGTGTGTGTGTATGTGTATGAGACAGAGAGAGAGACAGAGAGAGAGAGAGAGAGAGAGAGAGAGAGAGAGAGAGAGAGAGAGAGAGCGAGCTAGAAGAGAATCCAGGAGGGGAAGAAAGTATTTTTAGAAAGTAGAGAGTAAGAGACAATAATGAAGTACATGTGGTATGAAAACCAGAGGGTCTGTCTTGAGGGAGAAGGGGAACAGTAAGAGGAGGGAGAGGAAATATGGGTGAGGACCATGGGGCACAAATTGAAGCAAAGGGTAATTACACACATGTGTGAAAATGTCATAGTGGAGCATGTTGTTTTCTACATTAGCTTTAAAAAGTGTAAGAACAATTTAATTTTATTTGTAGCTGATATCAAATTGGTTTTTGGACTTCTACTCTGGAGAGTTCATTGTTAGTAGAAATACTGCTGATTTCCGTGTGTTGCTTTTGTATTCTGTGATTTCTCTGAATTTATTCATTTTTTGATAGCTACTTTATGATTTTCTGTAAATGTTAGTGTATATGTTAGTGGTGTGATTGTTGTACATCTTACATGTATGTCTTTGTGTTAAGTACAGTTTTTTCAGTACTTCATTCCTTGAGTTTTATTATGAAATAAGTATTACATATGGCTTCCAAACCATATCATAATTACTTTCCTTGTAACTCAAAGTTGATTTACATGTATTAATTTTTTCACTGTAGCAGAAGTGTTTTAAAATGTGATACAAGATCATGACTCTTCTTTTACTTAGTTCATGTAGATTTAGACACACCATTTATGGTGGCAATAAGTAGAACAGTGAGTGTTAATAGTGCTGCAAGCCTGAAACACATTTGCAAGTAGGCACATCTTTTGATCATGTTTCTTATAAAGGATGTTTTTGTGTAGCTAGATTCTCTGAATGTGAGTTTAAAATATGACTGGTATACAAAATTTTTTAAACTTTATCTACTTTCTGTGTGTGTGTGTGTGTGCACGTGTGCATGTACACCTGTGGAGGCCCAGTGATGACTTTGGGAACCATCCTGGATTGCTTCTACCTCCTTTTTGCTTGGCTTTGGGATTTCCCAGGCTCTGCCCACCAGCATGGGAAGTACAGGTCTCTGCCTTTTCAGTCTGGTATTTTGATGAGGGACCTGGGATCTGAACTCAGGACCTTCTGCTTGTGAGGCAGAGTCTTAATGCCTGAGTCATCTCTCCAACACCAAGAATGTTTTTTGGAAGAGGATCTCATGCAGCCTGGACTGGCCTTGAGCTTGTGATGTACCTGAGGCTGACCTTGGATTTCTCGCCTTCTTGCCTCCTGAGGTCTGGAGTAACAGACCCCTGTCACCTGGTTTATGTAGTGGTGCGAGGGTGCTGAGGGTTGAGTTCAGGGCTTCATGTATGCTGCGAATATGCCCTGCACAAACTGGCTGCATCCCAGCCACACACAGAAACCCTTTAATGAACCCTCTTCCAGTATTTTCAGGCATCGTGCTAGAATATTGTTGGCTTCATGTGGACTGTCTTCTCTTTGGCATAGATTCTTCGTGTTGGTTTTCAGAGGTCATGAACAATCTTTTGAAGAGTGTTCCTGGGCTTGCTGAAGCTTTCTTTTTCTCCTCTGCCCATAGCATTTGATTCCTCTAGGACCTAGCCTTCGCAGTTTAGGCTGCCTCTATATCACACCCAGCTATGGTTAACTTTTACACAGAGGTGTGGTTTTGGGGTGGTAGAGATGATTCTTTGTATTTTTCTGGGCTACTGAACCCCTGTGTCATTTGAATTACTTTTATTTTGTAAAATAAATTTTCAGACAAATTAACAAAACAGATGTGTAGAGCAAACTTATGTAGTTTCTTTGGAAGTGTTACTGCCTACTATATTTTTAAAATGTATTTTTTAAAATTATTTCAATTGCTTTTTGTGTGATATCTATTGTTGTACTATGATTTTTATATGTTCCTGTTATTGATATTTTTACATTTATTTATTTATTTACTTAGTGTGTGTGTGTGTGTCAGAGTACTGTGTGTATCTGTGGAGACCTAAGGGTGACTTCAGGAATCATAGCTACTTATTGTTTCACTCTGGAATTTTTCCAGTCTCTGTTCACTGGGGCCAAAGTTCAGGCCTCCACTGTTTCTGCCTGGCATTTTATTTGTTCATTTGTTTTGTTGTTTAAACTTTATTTACTTTTATTTATTTTGCGTGTGTATGTATGTATGTACATATGTACGTACGTATGAATGTATGTATGCATGTATGTATGTATGTATGTATGTATGTATTATGTATTATGTATTATGTATGTATGTATGATAGGGCATTGTAGGTCCCAGTGGGGGAGAATCAAGGGTGACTTTGGGAATCCTCCTGAATTGTTTCTACATCATTTTTGCTTGGCTCTTGGATTTCCCAGGCTCTGCCCACCATGGCAGAAGTACAGGCCTCTGCCATTTCTGCCTGGCATTTTCTATGTGGGCTCTGGGATCTTAACTCAAGAACTTCTTCTGCTTGCAAGGCAGTCTTAACCCCTGAGCCATCTCTCCAGCCCCCTATTACTGATACTTTTAATATTCTGTTAAAATACTCTGTTTCTTTAGCTAACAACTTACTGTTTGTTCAGTTACAACTATGCTAAAAGATTCTAGAGAGAGGTTTTTGTTGTTTGTTTTGTTGTTATTTGAGAGGCAGTTTCTCTCCCTGTTTATCCATTTGGGCCCGGCCTTGGCCTCTGTATGCAGGCCAGGCTGACTCAGGCTCGCAGTGCTCCCTGTTTTGTGGAGTGCTAAGATTACAGGCAGATGATTCTTGTGTATTTCATGCTCTTTGGCTTCGTGTCTGGTTAGTGCTCACCTAATGTACTGTCCATTGGAACTGTAACGTAATAGTATCTATTCACAGCTTTGCTCCTCCTGCTGCTTATGCACATCGCAATAGTAAATTCTCCCAAGTGATTGATCTGAAGAAGGGTCAACTCCAAGGAGTCAGACTGTAAGGAAGGAAAGAGCTTATTAAGTGGAGACAACTTGAAACTCCTACTGTTTTGACTACTCATCTTTATACAGTGAGCCGCTGATTGGACTTCAACAAGCAGCTTATTGTTTATAGGCCTTCCCAGGTGTGGGCAGGCTGCCACTTACAGTTTGCCAGCTCAGTGCACACATAAGTTGGAGAAAGTAATAAGGCAAAATATGTTTGCATAGTTTACTGCATAGTTTTTTTTTTATAATAAATCCTATGTTGCATCTTTTCTGGAAAGTGGGGATTAATTATGATATATAGGTATTAATAATTTCTCACCATTTACTTATAGTTATAAGCCTTCTTTGGTTTTTATTTTTATGTGTATAATATACATTTGCTCCTTTGTTTTGTTTCATTTTAAGTAGGCTTAGAACTTCCATCAGTCCTTCCTCAAGTGTTAAAGACAGTACCATTGTGGGATGTGCTTTCAGACAGGAAGCAGAGTGTCTGGCCTAGTTTGGATTTGAGCTGTTATCTTAGGTGTTTTAAAAATAACCTATAGGCTATATTTAGGAAAAGTTGAATGTCCTTGATTATGGGGATTCAGATGATGATTTCTTAGATTGATAATTCAAATTATTGTTTTTCTGAGCAATACAAATGTAATGTTTATGAGAGCATATATGTGACTTGTGGTACATAGAAGTAAGGTAGAATGTGCTATATCATAAATGCTGGAAATTCAACATATGTCCAGTAGTTTAAAATGCTAAAGTATTTTCTTTCTTGAGCATTACCTTTATTAGGAAAAATGTGGAGAATGGAAAAGATGTAGACATGAGTCATACATCATCAATTCTTTACATCAAGACATGAGTTGTTCAATTTTTGCACAGACATATAAATCTTCTTAGCAAGGCAGTGAAACTTATCTTCTACTGTAAAAAGCCTTTAAAATATAAACTAACAATTCATTGAATCTCCATCTTCATCAATATGGAAAACTTGAATGGAAATTCAAGTTTCAGATCCAAAAACAATTTTGCTGTAATCTATGTGGTATACCAGGTGTTTTGATTTAGGTTTACATATAGCATCTGGAGAATTAGGAAAAAGTTGCCAAATTTTTCTCTGGTGGAACTTACGAAAGCATGTAGACCTAGTCCTTTCTCCATCTTTAAGAATATATGTATTTTAAAGAGAAGTATAAACATTATTCATCACTAAAACTAAGATTTCAATTGAAGAGAGAAGTTGGTTCTGACATCACTTGCTATCACACAGCCTGGCACTCTGGAGTGCTGCATTTGGTTTTAGATCCCATGTTCTTGATGGGTGACTGACAAGTTCACATATATCTACAGAAGGTGACTGTAGCAATAACAGGTATAGAAAACTTGTCATAGGAGGACAAGTTGAAGCAAATAGAGATGCTTAGCCTAAAGGAGCTTGAGTTAAGTCTTCATGCACTTTCAAGAATTTATGAAGAAGAAAGTATACATTTTCACGTAATAGCAACAGAATGTATGGATGTATATGTATGTATGTATGTATGTACCTATGTGTGTATGTATAGTACATTTAACTCACTTGCTAGATGGACCTCCTTACAGGGATACACTACTTTTCAGAGCTTTTCTGGTTATTTAAATGACACTTAAACAGATAGACCTTTTTTGCCTCATCATTGGAAACAGTCAAGTGGTTTGGATAATTGATGATCATACCTGTGCTAAATGAGATTCTTGAGGGGTATGATTTTAAACCCCTTCCAACTAGAAAATTCTGTGCCTATTTTAAAAAGCATTTTGCAAGTGAGTACTCCAAGGATTTGGAACAACTCCTAAAGTGCACCTAACTCATGGCAGCTAAAATGTTGCCTTCTAATTCAGAAAGATTTTACTTGAAACTTTACTACAATTTTGAGAATTGTTGAAAATAGTACATTGTCAAACAAAAGTATTTTAAAGTGATTTAATAACCCAACTCATTAAAATTCTTGCTCTATCTCCCAAATGAGCATGTGACCACATGCCAATGTAGGCAGTTATATCCTGGCTATAGTGTTCACTTCCATCACTGCTCTGATTTGAATGAATAAAAAGTCAAATGTTGAATTTTCTCACTTGATATAAATGCATCCCTCTCATCTTGATTTTATTTTTATATGCTTTGCCAGGCTTTTTATTCTTGGCATATGTCTCCAAGCACCCGGGTGTATTCACATGTCTCCCTTTACCCCGCTGCAGTTAGCTGTAGAGGAATTGTTAGGGTTCTCTAAGGTGCTGTGCCCCTCGCCACCAGGACTTCACGCAATCCTTGAAGAGAAAAAGCAAACTTTGCATTTGCCGTAGTCATTCTTTCCAAAATTCCTCACATGTTTCCCAACTGTGCTTCTCAAGATTTGAAAGCTTATTTCACCAGTTTCTTGATAAAATATTTTCAAATATTTTATTGCTATGTAATTTTGTAGCATTAATTGGAAATATTTAAAAACAAAAGCAAAAATGAAGTTGTCAGCTATCTTGTATTTTACAATATTTTGTATTTACCTTAGTAAAATTTATGAAATCATTGATAAGATTTTAGTTGCATAATAAAATATATCAATGGGGCTGGAGATGTGGCTCAGGGGTTAAGCCTCTGCCTTGCAGGCAGGGGGTCCTGAGTTCGGATCCTAAACCCCACATATAGACGCCGGGCAGAAGCAGGGGTGGCCCGCATTTCTGGTCCTGGTAGGGCAGAGCCTGTGAATCCCGGGGCAGAGTAAACAAGGAGGAGGTGGAGATGGTCCATGGTGGTTCCCGAATTCGCCTGTGGTTCTACACACACATACACACATACATACACACACACACACACACACACACACACACACACACACACACACATGCACAATTGAATAAATAATAAAAAAATTTAAAAATTATAAAAAAATATCAAATTTCATTTCTGACTAAAGACGTTTCCCTTTTAACAGTACATAACTCAGACTTAAAAAATGACGGGCAAATGAATGAAGGTACTTAACAATAATTTGGAAAGTATCACATTTTATATGTTTAAAATAGCACAGTTATGTGAACTAAAACATTTGTACATTAAATGAGGTAATTTATTTAAAAAGCTGAAAATGTGTAAGTGCATTATTCTCCTTGTTCAAAGAAGTTCATTTTTATTGACATTTGCCAAATATATGCTGTCTGTATAGTGAGGTCAGTGTTACTTTAGGATTCTTTCCAATATTTTCTACCATGGAAAGTACTATGGAGTAATCAGAACAGTCTGTTTGTTTATACTTAACTAATTGGATACTCATACTACTTTTAAATTGAGCAAATGAAGAGCTTATGTAAAGCCATTTTATGTATATTCTGTTTTTATTTGAAAATAATATTGAAAAATAATACTTTTGCAGAGATTTTTTTATAGTTGTTTATTTGATATTTATAAAATGTATATTTTTATAAATTGATAACAATCATTCCAAGGGAAGAACTACCACATGTTAAGGACCAGAGATAGGACATGAACTTGTGTTTTCTAGTGTTTGATACTCCATGTTTCAGTTGAGGGGTCAGAGAGAATGAATATCAAGTGAACAAAGAACAGGAGGGGGCTGGGGAGATGGCTCAGCTGGGAAAGCATCTGCCGTGCAAGCACGAGGACCTAAGTTTTGTTCTCTACAGCTGCATTCAAAAGCTGGACACGGTGGTCCTCATCTATCCTGAAGGAATTCTTCCCACCCCACAAGCGTCTACAATACTGTGTTTTATCCCAATATTCAGTCTTACTCACTTCACTTCTGTGGACCTATTTTTAAGTTAAAATTTTATTTTTAATGTGTGCATGGAGCTCTGTAGCTGCCTGCACAACTGTGATCTGAGTTGTTTAACTCCAGTTTATCACTCTTGTGACTAAGAACGTAGACACTCTGTAGCTTTCTCCTCTGTTTCATATATTCCCACCCATGTTCCCTTTGGACTCATTGGCCTAATATTTATTTCCATGAGCTAAATCTAATACATTTCCTATCTTCAATGAAATAGATCTTCTTCATCTGTACAGACAAGTCCAGTGATTCAATCCACCCAAATGTACAGTGTCTTACAAGGTTTTCCTGGATCTTGGCTTCTATTTGTTGTGTATATTCTCATTCTTATTTATAACTTGAACTTATGAGTTCCAAGTCATTGCCCTTTGCTCAGATCATATCCTAAACTTGCTACTTGTATTTCCATCTATGAAGTAACTCATCTTACACTGTAGACAACAATCTACATCTACCCATCTCCAGCCCTACATCCCTAACCTGAGGGAACCAGGTTTACCAAATTGAACATATATGATATCTTCTACTAGGTCCCCTTCATGTTTCGGAGACAATCACATTTTTCTCTTCCTTTTCTGCATTGAGTCTTGTCAGTTGGGCTCTTGATAAGAGCTCATCCATTCAGTCTTCATTTATCTATTAAACTGTATTCTTTTGTCTCCATTCTTTTAGGGTCTTCTTTCCCCTACCCTCCTAATTATAATCCTTTCTGGTTATAATGGGTATTGTAGAGATTTTCCTTTGAGTATGTCATTACGAGGGCTTGGCACTAGGTTCCACTTATAAGGGAGAACATGTGACATCTGACTTTCTGTGCTGAGATTCTTCCCTCAGTATAATTTCTTCCACCTCCATCCATTTACCAGTAAATTTCTTTAATTCATTTTTTGATGGCTAAGTTGTATTTCATTGTGCATATGTACCACATTTTCATTATCTGTTCATCAGCTGTTGGGCATTTAAGTTGATTCCATGACTTTGTTACTGTGAATAGTGCTGTAATGAACATGGATGTACATATGTACTATATATAGTAAGATGAAGCATTCTTTGGGAATATTCCCAGTAGTGGTATAGCAGAGTCATATGGCATTTCAGTTTTTAACATTTTTAGAGACTGCCATACTGATCTCTAGAGTAGTTGTAAAAGTCTGCATTCTCACCAGCAAGTTATAAGTGTTCTCCTCTCCCCACATCCTTCCAGCATTTGTTGCTGTATGAATTTTGGATTTTGACAAGGGGTGAGGTAATATCTCAGGGCAGTTTTGATTTGCATTTCCCTAATGGCTAGGGAAGTTGAACATTTTTTAAGGTATTTGTTCGTCATTTCAAATTCATCCTAGGAAAAATTTCTTTTAATTCTACAATATTCAACTGGAATCAGGCCAGCCAAATCTCTCCCCATCATAAGGCTCAGACAACATTACAGAAGAGGGGGTAGTAAGATTGCAAGAACCTCAAGATGGGGAGGTCTACCACTGGACAAGACAATCCATTCAAGACAGGACTGCTGCAGCCAGGAATTCACTGCAGTGAAACTTGACCTTACCAAATCTGCACAATAGCTGACATAACAACATGGCCCCATAGACTAGCAAGGATATCAGGAGAAATAATTTCAACCAGTAGACTCCTTAAGGGAAAGGGGCTAGATAAGTATAAGGGAGTACCCATATCAGTAGTCGGCCAAAGGAAGGACTTCTTTGTCTGCCACAAAGGCCTGAATCCTGACTAGAGCAGGTGATCCAGAGGAAATCCTGGGGCCCAGGAGGGTGGGAGGGTTGGACTACTCAGGGAGGAGAGAGAAGGAGAGAATGGAGGGAGGAAGGAGGGTGGCAAAGGTACCTACTCATTGAGCTTACATAACTAGGGGGAAAGCCCATCACCTGAAGTCTTTTTTTTTTTTTTTTTTTTTGCTAATGCTTTGTAGAGATGCTCATCCCTTGCTTTCTCAGGTATGACCATGAGCATAATTATTTAAAATGGTTCGAGGGTGTCTGAAGACCTCAGTCCAAGTCTCTTTACTTTGTCTTTGACTCATTCCTCAGCTGGAGGTTTTGTTCCATGTCACCCATTCATGAGGACCCAACACTACAAAACAGTTAATTCTTTACAAACTCATTGCCTCTCCCCTTCAAAGAATTTCATTAGTTATATATTTTGGAGTTGTCATTGTGCTGTCTAATGTTAGAATACATTGACATGTACTTAGTAATTGTAGTCTCGATTCTGTCATGGCATGTTTGAGAACAATGGGTAATATCATCAATGACAAATGATTTTTATTCCTTTTGACAAAGGCTTTCCTTTTCTAAAAACACAGATGGAAAAAACTGTGTGTGTGTGTGTGTGTGTGTGTGTGTGTGTGTGTGTGTGTGCACGCGCATCTGTGGAGGCCCAAGGGTGACATCAGGTTCATACTAGATTGCTCTACCTCATTGGTTTGCTTTAGGATTTCCTGGGCTCTGCTTTCCAGGGCTGGAAGTGTAGGCCACCTCCACAGCACCTGACATTTTCACCAATTTCACGAGGTTTCTGGAGATCCAGCTCTGGTCCTTAACCCCTGAGCCGTCTCCCCAGTCTGGAAACCCATTTTTTGTTTAATTTTGTACCATATTGTGAAAGAACTAGTATGTAAATAGATATATAGTTTGGAAAATTGTGCATTTACTAATATGTTTCAGGAAACAGACTCTTAATTTAACAAGAATAAGCTAGAATTAGTAAAAAATAGCTTCTAAAATTAATATATCTTAAATATGGCAAAACTATATTTCAACAATTCTGAAATCATTAGTCTTCATTGAAATAGATATATTTTTGACATATCATGCTGCTTATTTAAGAATTTTGCTCAATTCTGTGGTAAGTCACTTTTGGACTGACTATAGTAAGCTTTATCTCATAGAGGGAGATGGCAAATCTTCCTGTGTCAGGGAGCACTATAGTATGTTGACCACTGGACATTAGTGCTGATTGTACTATACTGTTGACACATCCCTTAAGGGAATTTTAAAACTATGTACTCCTTGCTCCTCTCAAGTTGCTGATACCTTAAAAACTTTGATGTATCTGGATAGTAGCAAAAAATATTGTAATGCTGGCATTTCAAAATAAAACTTGCATATTTAGATCAAATACATCCAAAATATTATAATCTTGTATGCTGTCACCCACCTAAAATACCCAATAAGCAGAAAAACTCTAATTTTTTTCTCTTGTATACTGTCATCCACTTAAAATACTCAATTACCAGAAACATTGTAATTTTTTGTCTTTTGATTCATATTTAATTACATTAATATTTATGATTTTATCCTATGATATTTTTTCCACACTTGAAAGCTTTTAATGACCAAGCATTATCCTCTGCAAAATTATAAAATATTGGCAATATTTACATTACCTGTAAGGTTTCACTTGGTAAAATGCATCAGAATTACTAGATATATGATTCCTCTAACAATAGATATATGTTAATTTATTAAACATAAAAATTTACTGCAGCTAATAAAGTGGAGCTTCTTTTTACATGTACATGCAATGCATGCTATTTAATCAATGGGGTAATTTACATGCATGTGTAGTGTGTGCTACTTAGTCCCCAGGGGTGGAATTCGGTTCTTTTCAAGTTATATGCCCAGACCACATAGAATATACCATGAAGGTCTATTTTAACCAGAAATTCATTCATATTGTGATTAGTCAGAGCCATTTGGGATTTCACAGGGGTTGCACGGGGGTTGCTGCTCCAGGCACAGATCTACCTTCACTTGTCCAACTTCCAGGTTTCCCCAAATGTCTTTACCAGGAGTTTCCAAATGCTCACCAGTACCTCTTACTCTCTCACTAAAAGTATTCATTTTAATCTGATACTCTCATTATGGTTGAGAAAATTAAATGTTATTTTATTGTATCTTGTGCAGTACAGAGTTTTGAATATAAAATAAATTTATCATATACTTTTGTCACAATCTTGAGGTTGCAGATTTAGTTTATTCACTTATTAGGGAATATTTGCCACATGACTTCATTGACTTAAATATTCTTCTTTATCAAATCTTGTAGGCAAATTAAGCTTTCTGCTAGAAAATACTAACTTCATTTTTTCAATGAAGAATTCAGTATTTCTTTTATAAAGTATCAGTGTCACAGAAATAATTTGTGAGAGATATCTATATATAATTGTTAAAATCATATTCTCAATATAACAATGAGATAGAGGTAGTTAAATTGATTTATTCTTGTAAGCTATAAAATACAAAACAAGAAAATGGTTTCTTATTAATTTGTAATAGAACAGTGTAACATGCAGTGGAAACTACAATTTATTGCTGCTATAGGGAGAATGAAAAAGGCAAGTTTCTGCTTTGGTAAGAATGAATGTGTGCATAAATTAAGCTTGATGTTATGCTTTCAGACACAGTTTGATACAAATATATGTTGATAGCATTTCGTTCTTTTTGTTAGACATAACGAAACTTACATACTGAAAGATAAAAAATAACTAATTCTAAAACAACTGATTTAGTGGTTGATAAACAAGTTTCACTTTTGGACAAAAATGTAGAAGATATCAATAACATGAAAATTAACTAACAGAAATATTTTATAAATTTGATAAAACATATAATATATTGTGTTATGACTTTTTTCTCCCACATTTTATTTTTTCCTAATCATACAAGCTCAATAGGTACCCCGTCCTCTCCCTCTCCCTCTCCTCCTCAGTATTACCCCATTGCATTCTCCCCCCCCTTCCCCTCTTCCTTTCACCCTCCTCTTTCCCCCTCTCCCAGTGCCTTCCCCCTCCTCTCTCCCATCCCCTGGATCGTTCTTTCATGTGAACACCAAACCTCCTTCTGAGTCTTCCACCCTAGTGAGGGATAAGGACTCAGTGGCATAGCCTGAAGCTCCTTCTTGGGCTCCCTGTCAGTATGGGAACTCTATTGTGACTGTTTAACCCCTTGCTTCTACGGATCCTACTTCCTGGAGCTTTCTCCCTTGTGATCCATGCTAGACTTTGCGGGTTGTCGACATGTCAGCCATTGTGCAAGTCAGGCAAAGTCCAATCCTGGCAGCCCTAACTTGTGTGGAGTATCTTGCATACGTTGGTCTTCCCCATCTTTAGGCTTTTACAATCTTGCTTCACCCTCTTCCGCAAGGTTCCCTGAGCTTTAGGATGGGGAGAGATTTGGCTGGTCTGGTTCCAGGTGAATAATGTAGGGTCCTTGGTGTTCTGAATTATAGTTTGTTGTTGTTTTCAGTTTTGCTTTTCCTGCACTGCCCTTGGCAGCATCCTGATTGGTATGGAAAGTCACCCCCTAATCAAAGATAAAAGACTGTTTATCTTTGAAGATATTAAACGAAGCTCTTAAGAGGAAGACTCAAAGGTAGATGGAAGAATAGGAGTAGGACACAGCAATGTGTGTGGAGGGGGTCAGTGTTCCCCCATTTGCTGGATGGTTACCGTCTATCTGCCAGTTCCTATATCCTCCCCGATTGGTGAGATCAAACTTGTTCAGTCCCAAGTGACCAGGAAGAGAAGTAAGAGTGAGCTAAGCCAGATTTCTTGCTACTTACATCCAATACTTGAATGTGGCCTATTTTTTCTACTGAAGCATGATCTCCTATCTCCTTTCTATTGAGGTCCTCCTTCACCTTCCCTCCTCTTTATAATCGAGTGTTATAACTTTTAATAAAAATCACATAAAATTTTCATCTGCAAATTTGTTTTCAGGGTATCTAGAAATAGTTAATAGTTTCAAAAATATTATATTAAAGCGATAACATTTTTGCTGCTTTTATCTGCTTAAAGAGTCTGTGGAATTATTCATTGATAATAATTAGAAAAGTATTTTTTATTGTTTTATTTTTTCTTATTTTTGTGTAAGTATATATATCTGCCATGAAATCACGTGTGTCATGATCATGTCATGTCCAGGAGGTAATGCTTAGCTCATTGCCTTCCCACTTCAGGCTCTTCACAATCTTCCCCCCCTCTCCCCATGATATTCCCTGAGCCTTGGAGTACGTGTGGGTGAGACTTCTATGTCCTGTTTGGGGACAAGTAACCCAAAGACACTTATTTTCTGCATTTTGACAAGCCACGCTTTTCAGTAATAAACACATAATAAACAGCCTTCTGCTGTGGAGGAAGGTTTCTAGGTTGAGTGCTGAATACTCTTCCAATCTATAGATATAATAGCAGGTATTTACAAAACAGTTTTCTATACTGTCTTCATAGTTAAATGTTCATAGTCTGCCCTTCCCCTTATGACCTTTTTCTTATTCTAGTTGGCAGTAATAGGAATGTGTTCCATTTTGACAAGCGATCCTTAAATCCAATGAGAAAACTGTTGGTTGTCTTCTTGGTGCTCATACTACTATTGCACTGACGGCTTCTTCTTGTCATGGTGATTGGTAGTGTGTCTTGCAGATCTCACAGGTTGATGAGACCTTTGACTGTTTTTCTCTCCCAAGTGGCTTTTACAGTACTTGCTGGTGCTTTGTAAGCTATCCAGCAAGGAGAAAGCTCCCAAACCAGTTTCAGCTGGTATTTTTTTGTTTATGTCCTATGATCCATGTGTGTTCTGTCTTCAGGAATAGGATCTTTCTATCCATTTTTAGGGCAACCAAAAGTAATGGCAAAAGCCTAAACTTTTTGGAGGGCCTTTGAGACTTCTCTGACCAGCAACTTAATAGGAAGTGTCACATGCCTGTTATTTCTAGCATAGTTTTGTCACCAGGTTTTAAGTGGAACAACCCAGGGCATTTTGTTGTTGTTATTGTTGTTTGTTTTGCCCTGTTTTCCTGTGCACCTCTGCACAGGGACTGTCCATTCTTACTCTTTATTTAAAAAAGAATTTTTTGTCATATTAATAAGTTAGGAGGTTCCTATCTGGTTCCATCCCACATCATAGGGTTTTTTTCTTTAGTCCCTCAGACCCTCCTACATCCCATAGAAAAGTTTCTTTTAGCCAAATAAATGTGAGAAAGAGACAATTTCAGTCTACTTTTCCCCCTTTTCTTGGAGTCTGAGTTCAGAACCACATGTCCTTGTTCTGGCACATATGTCACTGATACCAAGTCCCAGCAAGTCCAAAAAACTTTCCTGAAATTTTATGCTTTATGACAATGCATTGTAGCCAATTTCAAGGTAGATGATTTGGTGTCTTTATTTTATAAATGAGGAACAAGCCTTGTGTTAAAGATTGTAGAAGATGAAGACTGCCCAAATGGCTTTGTGTTGGAGAACTGCACAAAATTAACTGGTCAGTTTTAGAAGAGAGAAAGAGAGACAGAGAGACAGAGAGACAGAGAGACAGAGAGACAGAGAGACAGCGAGACAGAGAGAAAGAGAGAGACAGAGACAAAGAGAGACAGAGACAGCGAGAGACAGAGACAGAGAGATAGTCAGAGACAGAGAGAGACAGAGAGAGAAAGAGAGAGACACAGAGACAGAGACAGAGAGAAACAGAGACAGAGAGATAGAGAGACAGAGACAGAGAGAGACAGAGAGACAAAGAGAGAGACAGAGACAGAGAGATAGAGAGACAGAGACAGAGACAGAGAGAGACAGAAAGAGAGAGAGAGAGAGAGAGGACTTGGACATTTATCCTGTTAGAAAAAGCTTCATGCTTTCGCATTGTTGGAAAGCCTCAAACACCATACCTTAATCAGCTCAGCCTCAGGGATCCAAGAGCGAGTGATCTGAAGGACAAGAAATAGAATCCTGAAGAACTAATTGAAAGCACAGTGTTTCTTCTGCCCTGTTTTGTCAGTCAGAACAGTTCAGACGCCCTCCAAAATTAGGGAGGAGGTAGATATCACTTCTTAATGTCAGAAATCCTGTGTTTAATATGCTTTGGCTACTCTGTGCCACGTATTGTGTCAGATCATTGTTAATGCAGTCATGAACAAAACAGACAACAGTTTGCCTTGTGAAGCATATTTGTAGTCCATGAGAAAACTGACAATAATTGCTTGTAAGGTAAACAGTGTGATCCAGTGCCTGGTGCTGTGGTTCATTCTGCCATCATCCTGTTGTAAGACCTGGTAGAGTTCATACCTGCAGAGCTTCCTTCAGAGGTATTCCTAATTCCACTTTGTGTGTGGATTGTCCTCCCTGAGGGCTTATTTCCTTTGTGCTACATCAGAAGACCGGTGAATTCCCAGTTATAGTGAACTTGAACTTGTGAAAGAGTGATCTAAATCTGAGGATAGTCTTTGGTCCATGGAGTAGAATTGGAAAGAGGTCATATTCTTAGGACCCAGCAGAATTTATGCTCCTCAGAAAATTCTTTAGAAAAGTGGTCTCAATCAGAGATAGTAGATTGGACTTCAGCTCATTTTATTAATAAATTTCCAAAATTTTTCTATTGATGAATTTTCTGTACTCTAAAAAGGAAAGTAAGATGGCAAGCGTGTGAGGTAAAAACAAAACTAGAAACATTGCTAAGCATTTTCCCATTTGGCTGATGAGGTCCTACCCCTGTGTCAGTGTAGGTACATGGATATCTTAGGTTTCCAAACATTGGAAAAGAAAATGAAACTAATTGAGTGAATGGTTTGATCACTTAATGCTGTCTTTAGATAGACTGATATATAGGAATGCAGTTACAAAGATCAACAAAGAGAAAGGCTTTCTGGTTAAAGACCACAGGAATTATGTCATTCCACAATCTGAAAGGAACCTGAAAGTTTTAACTACAAAACTCTTGCTGTCCAAGAATTCTGTTTATCAGAGAAATAACAATAAAGTGTGAGAGCGAATGTTAGGCAGTTCATGGTACCAGCTGCATGATTAATGAAAGTATCGATAGGGGTTCTCTAAAGATTTTAGACATGGGCTCACAAGCCAGTGTGGTTTGATTCCATGTGGACATGGAGACAAATCCTAGCAGGCTGAGTACAGATGTGAGGCTTAGAAGGACATGAATTCTGCTGTCCTCTTTTTCCTGTCCTTTCTCATCCCAATGCCTTTGACTCCTGTCTGCAGATCAGTGTTATTACTCAGCCGCACTCCCCTCGGGGCGAGTCTCTGTGATTTCCTCACTTGGACCCCAGTTCATAGTTTATATTGGCGCTCCAGAGGACTCTCATTCCACAGACATCAAGTAACTGGAAGACTGTGTTCTTTACATTGCCAATTGATATTAAGAGAGGATCTGTGCATTTTCCTTGGAAGTGAGAATTGCTTCTTTTCTTTTGTATTTCCTTGTCATTATTTGTAATGCCTAGAAGAAAATCTGAGATAACAGTCTGAAAGGAAGACAAAAATTGCTGTATTTTAGTAGAATTTGGTAAGTCAAACAGGATGCGAAGAGTGCGTGACAAGTTATCACACATTTGTTTTTCAGTGTAACAGTCTACCGTATTGTGTGACTCTTTCTCTATTTTTAACTCTCGTCATTTTTAGCTGCTACTTCATTACTGTGAGTGTTTCTCTTTTTCCTCATTGTAGAGTCATACTGGAACCATCTCAGCAAGTCTTCTCTGAAGTTTCTGATGTTTTTGCCACTACATCCTTTATTGAAAAGTAGTTTAGGGACACAGAAGCTATGGAATAAAAGGTCCTTAAGATTGACTGCTTTCTCTACACAGGCAAATAACAGAATCGATTCTGTCTTTTCTTCTCCCTTCAATAGTGTCATAGAATGGAAGTGAAACAGATTGTAAAAGATGTGGAGGTGTTAGCTACTTCCTTAACATGCAGTATCATAGGAAAAAGTATAAATGTGTCTTTCTAAAAATCATATATTTTAATACTCATCTATCTTTTCAAATGCAAGCCTGAGTTGCTTATATTTTGCATACTGTTTTATTATGGCTGATATTTCGAGAGTAATTGTAGCCAAACCTGGAGGTGCAGATCTATACTCCACATGCTCAGGAGTCTGAGGCAGAGTTAATGTCTGCCTGTGCTACTGGATGAGTTCAAGGGTAGCCTGCTCACTTAACAAGACACTGTCAGAATTAAAAGTAAGAAGAGAGCTGTGGCTCAGTGTCAGAGTCCTTGCTCCGCACGCCCAGGAAGGACTGACCGCACGCCATCCAGCCTCGGTCCTCACAGAAACAGAGCTCACCTGTCTCGCAGCTCCTTTTCCCTATTTTGACCCCAATTTACATCTGAATCATCTTCTTTTCTCTTTTCCTTTATTCTTCCCACTAAGTTTGCAATCTAACAGAATCAATGTATAAGTTTCTGTGGGATTACATGGGGGTTCCAAACAGCTTCAGAATTGGGCCAGGGAATGTTTGCAAGAGATGCTAACCTTGGACTATCTGTAATGAGCAATTAGAAGCTGCTCTGGCAAGGAAAGTGGAGCTGGAGGTTTTGGAGGGATGCCTGAATGAATCCTTAAAAAAAATCACCAAGGCTTGGAAACGGAATGGTTCTCAGGCTGACTTAATTGATCAAATGCCAAGAACAAGGGTGGGACCAAAAAATGGGGGACAAAGCAGAAGCTCATAAAGTGGTCTTTGAAGACGAGTCCAAGGGTTGGAGTAAGCAAGATTAGCCTGCTCGTGCATTGCTTCTTAGTGTTGAAAAGAGAAACACTGCACATCTGAACCCAGAGAAGCCAGCGTGCAAGGAGGAAGCAGAAACAAAGGAGACAGTGAAAGAAGCTAAAGCGCAGCAGAGGGACAAGTGTCAGAGCTAAAGGGCTGAGGACTGAGACAAACACCTGTCTCACACACTGTGAGACAAATGTACTGTGATGAAGTTCTGGGCAGATAGTCAGGAGTCTGTTTTCTCTTTGGAGTAAAGGAAGGCATGTTAATCTAATGAGAGAGTAGAGGACACAGGAGGAAGAAGTCACTGTCGTGGAGAGTCCAAGAAGACACTAGAAGACAGGCTGAATTGTGCGAACCTTGCTGGCCCTGCAGACAGGTGCTTAAGCAGGCTGGATACACCCAGCTGGGAATATTTATATAGATTTTTAAAAAGTTATTGCACAGCAGGGATTGAAGAAAAGAGGCCAGATGGATTGCTTGTATTTTTAGGTTTTCAGAAAGGTGTGTTGGGAAGAGAAACAGGCAAAGAAGCCGGGAATTGTTGGCAGATTCTGGAGTTGTAGATCAGCAATAGATTTCTTGCCTAGTATCTAGGAAGCCTTAGGTACAATCCCCAGTACTGAAAAAAATGTTTGTAGAGTGAATAAAAGTCTAGTTGAATCAAGAAGAAAGTTCAGGAAGGCTAAGTCGATCATCTGGAGGAAAAAGTAAAGCAGGTGTCAAAAGATAGGAGATGCCAATAAGGTCAGAATGGAGTTATGTCAGAGGAGTGAATGGCATTGCTGGTAGATGCTTGCCTGCTGGTATTCTGGGATTTTGGATAGGTTTAAAGCAATAGGGTCAAACTAAAAAAGAGCAAAATATAATAAAATTGATTGTTGAGGCAATCCCTTTGCAATGAAGTGTGCAGGATTCAAAAGGTGCAAGCACACCCACACTGGAGAGAAACCAGTAAGTGGGGAAGTCACAGAGGAGGGCGGTTTGGCGTCAGGTATTCCGGACCCAATAGGATATGATAGGCATTTCAGATGAGGGGGCTCCTACTTCAGAGATTGGAATCTGAGTAAAGTAAGCGGGTCATCTACTAACTCCCCTTTAGCCCCAGGGTGGAAAATAGGCAGCTTCTTATTAGAAGGCTGTACAGATAAACAGATAGGTTATTAAGTGCATTTGGTGTTAGGCTTCTCTACAGGAAAGTTGAAAACTGAGGGAAGAAAACCAAAAGGTTTTCTCAGGGTGTTGCCAATTTATGGACTCCAATTTATAGACAAATATGGAAACAAATAAATATGTATATGTGTGAAAACACATGTGCATGTAGTTATATTTAGATCTCTCTCTTTCTCTTGCTCTCTCTGTCTCTCTGTCTCTCTCTCTCTCTCTCACACACACACACACACACACACACACACACACACACACACACACAGACCTACCTCTGCCCACGCGTTGGCCTGGGGCAACAACACCCCAATGTCAATGAGGACGCTGAGCACTGGGATCTAAATATCAGTCTCCGCTGAAGGATCCAGACAGGGGGAGGAATCCTGGTTCCAGGGCTGTGCATAGTCAGCAAAAGATGAATCTGGGTTTGATTGCCACTCATGTTAAAAAGCCAGAGGAAAAGATTTGTAAGGCCTCTACCACAAAGAATTGATTGAATTTTTAAAGAGATAAGTGTGCTTAATCAGATCTACACATATATCACACAGTGTATAAATGTATATATTTATATATGTATGTCTGTACAATATATATATAGCCTGGTGCCACATTAGTGTGTAGTATGACTTATTAGGATTTCATATCAGTTAAAATAAAAGTGATCCATGCACACATACTATAAATGTATATATTTTTATCAGTCATACCTTTATATAGCTGGAAAATAAAATAAGATTAGGAAAAGATCTGTTTTGGACGTATTTTAGCAGAGTCAGGAAATACTCAAGGAATGATGAAATGTTGGGTGCAGCAGCCCCTAACAAAAATGGACCTAGACACCGACTTTATTTTTTTGTTTTTCCTTTAATAAACTCTTCCATGTAACTCCAGACATACAACATTAATTTGTTTTGTGGGAGAAGAGGGACCCATGTAGCACGCTGTGCAAGCGGAGATCAGAAGACTATGCAGGAGTCGGTTCTCACGTTGTTCTAGAGATGGGACTGAAGCTTAGTGGCAAGTGCCTTTACCAGCTGAGCCACATCAGCACTCTAGGCAAACGACTTTCGACTCTTCGTTTTTATCTTCCTTGTCTCCTGATCCTTAGACCTACGTTTTATCCAGATTTAGCCTTCTTAGGTACAAATAAATTCTCGATTGCAGTGGGGTTACTGTCTATTAAATCCATTGTAAGTTTCAGTAGCTCGTAAGATGAGTGAAAGTGGGGAAAAGTGTCTATGTGTAAACCTGGTGACTCAAGTTTGATCATCACAGCACAAACTGAAAGAAGAGAACCAACTTCTGAAAGTTGTTTTTAGACCTCTTAACATGTGTGCCATGGCACTAGCTTATCAGTTTTTTTCCCCATCCTTATCTCTTGTGAATAATGAAAGGCTTAAAATATATAAAATTTTATTTTTATTCATTTTTTATAACATTTTTATTATTATTTCCGCTCATACAAACTTAATAGGTAGACCAGTTCCCTCCCCCTCCTCCTCCCCCCGAACCCCCTGCTCCCCTTCCCTCCCTCCCCATCTCCCAGTATTCCCCCCCAATTCCCAGAGAGTCCTTTATTGCGTATGCCTAACTCTCCTCTTGGTCCTCCTTTCTGAGGACGTAAAAGGACCCAGTGGCATTTCCCTGAACCCTTTCTCGTGTTCCCCTTAAGCATAGGAACACTACTGTGCCCATCAATCCCTTGCCTCCAAGGATCTTGGTGCTTTTAGCCGATGTTAGACTTTGTGAGGTCAATAGTGTGACGGACATGGCGCAGGGCATGTAAAGTCCTATTATGATTGCTTCAGCCCTATCTAGTGTGGAGACTCTTCAAATCATTGCTCCCCCCATCCTTTTGCTCTTACAATCTTACCGCCCCCTCTTCCGCAGATGTCCCTGAGCTTCAGGATGGGGGGAGATTAGGCTGGCTTAGTTCTATGTGGATGATATAGAGTCTCTGAAGTTCTGGATTGTGGTTTGTTGATTTTCTTTTGCAGTTTTGCTGCTCCTGCTATGTCCTTCACTTCATCCTGATGGGCACTGTATGTCACCCCCTGGTCAGAGACAAAAAACTGTTAAACTGGAGTCTTGTTATAATAGCACATTCAAGGATAGATGTAATAAAAGCAGGAAACTTCGGTGAGGGAGGGATCAGTCATCCATTTGCAAAATGATCTCTTTTCATCTGCCAGACTATATGCCCTCTCCTTCTGGTGAGATCATACCCCCTCAGTTATACATGATCAGGAACGAATGTCTGTGAACTTAACCAGGTGTCACATTACTTACTTGCATTCCTTGGAGGTCGATTTTCTCTGCTGTAACATGTTCCCCTCTCTCCTTGTGTCTGGTGTGGCTCTCCAACCCCATCCCTCCTGTTCACAATCCTTGCAATTACCATATTACATAGATTTACCCTTGAGTGTCTCAATGTGGGCTGGGTGAGTTTGGTACTAGGAGCCACCTATTAGGGAGTACATACGGCGCTTAACTTTCTGGGATTGGGATACTTCACTTAATATAATTGTTTCTAATGACATCCATTTCCCAGCAAACTCCAGTAATTCATCATTTTTGATGGCTGAGTAGTACTCCATTGTATAGATGTACCACAGTTTCCTTATCCACTCGTCAACTGTTGGACATTTAGGTTGATTCCATGACTTTGCTATTGTAAACAGTGCTGCTATGAACATAGTCGTGCTGGTGCTATCGAGGCGAACCTCTGCTGCATGGGGGGTTATTCCCAAAAGTGGAATAGTAGGGTCATATGGCATTTCAATCTTTAATTTCTTTAAGAATCTCCAGACAGCTCTCCAGAATGGCTGTATGAGTCTGCATTCCCACCAGCAATGTAGCAGGGTTCCCCTCTCTCCACATCCTCTCCAGCACTTGTTGTTGTTTGTATTGTGGATTTTTGCCATCCTGACAGGGGTGAGATGGTATCTCAGGGAAGTTTTGATTTGCATTTCCCTGATAGCTAAAGAAGTGGAGCATTTTTTAAGATATTTGTTAGACATTTTAATTTCATCTCTGGTAAAATTTCTTTTAAGTTCCAGGGCCCATTTTTTAATTGGGCCATTGGTTTCCTTGGTGTTTAATTTTCTAAGTTCTTTGTGCACTCTGGACAGTAGAGCTCTATCAGATATGTGGTTAGTGAAGATTTTCTCCCATTCTGTGGGTTGCCTTTGAGCTCATGTGACAATCTCTTTATCTGAACAGAAGCTCTTTAATTCACAAGATCCCAACTGTTGAGAGTTGGTAGCAGTGACTGTGCCATTGGATGTCTGTTTAGGAAATGTTGGCCTAGCCCAATCAGCTCAAGGAGTTCCCTATCCTTTCAACTATGGTTTTTATAGTCTCTGGCCTGATATCAAGGTCCTTGATCCATTTGGAATTAAATCTTGTACATGGTGACAAGTATGGGTCCAGCTTTAATCTTCTGCATGTGGAGATCCAGTTTTGCCAGCACCATTTGTTGAAGATGCTGTTCTTTTTCCATTGGATTCTTTGGGCCCCTTTGTCAAAGATCAAATGGCTGTATTTTTGTGGGCTTATATCTGGATCCTCAACCCTTATCCATTGGTCTGTGTGTCTATTTTGGAGCCAGTACCAGGCTGTTTTTATAACTATGGATTTGTAGTATAGACTAAGGTTCGGTATGGTAATACCTCCAGCAGTGTTTTTGTTACTCAGGATTGTCTTTGCTATTCTGGGTCTTTTGTGCCTCCATATGAATTTTGAGATTAATTGGTCCACTTCTTTAAAGAATTGCTTTGGGATTTTAAATTGGTATAGCATTGAATTTGTATATTGCCTTAGGTAGGATGGTCATTTTTACGATGTTGATTCTGCCAATCCAGGAGCATGGGAGGTATTTCCACCTTCTGATGTCTTCAGCAATTTCTTTCTTTAGAATTTTAAAGTTTTCATTGTAAAGGTCTTTTACCTCCTTGGTTAGGTTTATACCAAGGTATTTCATTTTTTTAGGGGCTACAGTAAATGGGATTGTTTCTCTCAAGGCTTTTTCACTTTTTTCATTCTGGGCATATAGGAAGGCCTCTGATTTTTGCACATTTATTTTGTATCCTGCCACCCTGCTGAACTTCTCAATTAGTTCCAGGAGCTTCCTGGTGGAGTTTTTGGGATCCCTCAGGTATAAGATCATGTCATCTGCAAATAGGGATAGCTTGACTTCTTCCTTGCCGATTTGAATCCCTTTTATGTCCCTTTCCTGTCTTATGGCTTCAGCTAAGACTTCAAGTACAATATTGAATAGAAGTGGTGAGAGTGGACAGCCTTGTCTAGTTCCTGATCGAAGTGGGAATGCTTCCAATTGTTCCCCATTGAGCATAATCCTTGCTGTGGGCTTGTTGTATACAGCTTTTATTATAATAAAGGTTCCTTCCATTCCTACTGTCTCTAGCGTTTTGATCATAAAAGGCTGTTGGATCTTGTCAAAGGCTTTTTCTGCGTCTATCGAGAGTATCATGTGGTCTTGGACTTTGGACTGGTTTACATGATGAATTACATTTATTGATTTTCATATGTTGAACCAACCTTGCGTGCCGGGGATGAAGCCTACTTGGTCTCTATGAATGATCTTTTTGATATGTTTTTGAATCCGATTTGCTAAGACTTTATTGAGAATCTTTGCGTCTGTTTTCATCAGGGAGATCGGCCTATAGTTTTCTTTTTTAAGTGAATCTTTATTAGGTTTTGGGATTAAGACGATATTAGCTTCATAGAAGGAATTTGGTAGTGTTCCTTCCTTTGCTATTTGATGGAACAGTTTAAGGAGTATTGGTGTTATTGACTCCTTAAATGTCTGGTAGAATTCTGTGCTGAATCCATCTGGTCCAGGACATTTTTTGGTGGGAAGATTCGAGATTACTTCTTCAATTTCCTTATATGTTATAGGGCCATTTAAGTAATTCACAACTTCCTGATCCAATTTAGGTAAGATGTGTTTACTTAGAAATTCATCCATCTCTTCTGTGTTGTCAAACTTCACTGAGTATAAGTTTTTGAAATATGATGTTATAATTCTCTGGATTTCTTGGGTATCAGTAGTGATAACTCCATGTTCATTTCTAATTTTGTTAATTTGGGTTTTTTCTCTCCTGCTTTTGGTTAATTTAGCTAGCAGTGTATCTATCTTATTGATTTTTTTCAAAGAACCAGCTTTTTGACTGGTTGATTTTTTCTATCGTTTTCTTAGTCTCGATTTCAGATATTTCTCCCCTTATTTTGCTAATCTCCTCTCTTCTACTACTTTTGGGATCAGATTGCTCAAGTTTCTCTAAAGCCTTAAGCTGCATCTTTAAGTTATTTATTTCTGATGTTTCCATTTTTTTGATGTAGGCATTAAGAGCTATGAACTTACCTCTTAGGACAGCTTTCATTGTGTCCCAGAGATTTTGGTAAGTTGTATTTTCGTTATCGTTCACTTTCAGGAAATCTTGAATTTCCTTTTTAATTTCTTCCTGAATCCAGTTCTCATTCAGCATCATAGTGTTAAGTTTCCAGGAGTTAGTGTATTTTCTCTAGTTTGTTGTGTTGTGTGTGGATGTCCAGCTTTAGGCCATGGTGGTCTGATAGGGCACAGGTTAGAATTTCAACTTTTTTGTATATGTGTAGATTCGTTTTGTGGCCCAATATGTGTTCTATTTTGGAAAAAGTTCCATGTGCTGCTGAGAAAAATGTGTATTCTTTTCTGCGTGGGTGAAAAGTTCGATAGAGATCTGTAAGGTCCATTTCTTTAAGGGTTTGATTAAGTTCCAAAGTGTCTCTGTTAAGCTTTTGACCTGTTGATCTATCCCATGTTGAGAGGGCGGTGTTGAAGTCCCCAAGAATTATCGTTTGGGGGTTGATATCTTGCTTTAGGCGCTGTAGGGTTTTCTTAATGAATGTGGAGGGGCCTGTATTGGGTGCATAAATGTTCAGGATTGTGAAGTCTTCCTGGTGAATTGTACCTGTGACTAAAATGTAGTATCCATCTGTGTCTCTTATGATTTTCTTTGGTTTGAAGTCCACTTTGTCTGAAAGCATAATTGCTACCCCTGCCTGTTTCCTGGTTCCATTAGCTTGTAAGATTTTGGATCAGCCTTTCATTCTTAGGATGTGCCTATCTTTTGTGGTGAGATGAGTTTCCTGAAGGCAGCAGATTGTTGGATTGTGGTTTTTAATCCAAGTTTGTAATCTATGTCTCTTAATTGGTGAATCAAACCCATTGACATTTAATGTTATAATGGAGAAATTATTTTTAATTCTGGACATTTTTTATGTTTAGTAGATTTTGTAAGCATGTTGTTTGATATTTATGTTTCGGTGGTATTATACTTCCCTTCTGCCCTCCTGGATACGCTTGTTCTTTTCTTCAAGCTTGAGTATCAGTTCTAGGATTTTTTGAAGGCCTGGTTTGGTAGACAGGTATCCCTTCAAGTTGTCTTTGTGTTGGAAAACTTTTCTTTCTCCCTCAATCATGACAGATAGTTTTGCCGGGTATATCAGTCTGGGTTGGCATTTTTGCTCATTTAATACTTGAAGTATGTCTCTCCAAGCTCTTCTTGCTTTTACTGTTTCCATTGAGTAGTCATTTGTTATTCTAATAGGTTTACCTTTAAAAGTGAGTTGCTTTTTTTCTCTTGAAGCTCTCAGCACCTTTTCTTTGTCTTGAATGTGGAGTGTTTTGACTATTATTTGCCATGGCGATTTTCTATTTTGGTTGTATCTGTTTGGAGTGCGAAATGCCTCTTGTATTTGGATAGGCCTCTCATTCTTTAATTGTGGGAAATTTTCATTTATGATGAATTGAAATATTTCCTCAGGTGTGGTATTTTGGGATTCTTGTTCTGGTATTCCATGAATGCGCATGTTAGGCTTCTTCAGGGTGTCCCATATCTCTTGAATGTTCCTCTCAAGTATCTTTTTGGCTTTAACAATCTCTTCCATTGAGCTGGTTAATTCTCCCACTTTGTCTTCAAGATCTGAAATTCTATTTTCTGCCTCATTTGTTCTGCTGATAAGACTCTCTGTTGAGTTTTGGGTTGAAGATAACTTGTCTTTTAGTTCAATTTTAAACTCTGCCTGAGACTGTTTTAATTGCTCCATACCTATTTTTGTTTCTTGAACTGTTTTTCTCAACTCCTCCAAGTGCCTGTTGTGTTCCTGTTCAAAGTGGTTGATTCGGTTGTTTAACTCTTCTCAGATTTCCTCTTTCATAGTATTAATCATGGTAAGGATCATACTCTGAAAGTCGTTATGTTGGGTCTGGCTTTCATGGCGATTTTCTGTGGATTTGTTCTGGTCGGAATCCCTCATTATGGGATTGATTCTTTCGGCAGGAGATTGGTCTTCTTGGGTTTTGTTTCTCGTGGGTCTGCACTTTGACTTGTACATTGTTGTTTTGTTTTTTATGACCTTTCAGTTTCTGTTTTTCACTGAATCCACATAGTTAGTATTGTTACACTTGCCAGTTATTACTAGTGCTTGCCTTGGATTGGGTATGTCTGTGTATTGTTAGTATTATATCCTAGATGAGGCTACTAGGCTGTTAGTACATCAGTTAAGTCAGGTTACGTTACCAGGGGGTGAGTATTAGTTTGGTAGTGCACTTTTACGATTTAGTTTCTTGATGAAATGTGGGGGTGAGTGGTGTACTCCCTGGAGTTGTATGTTGTGGGGTGGCTGTATGAGAAAGTTGACCTACAGCATTGATACTTTAAAGGATCAGTAAGGTGAAAAGAAAAAGTTTACTTATCTTTGGGCTGGATGAGAAGAAACTCGCCCACGTGATATAATGATTGTAGTGGAGTCCAGATGTATGGCCTGTGCTCCCTTTGTTCCTTAGAATTTTGCTTGAGTTTCCTTTGGGCTCTATTGAATTCTGAGTAGCAGTGTGTCTTCCGTGGACCACGTGCGTAAGTCCCCGGTGGGCCAGAGAGGCAGAGGGTCTGATGTTGATGGCAGAGTTCTTCACCTGCGATCTGGGAAGGTGGGCGCGGAGAGGGGCGGGGCCCGGGGCAAAGCGGGCTGCGCAGTGGGGTGCTGCTGGCCGGGCGGCTCCCGGGTAGGGGGCGGGGTGGGGCTGGGCTGGGCTCTTTCGCTCCTTGGCTCAATGGCAGAATTCTTCACCTGGGATCGAGGGGGGTGGCTAGGCGCACGGGGCAGGAGGGTGCGAGGGGCTTGGGTCCGGGGCGGGGCCCAGGCTAAGCTGCAGTCGGCCTGGGTGCTCGCCACTGGGACGCGTGGGGCTCCGGGGTGGTTGGGGGCTGGGCTGGTCTCTCTCTCTCTCTCTCTCTCACTTACCTTGGGCGGCAGGCGGAGGGCGGCAGGATGCAGGCGACGGGCGGGGGCGGGGCGGCGTGGAGGGGGCTGGGGTCATCCGGGCCGGGGGGCGCAGGCCAAGCCGCAGTTGGCCTGGGTGCTCGCCGCCGGGACGCGTGGGGTCCAGGGTGGGTGGGGGCTGGGCTGGTCTCTCTCTCTCTCTCACTCACCTTGGGCGGGGGCCGGGCGGCGCGGCGGAGGGGGCTGGGGTCGTCCGGGCCGGGGAGTGGGGGGGCGCAGGCCAAGCCGCAGTCGGCCTGGGTGCTCGCCGCCGGGACGCGTGGGGCTCCCTATTTTTATTCATTTTTTTATGTGAGTGTATGAGAGAGAGACCGAGAGCGCGAGTGAACTGTGTGTGCCTGTGCAGGTCCAAGGGTAACTTTGGGCACCATCTTGGATTGCTCTACCTCCTATTTGCATTGCTCTGGGATTTCCCAGGCTCTGACTTCCAGGGCCTTAGTGCAGGCCAGCACGATGTCCATTAGGTATTTTTACATGAAATCCAGGATCCAAACTCAGGTCCTTTTGCTTATAAGGGAAAGACTTAGCTCCTGAATCTTTAGTCTCCAGTCCATAAATAAAAATTCTAAGTGAAAAAATGATTTAGGAGGACTTGGGGTTGTCATTCAGTGCTAAATAAACTTGTTTGTGTGAGTCCTTGGTTCCATCATCAGCACTGTGACGGGAGAAAGATGCATTTACTACACTCACAATGCACACTGTGGCTTGGCTGTGGAGTGTGTGGTGGTGTGTGGTTTTGTGGGATGGTCTGTCTTGTGAAGGTATTTGACAACTGCAGTTCTTGCTGCTACCCAGTGAATCAGGAAGGAGTTGCACCTCACATCATTAACCCTGGAAACAATCAAAGGTCAGAGTTGGGTTCTTATTAAATATGTGTTACCTTTCTACCATCATAAGGTTAAAAAAAAGTGACTCAACTTGAGACTGAACAGGTTTGATCTCACCAACAGGGAGGGTTTAGGGACTGACAGGCAGATAGACAGATGCAAATGGGACACCCTGCCCTCCCCCAATGCTGTGTCCTACTTTTGTTCTTCCATATACCTTTGAGTCTCCTCTTACATTAAGATCTTCATTTAAACAGTCTTTTATCTTTGGTTAGGAGGCAACTTTCCATACCAATCAGGATGTAGCCAGGGGCGGTGCAGGAATAGCAAAACTGAGAACAACAAACCATAATTCAGAACACCAAAGACCTTACATTTTATCACGTGGAACCAGACCAGCCAAGTCTCTCCCCATCCTAAAGCTCAGGGAAATTTGAGGAAGAGGGGTGGTAAGATTGTAAGAGCCTAAAGATGGGGAGGACCAGTGATATGCAAGATATTCCACCAAGTTAGGACTGCAGCAGCCAGAATTGGACTTCGCCTGACCTGCACAATGGCTGACATGTCAACAACCCCCAAAGTCTAGCATGGATCACAGGGAAGAAGGCTCCGAGCAGTAGGATCCTTAGAGGCAAGGGATTAACAGTCATAATAGAGTTCCAATACTAACAGGGAGTCCAAGAAGGGGCTCTGGGCTATGCCACTGAGTCGTTACACCTCACTAGGGTGGAGGACTCAGAGGGAGGTTTGGTATTCACACAAAAGGATGCTGTAGGGCGATGGGAGGATGGAAGGGGGAGGCACTGTGAAAGGGGGAGGGAGAGAAGGGGATGAAAAGAAGGAGGAAGGGTGGAGAGTGCAAGGGGAATGACTGGGAAGAGGAGGAGGAAAGGAGAAGACAGGGTACCTATTGAGCTTGTATGATTAGAAGAAAAATAAAATGTGAGAGAAAAAAAAGCGACTCAAACCATTGTTAGGTCTAGTACTGTCTGTACCACTTTCTGTACCTCTCGCCTTTGTTTAATCAGGGCCGGCTAAAGTATGCTCACATTTTGTTACAAAAAGTGCAGTTTAATTTTCTTGTTTCAGAGAAATGGTGAAAGTCAGCGAGGAAAGATTGTTAGCTTTTGTGTCCTCCTCTGGTCCAGAAGCAAAGCAAGGAAACTATTTTCCCAAAGAAAATGCAAGTCTAGATATGATAGGAAGTTGCATGTTATGAAATGAATTCCATTTTGATATAATATTCCCTAAGGATATTAGCTGGGGCAGCGTGAAGATTATCCTGTCTTCCAAGTTTGTTATTAGAGTGAAATATATGTGGTGTTAGAGGTTGTGAGAAAAGTTTGAACTGTGCACAGGAAAAAAATTTGCATTTTAAAATGGTCTCAGTTCTAACATGAGCTAGACACCAAGATACCAGAGGCTGCAATTGGCCTGTTTCACATTCTTTGAACAGAAATGAATTATTTTCAACATGTCGCTCAGCAGAGACAGTCAGACATTTTTAAGGTAGAGTGCTTGCCCAGGGTGCTCAGGGGCCTGGGTTTAATCCCCAGTGTGGCACAAGTTTTTCATTATAATTCCATTCATTTTAAAATGCAGATGAACAGCTTTTTAATCTAAAATTTCATTATATAACTGCCTGTGTTGATGGTTAATGTTTTATATATAATTGATTCCAGAAATATGAATTATTTTGTGCAGAAACCCTTTTGGATATCTGAGATTTCTAATCATGGAGACATTCCAGGAAGTATTACAGACAAATCCTTGACATGCTTGCTTTTACTGAGACACTGTAGATCTTTGATTTATGAGCTCTTGCCAAAAGTAAACATTTTTGCAATAAGCGAATTCTATTTAGTGTAAGAGGTTGTAGGTAGACAAATGGCTCTTCCACAGAAGCTGAATGGGATCTTTGCATGACATTTCATCAGTGATAATTTTGGTGTCATTATTTGTCCTTTATTTAAAAGTGATCGTTTCCTCAGCACATTGTTAAACAAAAATCTTGGCCACTTTATGTTACCAAGAAATTTTATTTAGTAGCGTATTTCCAGTAGCATCACATAATTCAACATAAATTTCATCCTTAAGTCCCAAATATTTTTCATTTTAATTTTACAATTATTTATTGAACTCCTTCCTGCATGTTACATAGGGTGGTCAATCTGACTCTAACTAGATTCAGAAATGTATATAACTTACAAGAATCTTATCATTTAGAGAAACAATAAGTTCATAAGAACTCATGAGAAAACCATGAAAGGATATCATTTAATGTAAACTCAACTAATATTCTTATTATTCAGTTGTCAAAAGTCTTTCTGTAGCACTTATTCTCATAAAATAGATGACCACTTAATGAACTAGTATAGTATAAGTCTGGATTTATTTTATGTTTTCTGCATTTTAAAAATTTGGTTTTAGCTTTATTTGTTCAACACTAAAGTCAGTACATATTGTTGACTATGTGCCCAAACAATGATAAACTTTGGGTTATAAATGCACAAGTTAGTATTTTTGTACTTAAGAAGCACGCTGTGTGCTCTGTGTACGTGTGTGTGTGTGTGTGTGTGTGTGTGTGTGTGTGTGTATGAGTGTGAGTGTGCATGTGCATGATGAGTATGTGTACCAGGGCACAGATGAAAAAATATGTATGAACAAGTAAATAAGATAGTTTTAGATAATTTATGCAGATATGATGATGATGACGATATCAGGTTGAGGTGCTCTGCCCAGTGTTACCAGAGAAATCCTATCTGAGGAACCAAGGATCCAGTGGTGTTTGAATAATGGGAAAGAACTTAGGTCCTCAACCGATGTATCATACAGATGGGAAAATGAAGGGTTTGAAGAAGGGCCAAAGTCACCTAGGTCAGAGAAAGAGAGAGGGAAAGGAGGGAGACATGCTTAGTACACAAGTGGGTGGAAGTCAAAGAACAACGTTTGGAAGTCAGTTGTCAATTCTTCCACCATGTGAGCTTCTGGAAGGGCACACCAAGGTGTCTGGGTTCTTCTGGCCTCATCCACTGAGCTATCTCTCCGGCCCAAGAACTGACCTTTTTATTCAGATGTGAATTGAATGGCTGTGGTGAGGTGACAGAAAAACCATACTAAAAGTTAAAGAGGAAATGGGAGGTTTAGAAATAGACGGGAGAATACAGTACTTTTCATGCTTTGATATGAGGAAAGGAATAGGGGGATTGGCTCTGAAACTCCTTCTTAAAGAGATGGATGCTGTTAGGATTGGTTTTGGATCAAGTCACGTTGATCTAATAGAGAACATAGTGGACATTTGGAGATAGGATTACAGAGTGAAGCCTTTTGAAAGCTGAGATAGGATGGTGTTGCAGTTCTCCAGCATAGTTGCTGATAATTGACCATCAAACAGCTTACGGGAACAAGGGGTTTAGTTCCTTAGGACAGTCTGGTTGCAGTTCTCAGTCCAGCTTGAAGGGAGAGCATGCACCAATACCAGGGCTGAGGGAACCATTACCACATAACAGCTGAGAGATGGACAATCCTTACTTGCTAGACCAGCATGTCTGGCCAAGTGAACAGAAGGATGCTGCCTTCCTCAATCAGCTCTCAGTATTTTATTCACCTGTTCAGGATCTAGTCCTACCCACCATAGGCTGGGCCTTCCCCAGCAGCTAGACAATCTCCTGCTAGTTTGCTCTGGGCTTAACCCAACCACTAATTCTCCACAAATGTTCCAGAGCTCAAACCATCAACCATCAAGTTGACACTTGTTTCTAACTGTGCAGATGGGATCCAAGTACAAGTAAGAAAATGCCTGGTGTATGCAGTATATGTATGTACACGTGTGTGCAGGTACAAGAAATTCAAGAATGGAGTTTAAATTGAGAGGGGGTGTTGGACATGGGAAATGTGAGCATAAGGCAAAATGATTGTCTTGGAGAGTGGGAAATAGAATTTGTCCAGAAAGCTAGATGGCAAATTTAGTAAGGAAAAGTGTCAATTTGAAATTACTTTATGAGGAATGTGCCAATTTGATTATAAATATGGAAAGACTCTTACAACATTTTGTTATTTTTTTTTTCCTACCACAAAGCTTTGGCTATTTAGTGGTAGACATTCCTATTACCTTAGATCATGGTCTTGGAGGCTGGAGAGATGGCTCAGGGTTTAAGACTGCCTCAGCAAGCAGAAGGACATGAGTTCAGATCCCAGGTCCCATGTAAAAATGTCAGGCAGAAATGGCTGTGGCCTACACTTATGGTTCTTGTGGAGAGCCTGGGAAATCCCTGCGCCAAGCAAAAAGGAGGTAGAAGCAATCCAGGATGTTTTCCAAAGTCACCTTGGGCCTCTACAGCGACATACAATGCTCTCTGACACACACACACACACACACACACACACACACACACACACACACACACACAATAAACAAACCAGCAAACAATCAAATAAATAGCTTCCTTTAAAAAAAAAACAAGTAGATCATGGTTTTAGATAAACTCTGTTAAGAGAAAGCTGAACTTCTTGCCAGAATGCACTTCTTTCAGGCTTGGGACAGAACATTTTCAAAATCATCCCTAAATATGATATGGAAGCTATTGGAAATTATAGTAGGTATGTCAGGAAATAGCAAAAAGAGTCTTCCTCCTAATAAAGATGGGTAGTCAGAATGTCAGTAGGCAGATAATTGTGATGGGTTGGAATACATTTTAAGTTAAGTCCATTAATTCCTGTTGATCCACAAAACAGGCCACAAAGAAAGAACCTCAGATATAAGCACATGTGTGCAGGAGTATGTGCACAGAATACCACATCGATAACATGTAAATAAACTCTTAAAGAAGTCTAGTTTTAAAATTTGTCAAGAAAGAGAATCAATCATTTTCTATATCATTTATATACCATTGAGTAATCAAATACTAAATGTGATAAAAATTTCTCTTTAAACAAAATTTCTAGCAAATATATAATGATACACTTGAAACAGCACACTTTTTAATCCCTAATGAATTAGCTAATGTAGAAACCAAACACTAAAGGCAGCTAATGTCTGGAAAATAGTTAGCTATCTGTTTCCAAGTAGATTCGATCCAAAAAATTAACATAAATTTGATTAAGTCTCTAAATCAGTTAAATTTTTCTTAAAAGAAAAAAGAACAACTAGGTCACTGCCATGATTACTCTCTCTAAAGTGGTCATTCATTAATGGCTGTTATGTACGATTCTCTATTTTGAGTTATAATAATTCTAAAGCAAAAGTTTTTAAAGGGAAATAAGGCACTAATTTTTTTTTTTTTTGGAAAAAGTATTTTAATTTGCAAAGTACTCATTAAGCTTTCCCAGGAAATGCAGTAGGGTGGAGGGTTCTGAGGCTCCAGTGAGGCTGGAACGATGGTTACAAGCAGCAAGGAGGGAGCCCACGAGCCCAGGGACCAGGTCAGTGCTCAGGAGTCACGTTCACGGGTAGACACTGCAGCCTCTGCTGCATGTCACCCTCCCTGCACTGCACAGGTGGCCGTGTTTGCTTCCCGTTGGACTTTGCAATGCTTTTCTATATGATCTTATTAATGAAAAGCTAAATGAACCTTTGAGGGAACTGATAATGCTTTTAAGTTCTTTTTTTTTAAATAGTTTAAAATGTTTTGAAATGTTTGATATAAATATATCTGCCTTTGTTATAGATTTCGATTATTTTGGAGTAATTTCTCCTTTATGAATTTTCAAATCACTTCTTAAAGAAATCATTTTCACTAGGTTAATAAAGATGGAAGTAATTTAATAAATTTAATTTTTAATGCTCATGATTGTTTGAGAGGTTTAAAGTAAATTAATTTTTTTTTCTTTTCTACTAGAGGCCTCTTTATTAGCATCCATGATCGAGGGCATATTGCTTCCATTCTCAACGCATGGCCAGAAGATGTTGTCAAGGTAACTAGAAACTTTTTTTTTGGCCCAGAAGCAATTTGCTCTTGTTTCTGTTCCTTCAAACAGCGTAGGTCAGGCTGAGAATTCTCACAGCAAGCATCTTTTCGAGTGAATATCGCCTGATTTTTACCTCTGAATTTTGCATAATGTATTCATCTTACTTTAACCATTTAGATTTTGCTTGCCTTTTATTCCTGTCCAGTTTCTTGATATTTCATTGTTTATCATTAAATGTAGGTGTGTTGACCATGCTCTCTAACCTTCCTTAGGCATGTGCCTTTATTGTATTGCCGTGTTTAACTGTCCACCAAGAAGCTCCAAGTAAGCCAAGGAGATTTGTTTATTCATCCTTTTATCATTATGACCTTGAGTAACTCATTTAACTTTCCATAGAAAGTAAATGAGAAAGTTGAAAGTAAATTAGTATCTGAGGACCAGTAAGATGACTCAGTGGGTAAGGCTCCTGCTTGCAAACCTCGTTTAAGTTTCAATTTGCTGAAGCACATAGTGGATGGAGGTAAGTGACATCCAAAGGTTGTCTTCTGACCTCCACCTGTGTATCATGACATGTGTGCCCCATGTCCTGTCTCTTAGAAAAAACAAGACACAAAATAATATCTGTGCTTGTGTGTGTAATGTTATGTATTATGCAGTAATGTGTTGTAATAGCATTTGAGGTTGTGTCTGTGCGTGAGTACAGGTGCATGTGCCACAGAATGTGTGTAGGGGTCATAGCAGAGGACCCCTACATACATATCAAGGTCTTACTTTCTACTTTGTTAGAGGCACAGTCTCTTTGTTTGCTTGCCTGTGTGCTGCGAACACCACGTTACCTGGTCTGTGGCCATCTGGGGGTTCTCCACTTCCCATCTTGCATAGAGGTATTTATAAGAAAGACACTTGCAGTAATCTAGAGAAAGGTCTAAGAATCGACATGGCAGCTTGGGAAGTAATTCTGGAGTAGAGTTCTCATCAGTGTTCTGCAAGCTCAAAGCTATCAGTGGGCAGTAACCCTGCTTCTTGGTTTTCTAACTGAAAGCCTATAGAGGTCCAAGGGTGACATTGGGTACCATCCTGGATTGCTCTTCTGCCTTATTGCTTTGCTCTGGGTTTCCCAGGCTCTGTCTTCTAGGGCTGGAATTACAGGCCACTACTGTATCTCCCTGGCATTTATTATGTGGGATTAGGGATCTGAACTTAAGTCCTTTTGCTTGTAAGGCAAAGACTTTAAGCACTGAATCATCTCCCAGCACCAGGAAAGATTGTTCAGGTGTTTCTGAATGGAGCACTATTTTAGACCTCTTTTCAAAATTTCTTTTCCTTTCTTCATTTTATTTATTTTTTATTATTTATTCAATTGTGCATGTGCATGTGCGTGCGCGCGCGCGCGTGTCTGTGTGTGTGTGTGTGTGTGTGTGTGTGTGTGTGTGTGTAGAACCACGGGCGAATTCGGGAACCACCATAGACCGCCTCCACCTCCTCATTGTTTACTCTGCCCCGGGATTCACAGGCTCCACCTTACCAGGACCAGAAATGCAGGTCATCTCGCTTCCGCCCGGCGTCTATACATGGGGTCTAGGATCCAAACTCAGGACCTTCTGCCTACAAGGCAGAGGCTTAAGCCCTGAGCCACCTTTCCAGCCCCTCTTCATTTTATTTTTATAGCAAGATATCTTTGTATTTTATAATCATTTCTGTCATTTCCTACTATCTATTCTTTTGTAGTATATACAATGAATTTTAATCATAGCTATCATCTCCTTTCCCCTACTTCCCTGGGACAGTCTTTATGCTCCACTTTTCTATTATTGGATTATGCAAAGTAATATCTGAGCAGGAAGAGAAAATACATGTAAGATGTAGATATTTGTTGTCATTGAGTTTTGCAGCTCCACATGGTTATGAACACATGATAATGCTAAAGAGTGGCAGTTCGTAGCACACAGAACCAGCCCACAAGAGACTCTCTACATTGTGAGCACACAGAACTTGGCCTAGGACTTGCATCCACATTATGCACATATTTAGCCCCGGCCCAAGGATGTTGTCCACATTGTGAGCTCACAGAGCACCGGCCCAGGGATGCTATGCTCCCATGAGCTCATGGAGTCCAGCCCGTGGGGTTGTTGTCCACATTGTGACTCCGCGGAGCTCCATTGAGGGCAGCTGTCCATGTTGTGAGTTCACAGAGCCATGGGAGGCCACCCACAGATACACAGTTCGGGGAGTTGGCCGGCACTGTGTCATGCCAGGCTATTTGCTGATCAGTCAAATGTTCACAGGTCAGAACTCTGAGTATAGAATTAGTCTGTCATTTTGCCACCAACTGACGCACATGGAACATAGCAGCCACATGGTCAACTGCCTGCAAGGCAGCTTTTTAAACTTAAAAATTGTAAGAACCATCTCTCTCAGTATAAGTGTTTTTTATTTATTTCATTTATTTGAGAGAGAGAGATGCATGTTCAACACACCTACATTTCACTCAAAGGTGAGAAAAAGCATGCCATGTAGAGAGCACACCTTTGGGAAGTCAGCCCCCATGTGGTCTTCTGAGATATGGCAGTTAGCTTCAGATTCCGACTCAACAATTAAAGGTTGAGGTTTTGGGCACATCTGGAAGTTGTTAAACTAAGTAAGGTAATCTCCGAGCAAACCTGTGGAGATTGTTTAGCTGATGGGGGAGACCAAGCTCAGAGTAGGTGGGACCATTCCTCTGGCAGTGGGAAGATGGGGAGAGCTGGCTCAATACTTTATCCTGGCGAGTGAGAAACATGCTCTTGTGGCTATGGTGTGACCAGTCTCCTCAGCTTCTGCTTTTGGGGGTGCACCCTCCTGCTATGCTGATGAAGCGCCACTCAGATTCAGGGCGCTGGAATAAGCCCCTTTTATTCTGTTCTAAGATGTTGGGCTCCTGCGTTCATTCAGCAATGGGAGGATGAAACTAATTCACAGGGACCGAACTCAGGTTGCTAGATTTTCAAGCAGGCTCCTTACCTGTTTAGTCTTCTCGCTGACCTTATTTTAAGTGGTTATTAATGAAATCTACAAAGTATTATACAGATTGCTCAGCTCATAAGTAATTTATATGATTGTTAATCTCCTTATAAAAATAAATAAAAAAATATGTAAGTGTAGGCAGGCTAGCTGGGCTTTCCCTGTGTAAGGAACATTTTCACCAAAGTACTTCCTATCCGTAATGCATAAAAGTACCTCTGTTTGTGATAAATAATATACCTGTTAAATATACCTTTGAAATGTGTGAACTTTGAAAATGGCTTTAATTTTAAAATAAAGTTATAGTGACAATAATAGCTCTCTTATTTAAAATCATAAATTAGACCTAGTGGTTTCTGCTTGACTCTTCTGTAAGTGCCTTAAATTGTGAACCATTGCAAGTATGATAAATCTTAATATGTTGAAAATAGGAAAAAGTTTCCAGAAATGAGGTATGTGAAATATACAAAAGTAATCTCACTTGGCATTTCAAATATATTCACTATTAAAGCAATATTTCAAGAGCTGCATGGTATGTGTAAACAAATACTTTTAAAGTCTAAAAAGTATATTATTAAATATATTTTATAGTATATATGTTGGAAAGAACACTGCATTGAAATAACATACCCAGATTCTGATTCTTTCAGTTGCTGGGTATCTCATGTTGAGTAAATTAGTTCTCTGGTCTCTTCAGTGTCCTAATTTGTAAAACAGGCTCTGTGTATGTTAGTCCTGGAGATAGTAACAGCAGTTGTAAATATTTTAGAATTTAAACATACCAGGTATGTGGTAAGTTCTGTATATAGCATGATGTCATTTTATATAATTATGAATTTATTCATTTAACTAATACTGATTGACTTGTGAGTGCTAAATATTATGCTAGATGCTGATGTATAGAAGCAAGCAAAACAGAACTTGTTCCTAATCTTATACAGCCACTCCAAAAGCACATTCTTGTGTCTTTAGATAAATGAGAAACAGAATCTTAAATTCATTTCTTTACCCTGGGTTAAATAAATGATAGGTCATTGATTTTGTGAGTGAATCACTTCTGAATATGTAATAAATTGTTTTTATATGATTAGTTTTCTTTTAGCTCATGTTATGACCATGAATCATAAATATATTACATGCATTAGCTCTAATAATGACACATATGTAAATTAAATTTATTTCTTCTCAAAATTTTCTAGAATATTTATTATAGGATCATATATACACACACATATATAAATACACACACACACATATATATATTCAATTTGGGCTTTTTTTGGAAATTTACTATTTACTATTTAAATTTACTATTACAGGGCATTTAGAGAGATTTTTCCTTAGGATATATAAAATCCATCAATAGATTTTTTTTTCCTTTTTCTTTTAGGCTGTTGTAGTAACTGATGGAGAACGTATTCTTGGCTTGGGAGACCTTGGCTGTAATGGGATGGGCATCCCTGTGGGTAAACTGGCCCTATACACAGCATGTGGAGGGGTGAATCCGCAGCACTGTCTGCCTGTCCTTTTGGATGTGGGAACAGAAAATGAGGTAAATGTTTTATGTGCATAAGACAATTAACTGTCTTTAGAAATGTTGCCAATTCTTATCTTTGAATTTATATTTCATGATCATAAATTTCCTTCTTTTCTTCTTGGTTAATCCTCTCTTCAACTCTCAAATCTGCTGCCAACCTACATAAAAAAATATTCTTTCTGTTCTTTTCCCATATCTACAATGTGACTTATGTTTTACTAGCTCCTTATTGTTTTATGTTGGTTTGCTGTACAGTTATTTTCTGCAGCATATGTGTTAGTTTAAGACACCACAGTTTCCTTTTTATTACTGCTTTTACAGTGTACAGAATTTAATCCAATAGGGCTTATTAAACTTAATAAGCTTGAAGTATTAATGGTATAAAAGTCTATATTGAACCTGAGGTAAAGGATTTGAAGCTTAACTTTCTTAATGTGTTAAACCTTTTTATTGAACCTGAAGTATTTGATTTGACGTTTAGTTTTTCTTATTCTCACATCGATATTTTAGAATATCTGAATCAGTAATTTAAAATATTCTTGAGTTTTCTACCCTATACAAACAAAAATTATAGTAGCTTCTATACATTATTGTTCATTTAGCTATTATCCAAGGAAATATTTTGATAAAAAACATTTGGCTTATCTGGTATTTTTCCATTAAAAAAGGAAATGAGTTAGCAAGGATCAAATCTAACCTATTTAAAGAATTGTTCTGCAGTTGTGTGTACAGTGAATATTAAGATCTCTACCTTATTTTTCATATATCTAGAGAATTCTATTTATTGCATTCTATGTTGCAATGTATGATGTTATACTGAAGTCAAGTACATTTTTTTTAAAAAACTAAGATCTATGGTGAAGCTTTCCAGAGACTGTTGAAGAAGAACGAAGAACTGTGAAATAAGTATGCAACAACTGAACCATTCATTTTTAAATCTGGGCCTTTCTTGAGAGGGTGTCAGTATGACGTAGATGTGGATAAACTCATTCACTGGTGTATCTGCAGTAGGAACTCTTGTATTGACAGATTATAGTGATTTCAAGAATAATAGTTTCATGAACATGGTCAAGTTAGCTAGTTGTCTTGGATTTCTCACATTATCTGCTTTTAATAAATCCCATTATATTACAGAGATTTGCTTCGTATCTGATACCCATTAACCTTCAAATCTGTTCCTCAGTGACAAATCTGTCATGTGTTCTTTCAATAAAATTATTTTCATCTCCCCTTTAAAGCTCTTGGTCTAGGAAAGCAAATATTCCACATCACAAACTGGGTTTATAAATGTATGATACAACATTTTGGCTATGTCCTGTAGAGCTGTCTCGCTGTTTATGTGGATAAAAAATTCTGGTGCAAGTTAGGTGAACCTCTGTAGGTAACAATGTCTTAGAGAGCTTCAGTTGAGTTTTGGGTCAAGACAGGAGAGTGCAGTGGGGTAGAGCAGCTTACATCGTGGTGGCTAGAAAGCAGAGAACGAGGGAGAGGGCGACACGAAGTGGGGAAGGAGAGACAGTGCTCACCTTGTCTTCAGTAGTGTGTATTCTTCGTTCGATGTCCAGGATTTATTTCCATTTCTGACCAGTGTCTTACTCACAGCCTGTAGAATCCATGTGCATCTTTATGTCATTAAATTGTAGATGTACCACTTTTTTAAAAAAATCCTTTAAACTTGTCTGACACATAGTATATTTCTAAAATTTTTCAAGTTTACTAAGTTAAAATAATTTGATAATTTTAATCTGTTAAATTGTCACAGGTTATTTCTGGAGATTTCATTTACTAACTGCAGTTTTAGAGCCATTAGGAAATAAGTGAACATGAAATTTTAGCTCTTAGATACTATAGAACTTTGAGATATGCTATAGGATGCCTTGTTCGCTTGGAGACCTTTCTCAAGTCTCAGTATATAGATTGATTAAATACCAGCAAATAAGTATTAATTAAATACTATCTGTCAACAGCCTAGATAATAATCAGAGCAAACAATTTGATATTTTGCTAATTAAATGTTCTGAATCTAGAAGATGAGGTACACATCAACATGTATTAGTTAAAGGGACATTTGAAAAAGAATTAGCACATATCTGCCAATTATAATATAGTCTTATTTCAGCTATGTTCTGTTATTGTGAGAGAATACTATAACCCATCAGATTAAGGGAAACAGGTTACTCATTTGGCTTATGGTTCCATATGGGGATAGAGTCTGTTTATGTTGACAACCAGCAGCAGGAGGCTAGTTCACATCACAGCAGCCATCAGGACGGATTGAGGAGACAGAACCAGAGAGAAGAGAGAGAAATGCTGCCATACCTCGTTTCCCACTTTCAGTCATGTGCTGCTTCTAGCAATTCTCCACCTCTGTTTAAAAATTCTTATATTATTTAATGTATGCACGAATACAATGACTTTATAATATTTTTACCCCTTAGTCCCAAATCCCTTCCCCTTTTTTTCCCCTTACAACCTTCATCCTCCCCGTCAGACTCTCCTATTTTCAAATTTTTTCTCTTTTTCGACCCACTATGTTTCATCTGGTCGGTCTTTGATGACATATGCCTGATCTGATTCATGCTCCAGCAAGCATCCTAGATTAGTGGATACACCATTGAGAAAAGCCTCCTTCTTTACTTTCTCATCAACATTAGTCCTCATCAATTTGTCAGAAAGATGTGGAGCTTCTTGAGATCTTTCTGATGTTATGGTGAGATGTTGATAAGATCGTTCCCATGCAATTCTCATGTAAGTGTGTATATATATGTGTGTGTGTATATATGTGTGTGTGTGTGTATATATATATATATATATATATATATATATGTATCTCACAACTATATCTTACCCAATAGATAATGCCTACTCCATCACCCACCTTCCCACTTCAGGATCTTGAAATCTTGCTGTCCTCCCTTGGGATGGGGGTAGGTGAGGCTTATACATGTCCTGTTTAGGATACGCCACTCTTAAAGATTTCATTACCTTCCCAAGCAGCACTACCACATGGAGACCAAATATTCAAACACATGAGGCTCAGAGGGACAGTTCACACTCAAACATGACAACACTTGACTGTATATGACTATTTTCTGCTTACACCTTTCTTACCTTTTTCTGTAAATTATGCCATATGAGATTAACAATGGAGATATTTATTAATAAATGGTAACTAAAGTTTTTGTTTTAAGGAGCAATTTTATTTTTTCACTTAACAAGACAGGTTGGAGCCTCCCCGAGAGGTGGCGAGGACTAAAGCTGGTGGGGAAGACAAGGAAGAGGCTGTCCCCAATGGCACCTCTGATCTGTGATGCTTGCTGAGCATGACACATGTCAGGCATACGTCATCAAAAATAAGTTAGATGAAAGGCAGTGAGCACACAAGTGAGAAGATTTGAAAATAAGAGGGAGTCTGAAGGGGAAAAGGAGGAGGATGGGATTGGGGACTAAGGGGAAAAATATAATACATTCATGCAACACAAAAAATAAAATACATATTTGAAAAACTTTTAAAAAGGCAGGTTAGCTATATTCTGAATTACCTACACTACACTACACAGATCCTAAGCCTGTGTTCATTTCTGCTACCATCTTGCAAGCTCAGGGCTTTGCAGTATGGTCCTTGGGGGTGACAGCTAGGTAGACCAATCCACAATGCTCATTGGGAGCTAATAACATTGTGGTGTTTCACCAGTAAAAGGTGGATATTAAAACCCACAAAGGAAAAAACAGAGGAGTCTAGTAGAATTTCACTGTGAAGTTTCCGTCTTCTCTGTGGAGTCAGGACATGGTGCCATCCTGATGCTGTCGTGTGATAGCAATGTGTGTTGTACAGACCTTTTACACGCAGCATCGAAATCTAGAAAGGATTGATTGATTTGTTGCCCAGGTCTAGCTAAACTCAGCCTTCAGATTGACTGACAGCACAGCAGTTTTAAGAGCATATTTCTTTTTTCTTGTTGCAAAGATTTTTACATAAATTATTGTCTTTTTTTTTGTATCAATGAGAAATACCTAACTTTAGTATCTGACCAAAAATAACGAGTCCCTCATTTCCTCCAGGCTTGCTCTATAGTATCTGATCTTAGTGAACTGCATTGTATTCATATGATATACTAGTTAATGTCCTGGGTAAGTTAAGCAACAGAAATGTATTTTGCACAGTTATAGAGGCTGCGAGTCTGAGATAGGTTGTTGCGAGACTTGGTTTCTTCCAAGTATTCCTTCCTAGTTTTGTGGATGTCGTCTACTTTGGCTACTATCACATGGCTTTTGTTCTATTTGTTTATATCTTAATTTCTTCTTCTTTTAAATTCTTAAAATTTCATTTTATTCTTCTCATAGTGGATTAAGGCCTGATGTAATTACTTTTTTTTTTGGCTCAGTGGACAAGACGCTTGTCCTGCAAATGCGAGGGCTGGTGTTTGGGTCTCCAAGGCCCACGTAAGAGTCAGGCAGGCGGCACTCAGGAGACAAGTATGCAGAGTGAGCTGACTAGCCTAGCTGATTGGCTAACTTTTGATATCAATGAAAAGACTCTGCCTTGATAATAAAATTGGAGACTGATCTAAGATGCTATATGAGGTCAGCTTTGGTCCCCCACAATCCATGTGTACCACACATACATGTGCACACACATGCACAAATCCTACCTCATGTTCACATACAAAAATTTCACATGCAAAAATTTTAGCAATTTTGAAGAAACTCTGCCTCAAAATCAGCTCCTCATTATATAAAGAGTTCTCTGTGTTACAAATTTTAATTATAGTGTGGGAAAATACAAGAGAAAAAAAAGAGAAATAACATTTTTTCCACAACTGTGTTTTTTTAATTCACATATTAGATGGATAAATATACTCCAGACATGGAGAAACTATTTTAATTTTGGCAGTCATTAGCAGTTCATTGGCACTTTAGACCCAGCTGTTCAGAAGCCAATGGGTTGTTTAAAAAGTTTTTATGCTTAAGGAACAGCTGGGCTTTAAAACATCACTTGGTTTCAGATTTTATATTTTACATTTATATGATTTAACATGTTAACTCCAGTAAGCCAGAAAGCCTTAACTCTTTGTTAGGGAGCACTTTGTAAGGAAGATGACTGGCCGGTCCCAGAGGTGCTCAGTGAGAGGGGAGAGAGGGGCTATTAATAGCCACACAGGACAGCAGGTGTGCACTTGGCTGTAGCATCTTACTGGCTTCAAGTAAATCCTATTTAACTGCCTCAAATAGTTAACCTTCTGAACATCACCACACCTGCAAAAACATGTTTATCTGCAACAAACCTCTGCCAAAGTCAATGAGTGGCTTAAAATAATTGCTGTTCTGTTAATGTCTGTATCCTATGTGCTGGTGTTTTAGTCTGTGTTAGTATGAAGACTGGGATGCCCAGGGCAGCTGTGCCCTCTCCAGAACCTACTAACATCCCATGTGCAAAGACAGCAGTGCTCATTTCCATCCTACAACTCTATAAAGTTTTCATCGAATAATAGCAAAGGGTTCAAAATTCAGGATACTCTTATTCAAATCAAATGAAGCATGTATATTTGCTTTATTTATTTATTTATTTATTTATTTATTTATTTATTTATGTATCTATCTATCTATCTATCTATCTATCTATCTATCTATCTATCTATCTCGTGTCTTTTTGTGCTTAAGTGTGAGAGACAGAATAATGGCAATCAGCATTCCTAATCAAAACTGGAGGAATGGGCACATCTGGATCCATGCTGGTGACCTGCTTGGAGGCGGGGCAGGCACAGTCCTCCAGGCGGCCAGCTCTGTCTCCTCAGCTTAGACATGTGTAGTAATTGTTTGCAGGGTTTTTTGTTTTGTTTTGTTTTGTTTTGTTACTCTCTGCATTTTTCACTTTCTCCTCTGAGATATCCTTCCCTTTCCTTTAGAAATTATCTACAGACTGCATTTTAAACTGTTTGGAGGTTTTCAAAAAGCAATGTTTTATAGTTTCCAGTGCACAAGCTATATATATATATATATATATATATATATATATATATATATACACATATATATATAGAGAGAGAGAGAGAGAGATGGATAGATATATAAATATGTTCCTATGAGTTACATGTTGTAAAATGCTATTAGAAATGAAGTTACATGTTTTCTTCCATTTTAAACTATTCATTTCAAATATGTAGAGATGCATTTGTTTATATTATTCTTTTATTCTATGATTTTATTAAATTTATTATTTTAAACTTTTCTCTAGATTGCTTATTTAACATGTACACAATCTTGTGTGTACAATGTTCTCATTTTTTTCTTCTAGTCTGCATTCTTTTATTTTTCTTGTAATGACTAAGACTCTACAGAAATGACAAGAGTAGATATCCTTCTTTGGTTCTTTTCTGAAGAGAATACATTCAGTCCTTCACTATAAAATATGTAATTATCTGTGGATTTTTCATACAAGCCCCTTAGTAAATTCATTATGTTCCTTTCTGTTACTAATTTGCTGATAAATTTTGTTATAGAGATATTTTACCATATATAAATTATACTTTAACTTAACTGACTTCTTAAAATAATGCTGTTATTTGTGATAAATTTGGATAGAGAACAGAACAGTGGAAAGTTTAAAAAAAGTAGGAAAAACAGTCAAGCTTTGAAGTTTCTTTTTAAGTAAGTTGGCTATCATGTTGCAAGGACCATCAAAATATTTTAAGATTTTGTTTTGGAAATGAAAGATAATCTCAGAAAAGAATTGTAATCTTTCCATTCATAAACTCTTATAATACATCAAAACTCAGAATTATATCTGTGTAATTAATTGTCTATAACATATAAATTGAGCGTTTTTGATAAGCACTACTGAGATATCTTAATTACTGTTCTATTGACCAGGCTAGGTTATGAGTTTTAATAATTACTTTTTTTTTGCTTGGATATAAATACTGTGGATGTGCTCTATAGAAATTAAGTAAGTGTAACTATGAGTTGATTATGAATATGTACATTGAGATTTTATTTCTATTTCTGGTTCTTACAAAGATGAAATTGAGATTTTATTTCTATTTCTGGTTCTTACAAAGATGAAAACAAACTAAAAAATGACTTTATCACTATTTCTGTTTTATGGCAACTTTTTTAACAATAGGAGTTACTTAAAGATCCATTGTACATTGGACTACGTCAGAGAAGAGTAAGGGGCTCTGAATATGACAACTTTTTGGATGAATTCATGGAAGCAGTTTCATCTAAGTATGTATGAACCTTATTTTATTTATATTTCATTTCAATTTCAAAAATCTAAATACGAGTCAATTTAACTATTTAGAACTCCCATGTTCAGTTAATATGATTTAAAAACTGAGTGTTGCAAGTGAGAAAAGAACCTGTAAATATCCCACCTGTCTATGTCTATGTGCTCATAACTCTTGCTAGGCAAATGGTAACATCTAATGTGTGTCCCAGAAATGTATCTCTGTTCTTTTCCTTGAAGGAACTCTGTTCTTAGAAGAATTTCAAAAATTTTTGTGTCTATTAAAGTGAATAACTATGGAAGATAAGGAAGAAACTTGTGGAAAGAACACTTTTTCTTTGTACATTTTTTAGCAGTCTTTACGTGTTCATGGCTGATAAAATCTGATTTTCATTTATTTTTGTGGCTGGTATTGTGGTAGATGAAAGGAAGAGAGTAGTGAGAACTAAGCATGGGCTAGTACAATCCAAAAGTCCATAATAAAACAAGAACCAAATTATCCCAACTGCAGTTCCTGAATCTCAGATTAAATCTATAGTAGTTAATTAAAATGTATTACACTTTCATCAAATCTAGTTCATTTGATTATAACCAAGTTACTGTAAAGCTTTCATTTCTTTTTTTAAAGACTTCCACCATAATTTTAGTTATATATTTTGAAAAAATTTTACCATGCCAAGTGGCAGTCATTTGTTTTGTTAATGTATAGTCACAAAACAATTACCGTTTAAAAATATATATGTTGCTTTAGGTTTTATTATGTGTGTAAATCACTGCAGTCAGATGTAGCTAGAGAGTCCCTCTTGATTTTATATCTTGTTTTTCTCAACATGATAGGTCATATCTTACAGGCCAAGGACTTGTTACAGTTAATATAGAATATTCAAGAAGTATGAACTCAGAATGTTTCAGTTGCCTAAGAAACCACTCTAGGGTGAGTTAGTGATCCAGTGAATCCATTGAGTGCCATGTATGTTATATATACCTATTCCCTGGGACACTCACAAATGCCAGTCCACCCCCAAAAGAATTTTAACTGTAGTTCAAATTAATGATTAACCCCTATGTCTAACTTGACAAACCTACAAGTTTATTGGGGCTATTTACAAGACTTGGGCAAGGTGTACCTACAGAAGCAAAGGTGACTCCAGAGCAATCACACTGGGAAATCTCATCCCCATAATGGGGACAACTTTCCTGTCATCATTTAACCTTCTTCAGCTTGTGAGCTCTGAGGCCCATTTGGAAACTCTCCCCCGCCCTTCTGTGTCTGTGGGAATGTCAACAAGTCTGATCTTGGTTGTCTCTTGGAAGTAGTTACAGCTGGTCAAAGATGGCAGCTGTTTTGCTCAAAGGAAAATGCCATGCAATAGGCTGGGGTTCATGTATTCCTGACCTTCACATCCTTCTAATAATGGAGGAATGGAGTTTCTTGTTTCAAATCACCAGTTGTCACTGTCATCTTTGTGGAAATGCTTTGAGAGTGTTTCTCCCTAGTGCAGTTGCCTACTAAAGTCTTGTAGGTCCCTCTGAGGACTGGGCAGGGATTATTGCAGTGCATTCTTCCTATGGTATTGCAAAATCTTGCCTTCTGGAAGGTAGGCCTCTTCTTTTCATGAGTTTTGAGTAAAGATTAGCTCAAATGTGGAAATTGCACAGGAGATTGTGACTCTATTGGGTTTACTGCTCTTAATCTTGTGGCCATTTATCTTTGTTTACTTTTGATGGTACACATTGAGGCAGCAACCTTGCAGGAAGCAGTATCTCATAGCTCTGTGGTCATTACACATACACACACACACACACACACACACACACACACACACACACAGAGTTGTTATCACTTAGGATAATTGCTTCTGCTTTTGGTGGTCTTGTCTTTCTCCTTGCTTATCAGTAAGCCTAGTTATACATCAACTTTGTCTTCTGTCCATACTGACTTTCAAACAAGAGGCCAGGACTAAACTTAAGTAACGTGGGGACTTCTTACTATCTTATGGTATATTGTTTTGGTACTGTGTGGGGGTTATTCCCAATAGTGGAATAGCAGGGTCATATGGCATTTCAATCTTTAAATTTTTTAAGAATTGCCAGACGGCTCGCCAGAGTGGTTGTATAAGCTTGCATTCCCACCAGCAATGTAGGAGAGTTCCCTTCGTTCCACATCCTCTCCAGCATTTGATGTTGTTTGTATTGTGGATTTTTGCCATCCTGACCGGGGTGAGATGATATCTCAGGGAGGTTTTGATTTGCATTTCCCTGATGGCTAAGGATGTGGAGCATTTTTTAAAATACTTACTAGACATTTCAATATCTTTCCTAGTAAAATTTCTTTTAAATTCCAAGGCCCATTTTTTAATTGGGCCATTTATGGTCCCTGCTGTCAAACGCAACTATGTGATGGATTTTCCGGCTTAACATAGAATGCACTTCTTCTAAACCTAGTAATCCCTCCTTCTTCCATCCATTGCATTTTAATCTTATTTAGTGGAAGTTGTTTGGCCATATGACTAGGCATCTTCCTTGGTGTGAAGTTGTACCATCTCCTGGGATTCTTGATAGTTGTTAAATTCTGCATCTAAATAAATGCTTAAGTCAATGTCCAATCTGAGGCCCAGTCTCTGTTATAGTTCCCTCATAATGTCATCATCACCCTTGTTCTCCTGACTAATGCACACTTGCTGAAGTTCCCTTTGGTTTACAGCCATTTTCTTCTTTTTGTAGCTTCAGTTGTTTTCAGTTGTGACTTAAGCCTAGTTACAGGTCTCAGATTCTGTAGGAGAGTCAGGAGTGGGTGGAAATGACAGGGATGTATATCGTTCTCAGAGGAAAAAATCCTTATGAACACCAAGAAAGGACAAGCCTACTTTTGAGAGGTCAGAATTCTTTTGAATGTGGAGTTTCCAAGATTTGGGAGATGCCAACGAGACATCCCATCCAATGTAGTAGAACCCATCTTTACAGTAGGATTCTGATTTAGCAGTTCTGTGTTGCTTAGAATTTTACAACTTGATTGATGGTTAAGCCGTGTTCCTGTCATCAGTTGCTTCTGCTAAGGAAGTGTGGTGTCTGAAAGTATCATCTTTGTGTCTCTGGCTTTCCAATGGGCTGCTGTTTGCTCCTATGTTTTGGGATGCTTTTTCCCTCGTCTCTGAAGTAATAATGGCAGCCAACATGCCATTCTGTTAGTGTACTACAGTTCACCTCAGGTGAGAATTTTAACAGTTGGATTGTCACCTTGTTTACCTCAGTGAAAGGGCCTGTGTGGCTAAGCCTAGCAGTAAGTCACCACCTCCAAAGCCCTGTCTTGTCATCTGTTTTCTCAGACACTCCTGGTACCAGATGTCACAGGTCAGGTTACTTTGGAGGCGTATTCTGATATTAAACTTAATGTTGTGGGACGTTCCCCTGAAGTTACTCTGCGGGGAAGGAAGTCAAAGGAAGCCACAACCAGCAGAAGGAGAGCTGAGCCCCCCCAGGCCAGGTGGCAGCCTCCATTGACAGACCCAGTGGGAAAATCCAGGCCTACCATTGCTACTGTTTAGGCTGTAGCCATTAGAGGCGGCACCTTGGGACAGAAGGCAGGCCGGTCTTTTCAGTGAAGTGGCTGTAGCTGAGACAACAACTGCGTCACAGTGAGTGATCAGAGTATCATCTTGGTAGACAGTGACTAAATTCAGAAAGTATTAAGTAGCTGCACGCTAGTTCTGATCTCCAGTAGTTTATGGCATATCTGCTTCCTTAATGCGTCCTGTTCAACAGTTTTTCTTGGAAATATAGGTTAAGAAAGTGGCTTAGAATAAGGATATACGTAAAGAACAAGACACACTCTCCTTGCTTTCTCTTGTCTCACCAATTGCTCCTTGGGACTTTCCATAGCCCAGTCCCTTCTTCCCTCTTGAAACTTCCCTGTAAGCTAATTATCTTTTTTTTTTTTTTGGCAATCATCTCTAATCAGACATCTTTCTGTGATTCCCAAGTCTGTATTTTTAGCCTGAACCTTTTCTGTCAGAGTCCAAATCTCGCCTCCTCCTAGACATTTCTACTTATAAGTAGTAGACCAAACACCTATAAAGTGCTGAAACTTGACAGCTGCTTGCTGGTCCATCCTTAACTCTGCTCCTGTTGAGCCTTTTCTATCCCAACACATGGCGACATTCTTCGTGTTCCTCAGAGTAAAAAACATTGTAGTTACCCATCATACAGCCTATCTATGAAGCTTCTTAGCTTTAACTTCCAGGCATACCCAGGTTCTGTTTCTCATTGCCTGTTAATTCAGCTAAACTGAATCTCTCTTCTTTGGATTATTGCAAATTCCTACTTGATTCTGCCACCTCTTCTCTTGTCACCTTTGTCTGTTCTTAACACAGAGGATAACACGGTTCCTGCTTGTAGCTCAGCACTGCTTCCCATTATACTCAGAACCAAAACAAGACCACCTGACTTCTGGGTGCCTTTCTAACTTTATAGCTAGTTTTCCCTTGTTTAACCTGGCCTGCTTGCTTTCTTCTTTTCTCTTTTTAAGTGGAGTCAAGAGTTAAATAATTTTTTAATTCTTTGAAGATCATTATAAATATAATGAATTTATGTGTCTTCATCCCCGTTACCCATGTCCATACCCGATTCCTTCCCACCTCTCACATTCTCCTTTCCAGCTAGTCTCTCTCAGGTGTCCCCGCATGTGTGATCCATTGATGCCTGCATTGGCCAGTGCCAGGCGCCTGCTGGGGCATGAATGACCCGTCCAGCAAAGTGGGTAAGGCACCCAGTAGAGAAGCTTGCTCTCTCCTGTCCCTTCCTCGGGCGGCGCAGTCGTTCCTGCAGCCTGCTCTTTTCTAACTGAAGTCAGCTCAGTGCTTGACTGTGCCACCTACTTGGCCTGCTCACCCTGCTTCCTCCTCGGCCCACTTTCCACCAGGCTGGCTCTCCGGCCTCGCAAATGTCCACCGTGGTGCTCAGTGAAGCCTGACTTGACCAACCCGTGGAGAACTTTGCTCCCAGCCCATTGTCTGCACTCTCTGCAGTGATCAATGTTCTGTGTCCATCCATAAACTAGTGAGTCCATAAACAGAGAGTTCCTATTTCCTTTCCTGCCATGCATGTAGTTTCTAAAACATTGCCTAGTGTATAATAACTACTTAATATTTGCCAAATAAATGTTAGAATTTGGTTTATTTGTTTTATAAACTTAAAAGGTGTGAACGGAAAAGCTCTGGTATATTAAAGAATATTTTCATTTGGTTTAAATTTAAGAAATATTAAAACATTACTTATATGGTACTGCTAACATATTAAAATCATCACAGATATGAACCCCAAATATTTTTGTTTGCTTTGTGATTGTCCTTATACTATCTCTAGTTTTTCAGAACCAGTTACTCCAAAAAATTAGTCAGAAGAGTAATGATAACTTCAGCTTTACTACTAATGTGTTCTCTGAGAATATCATTGAAGGTTATTAATTAAATGAGTAAAAAGAAAGCTTACTTCAAAAAAACCTTAAAGAGCTAGCACCAGCACTGTGTGCATGTGTGTGCATGTGTGTGCGCATGTGTGTGTCTGTGTGTGTTTCATTCTCACTCTACTCAGATACTGTGATCTGAAATTCACAGTATATTTGCCTCAATTGCCTGAGTGTGGGGATTGAAGGTATAAGACTCCTCAACCAGCTACTAAATTTTTTAATGAAAGAAAAGAAAGTGTTCAGGTAGGACAATCATTAAAATTTTTTTCTCTAAGTGTTTAAAATGAAAAACTCGTAGGAAGTATTAGGAATGACCACAATGGTAATTACAGTGCTTCGAATGCCTTCTGCATTCACATTTAAAAGAATCATAGTCTTCATCTGAACCATTCCACCAGAGGTCTGCTGATGGAGCGATGGTGGGGCTTTCATGGAATGTCTCTATGCTGAGTCAGTACCGAGCTTAAGCCTTGGCCGTGTGCCTGAAACAGACCAATCTCTGCAGAGATGGTACTAAATTCGTCACAGTTCAAGGTCACATGTCAGATTGTAAAGAAATAAGACATGTTGATCTCAAGTTAATATGAACATATTTACTAAGTTTTTTTTTCATTATTATGAAGTAAAAAATCCTTGTTTTACCAAATATGTCACTTGTAAACCAGTGTCTTTTCCCCCTCCCCATCTGCCCTCTCAGGCTCTATTTGCACCAAATCCTTGGTCACCCACAGCAAGGAATGGTTTTCTCCTGCTCCCCTGTTAAGCCGTCTTTCTGTAAATCTTGCTGCAGTTACTTTAGGGCTGGTTTTTCCGGCTGTCATCTCACCCTTTTCAAGTCATAGAATTTTTTCTTTTTAAGATGAAGATATGTTCACACCTTAGATAGTTTTACCTATGAAGCCGCAAGGCTCTTCATGGTCTACTTGCCACTTTGTTGAGCATAATTTAGTTTGGTTTTCATGAGAAGTTTAATGAAAGCACACGGTTCCATGGGATAACCTATGCTCATGGACCATCTGTGATAGAAACCACTTTAAAAAAGAGAAAATCAAAGAAAACACACTTAAAACTGAAAGGGTGCTCATCAATATGAGAAAAATCATAAGTCATCTTACCAAGGAACATGATTCAATTGAGATTTTATAACCCAATTTTTTTCACTTTCTCTCTAAAGAAAGATTACATCACAACTTAAGGCCAGATCCTTCTTTTAGTAGCTTTCCTTTTTTTTTTTTTTCCAAACAGATGAAAGAGGTATGTCACAAAAAAAATTCAAAGACACTAAGTATGTGTCTGTATATGCACATGTGTTCTATAGATGATTCAAAGTATGTGGTATATATGTGTAAATGTATATACATTGATGGTGTATAGCCAGTTCAAGGTGGTTATGTATGTGTACAAATAAATATGCACACAGATCCCACAGCTGTCTCAAGGTAGGTAAGCCTGCATGTGTAAGTGCATGTACACTCATATTCTATAGCTGATTTAAGGTGGGTATGTGTATCTTTGTCATTATTTTAATATCACGCTTTCATCTTTGTCCATATACCAGTTTGACCTTGGAGAAGCAGTTTCAACAAATCAAATTTACTGTTTTCTTTGTCCATATGGTTTACAAGTCTTTGTACCTGCTCCTGTACCTATTTCATTTTATTCTAATTGATCATATCTAGCTCAGCATTTCTGTAATGTGGGTGTAAGCGTTCATACTGTTTTATATGCATTCTTTTCTGTGAAAGTTACATGTATGAATATAGTGACTTTATTAGATTTTTGCCCCTTAGTCACCAATCCCATCCTCCCTCCTTTCCCCTTACAATTCTTCATCTTCCCTGCTAGACGCCCTCCCTTCAAATCCTTTCACTTGTGCTGCCCATTGTGTTGCATGTAGTCTCTCTGTGATGACATGCACTGGCATGCTTCATGCTCCAGCAAACATCACAGATCAGTGGACAGACCATTGGGGAAAGCATCCTCCTTTACTTCCCATCCGCATTAGTCCTCATCAATCTCTTGAGATGTTGATAGGACAGTTCCATGCATTTCTTATGAAAGGGCACAACTTTTGTTCTTTGCACTGGCATCGTGAGTGTATTGTTCCACCACGCCTTGGGTTTGCTATTAGAATCCCAGCTTCTAGAAAAAAGAACTTTAATATCAAGAACCGTTTATTCAATGTTCCCATGTTACTTTATACCATGTAGTAGGTATAAAATACTAATGCTGAAACCATTACATAAACTTGGAATGTGTAAGTGTCATGAAATTGTGGTAACATATTTCTTGAGGTATGGTAGTTCCTTAACATCAACCACAGAAGCACAATTTTCCAAACAGAGTGGTTTCCCTAGAAAAATATAAATATTTGAGTTTTAATTTAACTTGTAATTTTCCTTAAAAAGAAAAGTGTTTTAATGAATTCCTACTATAAACCTCTTATTAACCATATTTTATGGTGGAATCCATTAATGGTAACATCTCTATAAAGAAACTTCTTAGTACTCTATCTGAATTTATTAAAGCTAAATTATTTTTTATTAAAGGTAATTATTAGGGTTTAACAGAAACCTATGTCCCATACTGCTTTAATAAAAATATTAGTGTTTTCAGTTGTATTCATTGATTAATATAAAAACAAATCTCTACTGATTGCCATACTTGAGATCCTGTCTCAGAACAAAAGACCCTTTGCCATAACCAAGATTAAGACACAACAATCATTTGTGACAATATTCAGCTCTGTTCAGGCATTTTACTGCTATTTTTATTTCAAAAATCCCAAACAAGCGAGAATCAGGACAGCATGCTATTTTTTCTATTTAAACCATGGTGTGATTAAGTAGTAAGGATGTTTTTCTCTGTGGTATGTCAGATGGTGACCGATTCTTTTTCATGTCTTATTAAAGTAATATCGTGTGTTGTAGTCTACATGGTAAAGACTGGCTCTTTGATGACAGAAATCAGAACAAAGTGTTGCAGTTGTTGTCAGATACTCTGGTAAGACTGGAACATGGAGAGATTCAAGTAGAGAATAGGCATCTGTTGAGGTACAGGCAGGGGCCCCCGTACCACAACCCTGTAGTTAGATTTCTATCTTTTAACTTGAGTTCTGTATCTTTCCCTTGTTAAAAGCTAGATGTGGCTGCTCTTGGGCATTTCCCTTCCCCTAGATGGGTTCCCTTCAGTGCAACCTGGTGAGGTAGATTGAGGTGGAAGAGTCTTCCCTGAGAGAGTCCTGCGAACTGGACACTCTCTATTCCTACAATAACTTCTCCCCTCCTGCTGGAAGCATTAGGGGACTTCGTGCTCTACTCTTCACACAGGAATCCAATGAGGCTCCAGTATGTAAAATTCATGAAAAGGTGGCTCCATTTCCTCAAAGCGGACCCTTCCCTGAGTCTGACGGTTCAGTGATGACAGTGCTGCCAGCTGTCGCGCCAGTGGCTGTGCTCCTGTGCTTCTCCCTGAACTGCTGGTCGTCCCAGTTTTCCAGGTGGTCTAGTGGATCTTGATGGATTAATAAGTTATTAATCTTGAATCTGTTAGCATTTTTCTTGGTCGGGTGGGTGTAAAAGTCTAGAATTCAAATGGGAGAAGTTCCACGAAGATCAGAACACCTTCTGGTGAATGGAAATAATTTCTCAATCTTATTTTAGTTCCTGGCTTTAGTGATTATCCAAACTATGTCCTTGTGTTGTTGTGACCTACCTGAATCTTTCCTGTCCCGAATCTGTTTCCTTATAAACTGCATGGTGGTCTGGCTGTTGTGCTGTAGTCCCAACAACTGTGATCCTCCTTAAACCCCCAAGGCTCCTGTGATCCTCCTTAAACCCTCAAGGCTCCTGTGATCCTCCTTAAACCCCCAAGGCTCCTGTGATCCTCCTTAAATCCCAAGGAACTTGTGATCCTCCTTAAACCCCAACAACTCTGATCCTCCTTAAACCCCACAACTGTGATCCTCCTTAAACCCCACAACTGTGATCCTCCTTAAATCCCAAAGAACTTGTGATCCTTCTTAAACCCCAACAACTGTGATCCTCCTTAAATCCCACAACTGTGATCCTCCTTAAATCCCACAACTGTGATCCTCCTTAAACCCCAACAACTGTGATCCTCCTTAAACCCCACAACTGTGATCCTCCTTAAATCCCACAACTGTGATCCTCCTTAAATCCCACAACTGTGATCCTCCTTAAATCCCACAACTGTGATCCTCCTTAAACCCCACAACTGTGATCCTCCTTAAATCCCACAACTGTGATCCTCCTTAAACCCCACAACTGTGATCCTCCTTAAACCCCACAACTGTGATCCTCCTTAAATCCCACAACTGTGATCCTCCTTAAATCCCAACAACTGTGATCCTCCTTAAATCCCAACAACTGTGATCCTCCTTAAACCCCAACAACTGTGATCCTCCTTAAACCCCAACAACTGTGATCCTCTTTAAACCCCAACAACTGTGATCCTCCTTAAATCCCACAACTGTGATCCTTCTTAAACCCCAACAACTGTGATCCTCCTTAAATCCCAAGGAGCTTGTGATCCTTCTTAAATCCAAAGGCGCCTGTGATCCTTCTTGGCTTGAGACTGTCCATGCAACTGTCCTTGAGCTAACAGATTTACAGTAGACATTTGTTGACAGAAATGGTTTCTATAATAACAGAAAATCTAATTTTGTTTTAAATGGAGACTGAGGTTAGGACTGCTAGGGAATTTATGTGCAGATTCACAAACCAATGAATTCCTAGTAGTACAAAAAATTTTTTGAAGTTCAGTGGTTAGTATTATGCATCTTATCTTACAGTAAACAAATAAGAAAATATAAACATAAATATTGATTACAAAAGATAATATAATGAATATCACAAAATATATTAAAAGTTATATTTAAAGATAATACGTGTGACATATTTTTTTGTAAAGACAACTTTGTCTTTGTGAGTTACTTGAGTACTAGCCCAACAGGAGAAAGATTCTGCAACTGCAATAAAGAAAAGGTCTAAAAGAGTTTGTATAGAAGAAGGATTAGTAAAGTCACACACAACAGGGAATCAAGCAAGACCGGGATTTTATTTTTCATAGAAGTAGAATACTTGACTAAAGAGCATCATAGTCTTTAATGAATAACTGGAAGTACACTGAGGTGTGCCTGTTAGCACAGTTAAAAAGGTGTTATAAAGTGAGATTTAACTGAAGCAGAAGAAATATGAGCACATTACATGGATTCTTGTTGACTAATATGCCCCCTTTCAAAAACGGTAGTGACTTTGACATTTTAAAAAAATCATTCACCTAAATGTATTAGGAAAATTATATATCAAGAGTTTAGCAAGAGTCAGATGCAGAAGGACAGATGTTTGAGGCCAGACTGGGACAGCAAGACCTTGTCTCAAAAAATCTAAAATTAGATAAAAATAAAAAACAAAGGCTGCTTATATTGCCCCAGAGGCCTGATCCCCTACTAGCACAGACAACCTGTGGTTCACACAAGGAAAGTCGTGAGGGTGGGAGGTATGGGGATGGGTTGGGGAGAAGAGGGACGAGGATGAAAGGGGCATGGACAGAATCTGATTTTGTTTGTAAAATTTTTTTTAAAAAATTCTTAATAGGGAAAAAACACAAAACTTGAAAGGAAAAAAAGGAGTTTAAGAGAAAACCAACTTCTGTTCTTTTTTTCAATAAAACACTTTATAGAAGAAAAATTCAATAATGAATTGTTTTGTTCACGAAATAATGACGTATTTCCTTATTGTTTATTTTTATGATCTGACAAAAGATTTCTTGTGTGTCTTCCAAAAGGGACAAGTTGAAACTCATCTTAGAAACTAATATTTTTGCTTTACAGCTCATGTTTTTGCCTTTACTCTGAGCATATATTAGTGGCTTTTGTAGAATTAGTTAGTACGTAAAGATTAATTATGAAAGTACATTTATTTGAAAACATCCATTAATTCTACAGACACAAAGAATGATTTGCATATACACCTAGGAGTCCCTAAAGAGTGACAGGGAACAGTTCTGTGCATGGGATGTGTGCTGCAGCTTCCAAGGAATGGTGATCTCAGCATTAGCAGTTTGAATCTCTCCTTGGAATTAGGGAGTGAGTCAATGGTTTTCCAGTTACCCCTAAGGGCAGCCCAGTTCTCTTGTACACAGTCAGGGGACTTTTTTGACGTTATAGTGTGCCTTCTCCTCAACTTCATTCCGGATAGCCTTTTCCTCATTGTTTTCTACTTCAGGTAGTTTTTGGAAAATCTGTCACAAATTTTAAGGCTGATGTATTGTGCTTACATAGCAGTTAAAATTTGTTGCACATAAATTATTTTCTAAACACCTAAAATTGGTGGTCACGTTTAGATGCTAATACACAGTCATATGGAAGTTTAAAATAGAATATTGTAATGAGAAAAATATTCTATTCTTTGTTAGAGCTTTATGAAAATGTTAATACTATTCTCATCTATTATTCTGAAATAAAACTTTATGAGTTTGTTTATTATTTGCTGATTTACTTGTCAGTCATGTCCCGGGCACTTCATATCTTCAGTTTCTGTACTGTGTCTGACAGGTTAGTTTAATGATGTCCACATTTTTATTTTTAAATATTATCTTTTCTATATTGTATTCTGAGTGAGAAATTGAAACTTTTTAACTTGATTCTGAGTATTAAATTGAAACTTTTTACTTGAAGCTTCACTTCCTACATATTCTGTGCTGTATTTACATTGCTTAGTACATAGAGAATATGGAATGCCTCATATTTGGTATTTCAAACTGCACCCAGGATCTTTTCTTTCTTTCGTTGCCAAGTTTCTTCTTAACCAGAGACTTGAAAATATAAATCTTACCCTTCTTTCTGGACACGACAGAATCCACAAAATATTACTGTTATCAGCTTATGGGAAAATAAAGTGACTAATGCAGTTCATATGAGAAAGACCAAGGACTTCACAGCACACAGGCTTGTGATTTAAGCACCGCTGACTTTCAGAAATCCAGTTGCACTCTGCACATGACTCAGTTGTTGCCACGCCCCCTGTTCCCTATCAAACTGTCAGTTTTTACTTAGAATCTCAGGGAGGGAACCTTCCTTTGCAGAAAGAGAACCTGGTTCTCTTCATGGTGGAGCCTCTGTATTGTCATTCAACTTCATTTTAAAAATTAAAAGATAATGAGAGAAAATGGTCCCTCTTGAATTTTACAGAGCTTTGTGAAAATTATTACTTAATTAAAGCCTAGCTTTGAAGAGAGAGAGAGATGACAACGGATCATTGTGAAGAGGCATTGTTTCCACTTCTGAGCTGTTCCTTCTTGAGATCTTTGTATTTCGTATTAAGATTGCAAAGTTCTTTTTTCTAAAACTCTGGTGTGAAGTTCCTAGTTAGATGGTTTTCATTTTGGTTTGAATTTTCATTTTCTTTTTAACCTTAACATAGCTTTTCCTTTGAAACTGAATAAACTCTTTGGCTTCATAATACATGCATATTATTTTGTTTTTTAGTTTGTTTCCTTGGAAAAATAACCTTTTTATTCTCTTTAGTAGCATAGAATTGCAATTACTTCTAAGTTTAGAACTTTGGCCTCATCTGAGACTTGTGTAGGTTTTTTTTTTTTTCAGTATTCTTCTCAAATCTTCTGAGTACTTCTAGCTAAGTAACAATGAGTACATTCACTGCTCATCATTTTCAGATTTGGCTAATCTGAGTAGCATGCCTGAGTTCTGAGGAGCCAGATGCAGAGTAACAAATGTGTCTTTTCCCCAGAGTTTCAAATACCACTTGCTCAGAGTTGCTTACTTGTGCAGAATCTAGTTACTTCATACACACATTCTGTGGAGTCCACTTCCTCAGGTGTTTCTGATTATTGGAGGATGGAGTGATCACTTTGGACAGAGGAAAATGCAATAAGAAAATAGAATTCACTCTTACGAATATCAAGTTTTTTGTTCATTTCAAAGAGGTTTTAGAGAAGAGGGAATTAGAAAATCATTTCATCAGAAAGCTGGAACCTGGGCACAGCAGATGGCTCAGCGAGGATGCCATGTGCAAGCCTGGCAGCTGCCTGTGATCCCTGGAACCATGCGGTGGAGGGAAAGAATCTCTTTCCAGTAAGCTGAGACCAGATCTGTTCTGGAACTTTAGCTAACAAATGCAAAAATCAATTAAGAGTAGTGCTTTAGAACATACAATATGTAAAAGCAGATGCGGTCAGAGAAATATGTGTGTGTGTGTTAGAAAAGCAGATGGAAGCTCACCATGCAAATCACTTGAAGTAGAGCAGTATTCCTCCCTGGACGTGGAAGACAGCAGTGCACTGCTTCAGCACCAGTTCTGATGGACTGTCTTGTGTAGATTAAAAATTGAGATGTGATACATTTGTACAGATATGTGACAGTAGACCTAGACTTCTAGACCTTATTTTGTGTGGGTTTTGGAACAACCCGTGGAAAAATACAAAGTTTTGGAATGAGACAGAAAAGGGAGAGAGGGAAGAAGGGAGGAAAGGAGGAAGGGAAGGAGGAGGAGGGCTATTTTAATTCACAGTTTGAGATTATAGTCCATCATGGCAGAGAAGGCATGGTAGCAGTGAATCCAATTATCAAATTATATTTATAATAAGGAAGGGGAAAGAAAAGGGGGGGAAAGAGAGAGAGAGAGAGAGAGACAGAGAGAGAGAGAAAAAGAGAGAGAGAAACTCAGGTGTATAGTTTACTTTCTCCTTTCTACTCAGCCCAGGGACCCAGACTATGGAATGGTAGCACCTGTAGTTAATATGGGTTTTTCCACCTCAATGGACCCAGTCGAGATACTCCTTATAGGCAAGCCCAGGAGTTCCTTTCCATGGTGATTCTAAATCCCATCAAACTGATCATGAAAATTGACCATTGTAGAGACTTTCATTTTTGTAAGCACCTGTGTATCCTAGATATTTATATTTGTCCAGACTGTTGGTTTAAAAACTGAATATTTGGCTTTAATTTCCTTATGGTAAATCTGTTCAATGGAGTCACAGTTCTAAATTCCTAGCAGCCTTTGAAACAGATGTGCAAACAGTACATTTTAGTTATTGAAACTTTCTACTCTTTCTTTGCAGAGATGAATTTGAACTGTAATTATACAAAATTTCTAAAAATTATTCATGAAGCATATTTGAGAAGTGAATTTCAAAGGGGATGGGAAAGGCAGTTAAGAAAACTGGTTATATTTTGATATGTGCATTATTTTAGAAAGCTTTCATTATTGTTTGACTAATTCTCAACATCTTCCCTAAAGTAAACAGAACACTGTATTTGTAGACAATAAAATCTATATGTATGTTACACATGTAAGATATTGAAAGTCTTCAAATAATGTTTCTCAGAATTATAGTTAGTATTTCTAAATGTTGTCTACATATAGAATATTATAAGCAAAAGAGACATCAAAATACAAATCATAGAGATATAAGATTTGTACTAAGGACTACTCAGGATGAAAAATAACCATATCAGACTTTAGTGTCACTGAATATTTTATTGGGATTATTCTACCTTTACCCACTTTCTGTGATAACACATATCTAGTGTGTGACTAGCTCTGAGGAAATGACTGGTAAGTATTACCAGTTCACAGTTCACTCTATCTCCATACTTAATCACAACTGGCATGACACATAACGAGATATACCAGGCAAACAAAAACTGTATTTATTGAATCCTTATTTGCCAGGGATATCCCAAGAGTATGCACTAATTTAATCATTCAAACCTGTGCCATAGATATTATTAATCTTTTCATTTTATAGATGAAACTCAAAGATGGGGAAATTGAATAACATACCACCATTCTGAAATGTGATAGTGATACAAGCCAAAACAATTCAGTTACTGTCTCAGTTGGAGTTTTCATTGAAGAAGTTGATGAAAGTTTAGTGTAGGAAGATGTGTTGGTTTCCAATGGCTGTGTATCAAGAAGTGAGTGCAGCCTGAACAGGACAGCCTTCAGCTTGTGTTCACATCTGGGAGGAAGAACTGGACAGGGAATAGCCTCAGACCGTAATAAATACACAGCAAAATCTCAACCAACAGAATAGATATCTCCCAACCAAAAATGTGCCTTTTAGGTGAGTTCTACATTGGATAGAAATGACTGACTCAATTTCCACTACTGTGTTCAGGAGCTATGTGGAATATGGTGACTGGGGTGGATCTTAAAGGCATTCTAGTTTACCAGGTAGAAACAAGAGGATCAGGCGCTCAAGGTCATCCTTAGCTACTTAGAGTTCAAGGTCAGTCTGGGATACATGAAACCCTGTTGTAGAACAAGCAACAATAACAACAAACAAGCAGAGCAAACCAATACAAATAAGGCTATTGCAGCTAGAACCAGCTGCCTAACCACACTCCTCAGCAAGTTTCTCCTTTAAGGACTTTCTTCCCAACACCTTCCTATTCTTTCACCAGGTTGCCAAGAAAAGTGTGACTCTGACAATGAAAATGCCATGAGTGCTGAGGATGATTTGGGCAGTGCTTTTAGCACTAAGCACTCAGAAAACACTGCTGGTATCAGGGAGGTTATCATGAACCCAACACTTTGTACCTCGGGGAAATTCAATCATTCATAAGTAGACAGAAGCCTTCAGAAGCTGTCACAGCAGCATTATTTAGAAGAATACCAAGTTGGAAGCATTCTAAATGTACACCAGAAGCCTTATTCAAAGAATTTGTCATATATTTATAGCATATAATATAGTGCATAATGGAAAGTGGGTAAAAGTAGCATGACCTCAAGTAAAATATTCAATGGCACTGAAGTCTGAGTGATTTACATAATTTTCTTTGGGGTATCTAAGATTTTTTCCCAAATTCATACATCTGAGATCTGGAATATACCTAACGTGAAATCTGTCACTAATGTCACCATTAGTGGAAAATTCCATACCTGACCTTATGATTGGCTATATTGAGGCTGCCTGCAAGCAATGTAAATTATACATATATTTATATACATATGAAAATATAAACGTGCTTTCTAATTCATCAAAATGCCAGAATCATTAAAATGTACTTTATTGCAAACACAAGGAATTCCAGTACTACATTGGCAGCTTCATGTTAGTAATCAAGAATTGCTTCAATATCAAAATGAAAATGGAAACAGCAATGTGTTTTCTGTTCAGCGTTGTGTCTTATCCCCCCAAAACTACATCGTTATGCATTTATTTCAAAGTCCAAGAAAGTACAAAACCCAAAATACTTCAAATGAAGGCCTCAACCTATAGGTCGGTTATTAAGTGATCTTTTTTAGTAAGTATTGTTTTAGGTACAGGAGTTATGTCTGTTAGCTAAAGCTTCTCAATAGCATACTGGAATAAAGTGATTAATCATGAATGATAAATGAGCAAACTCATGAATGCTCCCATGTTAGTGCTCAGCACACCACCTAAAATCTTTCTTCCTTAGAAACTTACCTGGAAGTTAGCTTCATTAGTTAGAGTTTGGATGTGTCAACCTGGCAGACAGAGTAGTATTCCTGAGCGCCTAGCCTAAAATATAAACATGCTTTTTAATTCATCAAAATGCCAGAATCATTAAAATGCGTGTTAATGAAAAGGAAGCACCAGGAACTACAGTACTTCACGGGCAGCTTCACATTAATAATCAGTAATTGCTTCAAAACCTAAAAGAGATGAAGTTGGGTGCAGGGAGGCAGAAGTATCTTTGTTGATGTTTACATGATCCAGATTATAGTACTGGTTTTGCTTGTTCTCAATATCTTGACCTGTAGACCTTGGTGTCATGCTACCTCAGATGCCCTTCCCAGCTGTATCATGAGCTTTTCTGCATCTGTGGCTGCTTTAACTCTGGATTCATACATTCCATATTTGCATGACAGCTTCTCTGCTTGCATATCTCTAAGGTAGCTCAAAAACAGCATATTCAATGATGAACTCATGGGCATTTCATGCCTGATTTTTCTTCCTCATGCTTCCTGTCTATTTGTGTGTGTGTGTGTGTGTGTGTGTGTGTGTGTGTGTTGTGTATGTGTATATGTGTGTGTGTAGTCAGGTGGACACATGTGATGTCAGGCCAAAAGTCATGTCAGGAGCTTTTATAAAAACCGTATTTATGTGAGATAAGCATGTGCTGTTGTACAAGATGAAAAAACAACTTTATGAAGCCACTTCTCTTCTGCCTTTATGTGGGGATCAGGAAACAAACTCAGGTTGCAAGCTTGAACATGAACATCTTTACCTACTGAGCCATTATGTTGGTCCTACCTTGTTTTTTAAGACAAGATCTCTCACTGGCATAGTGCTTACCACCAATGAGGTTAGGCAGAGTTCGGTGGTGTAGCTTATTGTTAGAGCATGCCATAGTTAGATACAGCTGAAGCTCGAGCTCTGGGCAAAGTTTTAAAGAATTAGTGATTGAGTTAAGCCCTGGGCAAGCCTGTGGGAGATGATGATGGGCCCCGCCCATCGTGGGTGGGACGAGTCATCCCTGAGCAGGTGGATAAGATGCGGGCAGCTGGTTAAGGAAGTTGGCATTCTTTGGTATACTTGGCCAGACATGCTGGTCTAGCAGAAGGTGATTGCATCTCTCTCAGCCATCTTGTAGATATAGTTTGACCAGTTCCTTTGGACCCTGGTGTTGATATAAGCTCTCTTATCAAAGCTGGACTAACTGTAACCAGATCGCAAGCCAAATGGTGATATCTCCATAGTGTTTATGTTACTCAGCATTGTTTTTGCTATCCTGGGTCTTTTGTGCCTCCATATGAATTTTGGTCAACTTCTTTAAAAAATTGCTTTTGGATTTTGATTGGTATAGCATCCGTATATTGAATATATATATATATAGAGAGAGAGAATCTGTATATTGCCTTTGGTAGGATGGTCATTTTTATAATGTTGATTCTGCCACTCTGGGAACATGGGAGGTCTTTCCACCTTCTGGTGTCTTCTGCTATTTCTTTCTTTAGGGTTTTAAAGTTTTCATTGTAAAGGTCTCTTACTTCCTTGGTTAGATTTATACCAAGGTATTTCATTTTTTTAGGGCTATAATAAATAGGATTGTTTCTCTCAGGGCTTTTTCACTCCTTTCATTCTGGGCATATAGGAAGGCCACTGTTTTTTGTACATTTATTTGTATCCTGCCACCCTGCTGAACTTCTGTATTAGTTCCAGGAGTTTCCTAGTGAAGTTTTCCACATACGTTAGGGCTGAGGTAATCATAATAGGACTTTGGATGACCTGCATAATGACCAACATGTCATTGACCCCCCCCCCAAAGTCTAGCATGGATCACAGGCTCTAAGATTAATAGCCACAATAGTATTCCTATACTAAATAGCAAGAGATTAGTAGCCACAATAGTGTTCCTATACTAAAGGGGAACACAAAAAAGAGCTCTAGGCAAAGCTACTGAGTCCTTACACCTCATCAGAGAGGAGGACCCAGAGGGAAGTTTGACATGCACACAAAAGGATGCTCCAGGAATGAGGGGGGGCACTGGGAGAAAGGAAGGGAGGAGGGGGAAGGAAGGGAAAAAGGAGGGAGGAAGCAAGGGGATCCAGGGAGGGGTGGAGGGAGGGAGGGAATGGGGTACTTATCAAGTTTGTGTGAGTGGAAAAAATAAATAAAAAAGTCCCATGTTTCCTTAAACTGTTTTTCTTGAACTTATCAGCAACATTCAGGCAAACAGCAACAGAGGGTTTGGATAGCTTGTGCAAGTTCTTGTGGCCTGAGGCTCAGTCCCCACGTCACTTTTCTGAGCAGTGTGCACCCCTTCAATGTTCAGGCCTTACTCATGAGGAACTCCGATTTCTTCATCTGTAAGATAATTGCAGTGTCTTCTCCACTGAAGTACTGAGAACTGAATGAACTAATCCCTCAAGCATGGCCCATCATGTCTGGCACGTAGTAAGCTCCAATACAATGGGTAGTCACTGTATTAAAGTTGTTGTCCAACTTATTGCCACAAGGGACAGTATCTCTGGACTTTTTATATATTAAATTGATGGTATTTTGTTAGTTTTTGAAACAATTTATACCCATTTATGTGAAATTTTGACTATGACATGGTAGGTTCTTTTCATAGTTATATAAAGGTCAGTTGGCTAACTTTTGAGAGTTCTGTTACTTCTAATTTCATGGTAGCAGTATTTCTTTAAAATAAAGCAAAGTATCCCTTAAATGCCCTTCCTTTTAATGCATGTCCAAGATGCATGCATTATGAAATGAATGCTTCTTTCTAAATCTCTAGAAGTCAAATCGGAGCTAACTACCAAGCAGAGAAAAGTCCTGAAATTGAAATGGGTATATAGTATCCTCTGGGGATAATTCTGAAGTAGGCTTTTGTAAATGACATGGTATCCATTCCCATGTTTCTACCTGTATTTGTTCCCAATTTGCACTTAGGAAACATCATAAATTTACATCCTAACCACATGGTGGCCTGAGTTCTGAAGGCAAGCCATATTGTAGGGGTTCCTTTGAACCACAGAGAATCTTTAACAAGCCGCAAACCACAAACCATGGGAGCAGTAGATCTGGGAATAGAATCGAGAGTTCTCATTCCCCCTCCCTGACTGACCGCTAGGTTCTCCTTCTGAGCATAATGACAGACTGTCTAGTGTTCTGTCCGTTGGGAACAGGCCATGTGAGGGCATGTCCCACAGACATGCGTGCTTGGAAGCAGCAAGGCGATCAGCAGCTGGCTATTGGCAATGCTCATGTTTGCAACCACAATGTTCATTATTTTCCAAAGTGCCAATTTTTAACTGTAGAAATGTATTTTGCCATTTATCTTAATAGTAAAATAAATGTTAAATAAAGCTGACTAGAGAATTTCCTTAGAATATAAAAAATGAAAAATCATCATATTTTGTTCATAAATTACATCCACTTCCCAATCTGCTTTGAAGCTTCTTTCTGGCTTTAGTAGATTTCTAGAGTATCAAAGTGGTTGCTTAGAGTGTCTTCCTGTTTGGAGGGCAAGTTCATCAGCCTTACTCTGTCAGGTCAGATGTAGTTTAGCTTTCTTACTGTTTCACATGACTGGAAATTGCTTCTGTTAATCTACATTTTACCACTTCATTCATTTTATTAAGGACTTTTGCTATTTGTACTATTATTTTCTGAGCACACCTTTAAAGTTCTTTTAATAACCTCATCTAAGCTGTCTTTGTTTTTATCTTATTCTTTTTTATTTTATTCTTTTAGTGTTACATAAATGAATAAAGTGAAGTTATGATATATTAACTCCTTAATCCCTAACCCCACCCCCCTTCCTCTTCTCCTCCCAGCCTTTCTTCTCCCCTGCCAGCCTCCCTCTTATTTTCATGTCTTCTAGCATGTGTGGCCCAGTATATTGCATGTGCTTTTCCCGTGATGACATGTGACTGAGCACTGGCTGGAGCAAGAGTCATCCATCAGTGGGTGTGCCATTTAGGAAAACATCTTCCATCTCCTCCCATCGGCATTAGTCTTTGTCAGTCTGTCAGGGAGGCGTGGCATCTCCTGAGGTCTTTCCCCTTCTATGTTCTTGTTCTTGTTCTTGTTCTTGAAGAACAGTTTTGTTAACTGCACTATATGGAGCAATTGATAATTCTCTTGGGTCCCTGAAGTTATTTCATGACTATAGTTTCTTTTGTTACCAGTAAATAATGTTTTTTTATAGTAAAACATTTAATGCACTTGAACTATTGATTATATAGTGCTTGCGTGCCAGTCATTACACATATTTATCGCTTCATTTAAGCCTTATGCAAACTCGTGGAAAGAGTCCATTATTATTTTCAATTTTTCTAATGTGAAAACACAGTTGAAGATACACTACATGTGAGAATGCTGAGATTTCAACTTGAGAGCTCTGTCTCTACAGTCTATGTCTCTCAACTACCACAGCAGTCAAGCAAATTCTTAGAAAGAATGAAAGAGTGACCAATCACATTTAAAAATAGATCTATATCTAGAGAGAATTATAGAAATTAAAACCAAGAGGCATTTTTCTTGAATACATGCTACTGATACTCCTGTTTGCCTGACATTATTAAGCCTTGTTATCTGTGCATCCATTTGTTTACCTTAAGGGGAGGAGCATGATTGGGCTTCATGGTGTGGTTGTGGGGAATAAGTGAGAATGTGTTACATCTTACAAAGTAGCAAGATGCTTGTCATCAGCAGCAGTTTAGTGAAATTCAAAAGAAGGGTAAAGACTCGAGTTAACCCTAGCAGAGTCCCATCTACCTTAGAGGACTGGTCGCCTCGCCCCTTTGTGTACAGCAAAACATTTACAGAGAGTCGAAGAAAAGATTGACTCTGTTGGTAGATTCGGCTGTATGTCAGACCATGGAGCATCATACAAGTGACGAAGGGAAAGGATGCGCTGTTAAACAGATGGTGCTAGAATGGCTAGGAAATTGTTAAGAAAATAGAAATTTTCATCCTCTTTAAAAATGTGCACTGTAATAAGGTTTGGATTATAAGCTAAATGTATGTGACAGAGGCTGTTACAGGCACGCATCTGGGAAGAGTCTAAATGCAAACATCCAGTGATCGACTGCATAAAAGCTCCTATTTCCTTGGGAAAGCCAAATGGGAAAACCATCTGAAAGATCAATGGCTTGTCAGTTCTTAACATTGTATATTAGGGAAGCTATCTGTAGCACATGTGATAGAGGGTACTATTTTTAAACCATAATGATCTCTTATTAAAATCATAAATGAAAGAACAATAGCAATAGAGAAATGAACCAAAGAAAACATATTCTGAAGGAATTGCAAATAATTAAGACATAGAAAAATACACAAAGCATAGAAAACAGTACTTGGCTTCACCGGTAATTAAAAGCAATACAAGAAAACTCCTGCTCACTTGCTACAGCAGCCATTGGAGAGCAGCAGTGGTCACTCGGCACTGCTGCTTGGCCAGGGCCTCAGTGAAGGCCACAGATGACCAGGATCCTGGGTAGATAAGCTATAGCTGCCGTGGTGGACACCTCACCAAACTGAGTTTATGTGGGATGTGATGTGAGGTGTGAGTGATGTGATGTGAGGTGTGTGGGATGTGAGGTGTGTAGGATATGAGGTGCAGTATGTGGATGTGAGCTTTGTGGGATGTGAGGTGCAGTATGTGGATGCGAGGTGTGTGGGATGTGAGGTGTGTGGGACGTGAGGTGTGTGGGACGCGAGGTGTGTGGGATGCGAGGTGTGTGGGACGTGAGGTGTGTGGGACGCGAGGTGTGTGGGATGCGAGGTGTGTGGGATGTGAGGTGTGTGGGATGTGAGGTGAGGTGTATGGCTTGCTATGGAGCTCCTCAAGATGCCTTCAGACAGTGTCGCAGTTCGCCTGCATGGTTGCTGATAAATGACCATCAAATGGCTTAAGGGAACAAGGAATTTACTCTCTTATGATTACTGGTTACAGTTCAGTCCAGCTTGATGGGAGAGCACGCACCAACACCAGGGCTGAGGGTACTGGCCACACCATCACCACATAATGGCTGGAGAGGGACAATCCTTACTTACCAGACCAACATGTCTGGCCAAGTGTACAGAAGGATGCTGACTCTCTCAACCAGCTCTCTGCGATTTATTCCAGGGTCTAATCCCACCCACCATGGACTGGGCCTTCCCCATTAGCTAGACAATCTTCTGCAGGTTCACTCTAGGTTCAACTCAACTACTAATTCTCCACAAATGTACCCAGAGCTCAAACCCACAACCATCAAGTTGACACCTGTGCCCAACTATGACAGACAGTCAGGACCCTCAGTTCATTAGAAGGGTAAAGACTCAAGTTAACCCTAGCAGAGTCCCATCTACCTTAGAGGACTGGTCGCCTCACCCCTTTGTGTACAGCAAAACATTTACAGAGAGACGAAGAGAAGATTGACTCTGTGGCTTTATTTATGAATTTTAGGGTGTTATAAAAATATGGATGCTAAGAACATATGAGATAAATGTACAGGTAGACATGGAGGAGAAAAATAATTGGATAATGGATCTGCAGAGAGGTTTCATAGCTGACTGGAGCCCAGGGGAGCAGCAGTGAGCTAGAGTTCTGACTTCATCTACTAGTCTACACATTGTTAGAAGAAGTGAGAGATAGGGACAGGGTTTAGTACTCTCTATTCTGAGAGTTTTGACATTGGAGGAAAGAAAGGAAGTCATAGCTTTGGCTTGTCCTCCATCCTCAAGTGTAGTGAGTTTAAAATCACTGCATCCTGAGCATTCTTGGAGGTAAGAGTGGAGCAGTGGAGAATGGGGGATTGAGGTGCCTAGTACAGAGACATCAAGCCCCTGCGGGAAAGTGTCAGTACAGAGACACAGAGAAGATGCAGGAAACTGTTACAATAGAGACACAGAGAAGATGCGGGAAGGTATCAGTACAGAGACACAGAGACGATGCAGGAAGCCGTCACAATAGAAACACAGAGAAGATGCGGGAAGCCGTTACAATAGAGGCAAAGCTGCTAATGGGAAATAAAGAAGCAAAACTTCTCTCCATCTTAGATCTCGGTGAGGTAGGGACTGGCAAGAAAGGGAAGCTTGGACACAGGAGAGCAGTGGGTTTGTAAAAAGCTGTCTATTATCTGTGGGTGTGTGTCACCCCAAAGCTCATATGCTAGCACCCTCAACATGAAATTACGAAAAGAGAGGAGTCTTTGAGAAGTGATTAGGTCTTTAGAGCCATTCTGGCTCCACAGCCAGGGTGCCAGAGGGAAGGGTGGGCTTGCCTCCTGTGCCTGCCAGGACACGCCAGAGGCTGTATCTGTTTGACTGTTTGATGATGACTCTTCCATACCAGAAGTCTTGGACTTCTAGCTTCTAGAATAGGCTGTGAGCTTCAAATTTCTGTTGTTTATACAATTACCCAATCCAAAGCATTCTTGTTTTAAACAGCCTATTTGGACCCACTAAGACTTTGGGGATCATAAAAGGTCCACTAAGATGTGAAAATACATACTTAGGGCATTTGAGAACCAGGTTTTATCTGCTGTGATAGTCAGAGAATGGAAGCGGGCCAGGGAGTCCCGAGGTCTACAGCACACTTTGAAGTGGTGTCTGGGCATGCACAGAAAAGCAGAACAGCTGAGTTGTAGCGATGGAAGAAGCCCACTGATGCTCTGGATTTTGACATTTTTAGAACAGGTTTTTTTTCCTTGTCCATTGTTCAGTTATTTAGTTGTAATTATTGATACAAATGTAGTGAATTCATTAAATGGCTTGCAAAACATCCTGGGAGTGCCGTTTTCTGAATATCCATAATTCTTTGTTTATACTTAATTTTCAGTAAACTCAAAGGATTTTTGTTTCCACTGAATTTTGAATTCCTTGAGGATAAGGATCATACTTGAACCAAGTTTTGGTCATTTTGTATCATTCTGAAGTGACCGTGTCAGCTTTTCTGTGGCAAGCATATAGTAAATATCTGCTGGTATTTTGTAATATTTATACTTAGCCACTAGATATAAGACTTTTAAAAGAAAATAGTTTGCTTTTTTGTGGGCTCTTTTTAAAGGTTTACTTTAAGATGTTATTTCATTATCTTCTAAAATGAATGTTTTTCCTCATAGATATGGCATGAATTGCCTTATTCAGTTTGAAGATTTTGCCAATGTGAATGCATTTCGTCTCCTGAGCAAGTATCGAAACAAGTATTGCACGTTTAATGATGATATTCAAGGTAATCAAATTTTCATTGTGTGGGTCAAAGACAAACATTTGATATTCTTTAGTCAGAAAATGGAGGAGAGCAGTTAGCTGGGCAGAGGCAAACAGGGACAAGGGGCTGAAATGTCTGCAAATATTTGTCACAGATTGATGAGGACATGTGCATGTTGCTTGAACTCAACATGTATGTGGGCATTAATGGTAGAAAATCACAAGGAAACTGGAAGACTGCGAGGGTGCAGTCAAATAAAAGTTAACCACAGTGATACAAAAAGGAGCGTTGGGAGGGAAGCCTTATATGGGTGATTGGGAGGGAAGCCTTATGAGGGTGAGAAGATACACTCAGGGACTCAAATTCCAGAAAATACACTTGTGTTCAAATCAGCATTTTCTTTTCCCCCCACAACTTTGGGAAGTCAATAACTTGTAGGACTAATTCTCTACCCCTGAAAGTATTAATTAAAATAAGCTATAGAAAGTGCTTTAGATCTCATCTGCCTTAAATAATTTTGACTATGAGATATCAATTTTGCTAGTAATAAAAAACAAATTAAAGTTGAAAAGTAAAGTTTTTATTATTTTAAATAAAATTGTGGAGTCATTTATCTATATATACATAAAGTATTTGTACAAAATGCCAAAATAAAAAAGGTAATATCCTAAATCTTTATTCAAATTCAAAAGATATTAAATATCTATTGAAAGCCGGAAATTGTGTTTGATAGTTTTACATACAATTTCCCATCTAATCTCATGTTTGAGAACAATATCTAGAAAGTGCTATATTGTCCATAAGCTAAAGAATAAGCTCTCAGAATTCTGGCGAAATCCCCTGTGATTAAGGAAATATGTCGAAGTACATAGCTCATTGTTTATGAGTCAAAATGATGCATGTGCTTCTCAGACAGTCACAATTTGCAAGCCTCACTCCAAAAGCTGCTGCCTTTCTTTTTGAGACAGGGTCTGACTCTGTAGGCCAGATGGGACTCAAACTCAGCAATCCCCTGCTGGGCCTCTGAGTCCTGAGATTGCATGAGCCCTGACACCTGGCTCACTGTGCTGCACCTTGGGTTGAATTCCATTGCAAGTACTTGGTGCTGGGCCTTTATCTAAGCTGCCGCTGGTTTTCTACCTAATCTCTTATATTTTATCCCTTTCTGACTCCTCACTCAACATCCAGATCTTACTGTGAGAATCTGAAAGCCCTGGTTCACTATGGGTAGGTAAAGGGAAACTCAGGCAAGGCCTAAAGAAGACTATATAGTTCTGGCCACCTGAATGGATCCCAGATGGCTTCCATTTTCACTAGCGCCGTCTTTGTCCTTCAGTGTTTATCTTGTTTGCTTCTCAGCTGGCTGCCCTAACTCCACATTCTGCTGATTTCTTCCTATTTCTTTGTTCGCTGTTTTGTTGGTCCATCCTTTTCTGACTAGCTAATAAATGACAGAACATTCCCAGTCCTTTCCTTTGTTCTAGTTAATCTCTTTAGGCATGCATTTCACATCTCCACATTTGATTAGCAGCTTTGGATCTCTAGTCAAGACTTCTTTGAATTCCAGGGTTATGCACCCCTGTTTATTGATAGCTCCTTTTGGATATCTCAATTATCTCATTGTCAGCCTACTTCATACCAAATCCACTTCTGTACCAAACTGACTTTCTCCCAGTTTTCTCCTCAATGAATTACTTAGTTTTTTCTTCTCTAGTCACTAAATGCACTAAATCCTCCTGCTTTCAAATCATAGAAGTGTGTGTCTTCTGGGGTGAAGAGATGAGTACTCTCTGTACACGCATGAAGATATGAGTTCAAATCCAGCACTCACACAGAAGTTATTGCACATGCCTATAGCACAGAGACAGGTGGATCATGGGAGTTTGCTGGGATGAAGGCAAAGAGTGATGGAGCAGGACACCCAGTGACCCCCTCTGTCCTTTGCATGAGCTCATTCACACATGTACATACATGTACATACACACAAAAAAATGCAAAAAAGATTGTGTCTTCCTTGTATTTATCTACCACTGTAATGTAAGCTGGAGTTCAGTGTTGAGCACCTGCCTCATGTGTGGAAAACTTTGTGTATCCTCTGCACTTTAAAATGAGACAGCAGAAAACCTACTCCTTTATTTTTCTGTAATATATTTTATCTTTTCATTTTGTGTGTCTCACAGAGACATGCATATAGAAGTTAAAAACTTGTGTTACACAATTTGGAACCATGATGCAGACTGAATGGGAATCAGAGTTTAGTTTAAGAAATCAAATCCCATCTTCAAGCCAAACAATTGGAATTAGGGTGAGGTTTCTATCAGCCAAGATCAGCAAGTTAAAGGTCAGGGACTGGGGAACATTAAAACTAAAATCTATAGCACCAGGGACAAGAAGATCCACTGCAGAACACTCCCTATGTGCCGCCATGGTAGGGATTACAAAAACTAAATTGATACTCATACTCTGGCCCACAGTTAGTCTTATTCATAGGAATTTTAGGATTATATCACTTAAGAAAGAAAAAGGCTCAAGAAAAATGTGTCTGATCTCTTGGTAGAGAAAATCTTGAGTAGATATGACCAAACCGTCATAAGCATTTCTCAGAATTGTGTTCTTCGGACACATTTTCTGCTCAGTTTTAAAGCCTTTTTTATCACTTGTCGGCCTTTTTGGCTAAGATCAAGTGTAAAGCCTTTTTAATGCTATGCTTTTACCATTATGCCATAGACACAGTATTTTCCCACCATGGGCATAGAAATCGGGTGTCACTGCCAATGAAAATAGCTATGTAACCATTATAAACATATCATGTAAATAAATGCTTTTGCACTGGCCCTTGCGCAGACTTTATCTTCTTTTCAAACAGATGTGCTATTTAAATATGATATGTTGTGAAAGCATTTGATTAAAGCAAAATTCAAGTAACTGTACTAGTGTTATAAAATAATCCTAAATTGTATAGCATTGGTTTTAAAATTCATCTTTTATTTTTATGTCATTCCTTAGGGAATTTCTCTTGGATATTTTTCTATCTTCTTTCTTACTTTGTGTTGGTTGTGTTCAAAGAATTTTTCTCATCTTTCCTATTGTTAATTTCCTGGTGTTATGAGTTTTATGCCAGTACGCTTTGCACTAAGATGAAGATTGGGAAGTCTCACACTGAGTGAATAAATTGTACTTAATTGTTTCAGTGGCTGGGAGGTCACTCACTGGATAAAAGTGTTTGCTGTGGATCAAATAGATTTGAGTTCAAATCCTTAGCATCCTTATGAAAGCTACAAATGGCTGTATGTAGCTGCAACCCCAGAGTTCAGGTGCAGACAGGCAGGAGATCACTGGCCAGTCAGTCATGCAAAATGCTAAGCTGCAGATTCCGGGAGAGACCTATCTCAAAAAATAAGGTGGAAAACAATAGAAGCAGACACTCAGTATTTTCTCTGCATGTACATAAACACCTTCACTTACACAAATGCTTATAAAACAGAGATAGAGATCAAATAAATAAATGAATAAAAATTATAAATTTTTTTCTTTATGGCATTTTTCCCCTCAAGTATGCATGTTGCCATGCAGCTGTATAGGCCAGACTTGTTTTTGTTTGTTTGCTTTATTCTAAACCTGTTTTCTGATATGTTGGTGAAGTTTATAGAAGAGAAGAAATCGTGTGTACACCTTCACAGGGAGTCGTCCCCACCTCTAAGTCTTGAGCACAATCTGCTCAGTGATTCTTTCCACTGGAGGTCCCAGGCCTCCCTCGTGACCCACAGTGCTGTGTTCAGGTGGTGCATGCTGTAGCCCTAACCTGCTTAAGTTAAGTCCACCCCTTCCCTACCATTCCCTAACTCTCATGGATCAGGTCTTGCCTGTTAATAGAACATAATGTTAAAATTATTTGATCCTTATTGGAATCCCTAGTTATACAAAGCATTTTTTAATTATAATTAAATTATTTTTCTAATTAATAATTTAATAATTCTGATTAATTCTAATTAAACTTACATTAAATTATCACTTAGTGGAGGTGTTATTTTTCTTTTTCAATAAGCTGACCTTAAACATTTGATTTTCCTGAGTATCTTGCACAGCAATTGAGATCATTGCTTATAAAAAGATCAAAGATATTTGTAACCATATGAAGACTACAGCAAAACTATTACTTTCTATTGATGATACTGGCATATTTCACACCAATACAAATGCTGATTATCCAAACTCTTGGGGGGAAGAATTGTCCTGAATTTCACATTTTTTGATTTCAGAATGTGTTGGCCTGTACATACTGAAATATCTGGAGGATGGGATCCAAGTGTGAGCACACGTCATGTGTGTTCTATACATACCTTATGTATAAAGGTTACAGATAATTTCACACAATATTTTCAAAACTTCCATTTTGGCTACAGCACTTCATATAAGATCAGATACAGAATTTCAACTTCTTATGTCATCAGAGTTCAAAAAACTTCAGGCTTTGGAGGATTTTATATTTGGAAAATCTAATACTGGCTGTGCAAATATGTGCCTCTTGTGCATATAAATGGGTTTACTCAACCTGGAAAAGTTTCTACATTTTTAATGAAGATTCAGTCTGTTTAGCATTTTGTTACCAGAGTAAGTTCTTTTTAAGTCCCGTAAGTCCAAAGTTAAGCTCCTGTTCCTCTGACTGAACTAAATTTAAATTTTTAATTTCAGAATTGAAACAATTATATAGCTTATTGTTCAAACACATTCTAATGAATTATCAATTGTACACACTTTTTGCAGTGAAATTTTAATCATAATAATAACAGTATTAAATAATAATAGATTAAGAATCATGTTCAAATGAATTTTTGGTAGTGCTAAACTATCTGATTTTATTAACTAATTCTATGAAGAGATTAGAAGTTTTGCTCTGTTATCAGAAAAATCTGCATATTCATTCAAATATAAAGATTTGATGAGACTCTTTTTTGTCCTGCTTGGAATAATATCGAACTGAAAACATTTTAAATTTTAATAGAATAAGTTGGCATTATCACATGAAAACTCACCATACTATCATTAGACAAAATTGGAATATTTTGTGTCTAAGTGCTCAGTTACTCTTAAAAATGGAATAATGATACAAATCAGTAACTTCTGATAATACTTCAACTTGGACTCTTTAGTTAAATCTTGTAATTGGATAGAATCAATAGAAGCCTTCATGATCTCAGAGCTGGATATGAGCTTACAGCTCCTTACATATGAAATCTGGGCTGATTTTCTCAAAAGAACCTGAGCTAGAGAAGGCTTGAGATCTCGAGGCTTGTGAATGGTTGCCTGATATCTTTTCTCTAATTTCGTCTGCTTAACATTTCTCACAATGCATCTTCGCGTGTGGGACAGACACCACATCATCTTCTATGTGAGTCAGACGTAACTTTGCACAGGCTTCCATTTTATTTTTTATGGTGCTGGACATCAAGCCCAGGCTTTGTGTGTATTGGACAGATTTTCTATCACCGAGCTATTTCCCAGACCATAGTGGAGTTTACATAATACATGATTTGTCATAGGTTATAAACATTGCAGTGGTTTTTCAAAATTGCAGTAGTTTTTTTTGTTGCCATTCACATTGCACTCCTAAATAAAATGTGCACAAGAAAAACGTAGGCCTCCAACAATTATTATTTATTGTGTTCGTGATAGATTCCCTAATTACCAGGAAGAAAACAAACCAACAGATTGAAAAGAAGGGCTAGGAAGATTTGTAAGTTGGTAAAGTGCTTGCTAATGGCTCGAGGATCTGAACTCAGTCCTCTGAGCCCACTGATAAAGAAACCAGGCTTGATGTTGTGCTTGTAACCTCAGAGCTGGGGGCAGAGACAGACAAATCCCTGGTGCTGCTGAGCAGTCAGGTCGGCTTCCCTAGTGAGCTCCAGGCCAGCAAGAAACCGCATCTCTGAAGGAAAGTTGGGTGGCGCCTAGGGGAGGGCAGCCAAGGGCGTCCCCCAGTCTCCATGTTCATGTGCACATATGTGCATACACGCGATTGAAAAGGAGGCCAGGGAGATTGCTCAGTAGATAAAGTATCTGCTATGCAAGCATGAGGACCTAACTTTGGGTCCCCAACATCTATGTGAAATCTAGGCCCGGTGGCTTGTCCACAGTGCTCATACTGGGTGGCAAGTAAAGACAGGTGGATCTGAGGATTGCTGGCCAGGCAGCCCAGCTGAAACCAAGAGAGACCCCGATTGAAGCAATGACATAGGGAGCCTAGAGGAAGACACCCGGCATTGACTTCTGGCCTCCACATGTGCTATGCACACACAAAGACTGGAAGGAACAGTACACCAGGGGGGAGGTGTTGAGTGTCTGGGTACTTGGCGTCCAAACCCTTCATCATCGTGTCATTCGTCACATCCATTTTGAGATAGGTTTTATCCAAGCAAGGGTATTTAAACTTAGCTAGCCTTTCCTGCTCGGCTAGGTAATCTGGAATGTGACTCTAGAAGGATAAACTGGCCTACAAAAAGCTGTAATCGCATTTCAAGCAGGAACCGTGAGGAGCTGGGCCGTGTAATTATGTTCGAGGCAAGGCGCTGCTTTTTGATCTGAGGGTACTTACCTAGCAAGGTCATCACAATTAGAACTGGCAAAAGTTCTAGGCCTGTGAGGTGTCATGAGGACAATTTTTATCCTAAGAACATTTCACAGTAGTTTTGTCTAGTACCTGTGGGATCCTACAAGAGCCATCGGAAGTAAAAAGCCAATTAAAGACTTGTAATAAAACCAGATTCCAATTGCTATTAACTCTTAATTTTCCAAATTGAAACGTTAAATTCCAAACTACCAGAAATATACATCATTGCCAACATCACCATTAGAAGAAAGGTTTTACTATGAGTGGAGAAAATAAATATTGGACTTTAAGACCTCAAGAGTAATTGGATGTAGGCTGCGGAGATGACTCAGATGTTAAAGCCTTTGTCTTGGAAGTGAAAGTATCTGAGTTCAGATTCCTAGCTCCCATGTAAAAACAGTGGCCTGCCATTCTGGCCCTTAAAGACAGAGCATGAGAAAACCCAGAGCGCAGCCATAAGAAGGCAGAGTACTCAGGATGATTCCCGATGTCACTCTCGTGCCTCCACAGGCACACACGCTGAAGTTCCCTTGCATGGACGTGCATGTGTGCACTCACACACACACATGCACACATACACACACACGAAGTGTAGGTGTAGGAAGGTAATAACAGTATTTACTTTTATGTCATGTGGTAAAACAATTGACAAATGAGAAAGACCAATGTACAGGAATTATTCCTGTAAATTCTTACAGCTAGTGAACAGCTCGACCTGAAGTCCAGAGACGATCCAAACCCAACCAGGCACAGAAGCACTCAGCTCTCATCCCAGCACCCAGGTGGTGGAGGATTGCAAGTCTGCGGCTAGCCTGGTCTCTATGAGACCCTGTCTCAAAACAGAACCAAAACAGAATCTTAGCCTATGTAGTGATTAATTGAATAATTGAAATAAATTATGGGATCTTTTCAGAAAGATCTCAAGGATAGTGATAAGCTTTTGTGTTAAAATACTGATGTCTGTAGCCTGAGATTTTGCCTCATGTGACAGCACAGGGTCAGTACTGGTTCTCATTCTGTGCCTAATGAACTTGGTAAGTGGTGATTTCTAGATGTGAATAAGGCTTAGTAAGCAGGACCTATATGGGGATTACTCACGGGGATTTATTCCATGTTGCAGGGACTGCATCCGTAGCAGTAGCAGGTCTCCTTGCAGCTCTTCGAATAACCAAGAACAGACTCTCTGATCAAACAGTACTATTCCAAGGAGCTGGAGAGGTACCTGCCTTGCATAAGTATCATTCGAGTATATTAGTCTATAGACCAGCGAGTTTTAACTTCTCATTTACTTAAGTTCCAAGTATTTTCCCATGTTTTTAGCATACGACAACTATAGACTATTTAGAAGAGTCATATTTAAGTATGGAGGCATATTACATTTTGTAGCAGATTTTTGAGATATCGAAACATTTTTCATGGCTTTAGCTTTGTGGGATTATCTGATGTTGTCTTTGACTTTGAGGCTTGATACAGGAAGAAAAGTTTCTAACATCTGATTATGTGAGACCCTCTAACGATTTAAATCAGTATGTCTGATGAAGCTGACTTAACAACCCACATACAATCCAACCTGTCTGTACATCACTGTACAATAAGAAAAATAATTTTTGAGTTAGAGATGTATAGGACGTCATTAACATTCAATTTTAGAACTCAAACACTTGAAATTATTGGATGGAAATTGCACCCAGGCCAAATTACATTTATTTGCTATAATCAGTTCAGTGGTCATTTGAAAGAAGAAAGCTAATTTTCTTCCAGATAGAGATTAAAATGTGAGTCTTTTTTATGAGAAAACCATTAAAATCTTTCTAGAATTACAGAATTAATATTTGGGAAAATTACTATAGATCTTCAGACAGTCTTAAGAAATTTAAAGTTTTTTAATTTAATATATTTTTAAACACAACAATATTAGGTAGAAACGTGTGTGTTGCATTAGGTTTATTTTGCTTGTTTTTAAAACAAAATTTATGAACTATTATAACTAGAATCCCAAACCCAAATGTACTTTCAAATTGATTGTAAAATCCATCCTGCCTAAGAGCTCTAATTCTTTAGTTCTTTATTGCGTTGATTGTCGCGAGCTTTCTTTAGTTCATCAGACTCTTTGGTAAGAGCCTTTTGATGACTGGTACAGGTTGGCTCTTGATACTCAGCAGAGATAGCATCAGGGTTGTACTTTTCAGAGCAGGTTCTGTTTGTTCCTGAAGAGGTGAAATCTGTGGAATCTCATGGTTAGCTCAAAATTATTAAATAGCAATGAAGATGGTTTCCTTCATCAGGCAAAAGAGTTTAGGGCACATTTTTTAATCAAAATTAAATTACTGAATAAATGTTAGGAATTTTTTGTCATTTTTATTCTTTTGTTTAATTGATCAAGTTCCTATCCAAATGAACAGTGGTTCCAATCTTGAGCACATTAAAAAGATTAAATATTCAAGGACAGCACTGGTTTATTTGTGCTAAGTAGCAAAGCCCACTGTGTGGCTCTGAAGTAGGAAGCAGGAACACATGACTATCCTTCTTTCACCCAAATGTGACAGAAATCTTAAGCTCTAGGGGGAATGAGTGACTGTAGCTAGCAGACCTTACTAACAGACAAAGTGAGGCTGCGACCCTTGATGGGATGTGGGAGGCAAGCTGAGAAATCTTTGTTTTCATATCCTCTCTCCAGGCTGCCTTGGGGATTGCTAACCTGATTGTTATGGCCATGGAGAAAGAAGGCTTATCAAAAGAGAAAGCCATTAGAAAGATATGGTTGGTCGACTCAAAAGGATTAATAGTAAAGGTAAGAATTTGTAATTTTTAGTCAAAAACAAAGACCATTATGATCGTCAAAGATGGCATGCCATTTCTGTTAAGTTGGCAGGAGAAATGGATTGAACTTGGGCAATGTGTGAGGTTGACATGGAGATCCATTGCAAAGAAAGTCTAACACAGGGGGACACTTAAATACAAGTTTTATTAGAGCTGAGGGTCCAGTGGCCAAGGGAACTGTAGTGGTTAAGGTGGGAGAGCATTAGAATAGAAACTGTAAAATCTGAGAGGACAAGGACTTTCATGGACCATGGAGATTATGGTAGGAAGATCAGGGTTATAGGAGGGAGAGAGAGAGAGAAATAGAGAGAGAGAGAGAGAGAAGAGAGAGAAAGAACTCTGGGTAGTCCCTACACAAATCTTGTGTGGCCTCCAGACATTGCTAGGGAAGGAGGGCAGCACAAAGTGGGGAGTGAAGAATGTCATGGAAACACAGTCCTCTCTCAAGGCCATTAGGATAGAAAGGTCAGAGGTCTAGGGCTATAAATTGAAAGTGGATTAAGGTGGCTCCTGTGGTCCATTATGAGAATCTCCACATTCCGGCCAGGGATGGTTTTTACAGAACGGTCTGGCTAAGACTAATCGTTCCTACCATTCCTGTGTTAGAAGATTGGCCATTATGGATGGGGAGATAGATCAGTCAGTAAAATGCTTGCTTTGAAAGAACGAGGACTTCAGATTCCCAGGATCCATGTAAAATAACTGGACATAGTGGCATGCTTGTGATTCCAGCACCAGAAAATAGATAGTGGACTCCTGGGCTCACTGCAGCTGGCCTAGCTTGGCGAGTTTCAGGTCGGAGAAAGGTAGACAGCACCTGAAGATCAATACTCAAATTTTCTTTTGTCTTTCATAGGAACACACGCACACACACACAGACACACACAGACACACACACACACACACACACACACACACACACACACACACTGAACATGACCGAGCATGTCATACAGATGTAATGATTTGTTGTTGAATAAAGTAGAGAAGTGATGTGGGAATAGATTCCATTCGTGAGCACACTCATCATAACTCTATGGATTGTCAGTCTGTTTGAATTGGTTTAGTTTCCACATGAAACAGCTTGATGCAGGTACAGACGAGACAGATACAGGATCAGCTATGTGTCCAATCGCACACTAGTTGGAAAGGAAGGAACGATGAAAAGAAAGTAGCTATTCTTCACCTGATACTTTCTCCTGATGAAATTCTTGAGGGCTCGAAAGGAAATTTACAAGAGAAGGACTTTAATAAATGGGTCATTTGGATGTTAGTGTCTAAGCCTAAGTTTCCTAACTTTAAGGGAGATAATAGGAGAAACAAGAATAATTATGTGATTCTGTTGCTACATCCAAGGTATTGTTGTTACTTCTGCCACCTGGCACATCAATCACTGGTCTTTAAACTGCTACAAAAATACATGTAAATCTGCTCTCTCTGTAAAGATAAATTTTAAGGATTAACTGATAAACTGTGTCTTCTGGAATGCAGCAGGGACATAAGCCTGAATGTGTGGAGACTCTGGAAAGCTGAGCTCTGTGTAGCTTTAGGAAGTTTATACTCTGAATCAATGGTTTCTCTTCCAAGAAATATGATCTACAAAGATGTTTATAATGTGTTAGGTATTTCAGCATTATTTGCAATTGTTGCACACTACTTAAAATAGTGGTAATGTTACATTTATCTAGATATAATTATGAGATAAATTATGGAATAGCCATACATATATGTTTAAAATTATTTTCAGCAGCAGCAAATGGAATATCAAATGATACAATTAGGTGAAAAAATAGAGTACCATATTATATATAATTCTTGACTTAAAATATGATGTTACAAAGATATAGAAGAAAAAATATCAAATATATGTGAAGGTGACATTTTTTGGAACATTTTTATTATTGTTCTTTTTTGTAATCCTGGAGCTCAAGCCCTTGGTATTTCCTATACAAATGCTATCCTATCCACTCATGAGCACACTCATCATAACTCTATGGATTGTCAGTCTGTTTGAATTGGTTTAGTTTCCAAATGAAACAGCTTGATGCAGGCACAGACAAGACAGATACAGGATCAGCTTATGTGTACATACATATCCTATACATATCCTATACAAATGCTGCACTACTGAGCTACAACTTCTTCCTAAAATTTAATTTTTGTACTGAGTGCCTTTTTTGCATACTATAAATTCTTAATAATTATAAACCTTCGAATCTCAAAAAATGTTTTTAAATAATATGACAGATTTTTCCTTTTAGCAAATATGTTTGAAATTAAAGTGTTTAATTATGGCATCCTGACTTAAAAATGACTGCTTTTGAGAATTAACGTAGCTGTAGAAGTCTGTCCATCATGATTATATGATACATGTGCTGGGAAGCAAGAACATTTACAGAATGAGATTTCCTACTGATCATGTGTTACTCTAGACTCTTGGGATAGAAGAAGTCCCTTCATTTCAGGAAGGTCACAGTTCTGAAGAGAAACAAAAGCCACAAGTTACAGTATTACATAAACGTGTCAGACAAAATTATTTTCATGATACTGCCTATTATAAAGAGAAAAATGGGAATAACAAGGCAGATCCAGTTACAAGTGTTTCTGAAGCTAAACTGGAAGGAAAAGTTAGGCATGAATTTGGATTCATCCTAGAATTCTCAGCCTTTATGTATATGGGAAGCTAGAACAAGGGAAAACATGGTGACAGATTACCGAGAGTTCTTGGTAGAAGCTAGGGACCCTGTCTTCTCTCTCTTAGATCTTCAGAGTCCCATATGGTACCTAGCACACACCTGACAATCAGTAGTTTGTTGAGTAAAGAGATTAATAGCTTCTAGGCAGAAGAATCAGCATGTGCCAAAGAAAGTGTCTGGTCTGAGAGTCTTTAAGCAGTAGGGTGGAATGGGCATACATGACAAGTGATGTAGGCCCTGTGATTCCTGAAGCGGGCCCGTTGGAAAAGCGCATGCAGGGAGTTCGCTTTTGCACTTGCTCTAATTGCATTGTGGATTCTTTCACCATTCCATGTGGCATTTCAGTGTGAACTCTGTGGATGTGTTGAATAGAGGCTTTGAAGCTGTTGCAATAATACAGAAAAAATTAACTGAGGGCAGAACATGGAATCAAGTGAAGAAACTAAATCCAGTAGCTAATTAAGAGGAAGGATTAGGACATTTAACAACTGATGAGAGTTGGAGGGGGGTCAGGGTGGCAGGAGGAATGTAGCTGGACTTCTTAGCGGCTTAGGTGTGTGCAGCCATATGGTGAAAACGGAGTAAGCAACAGGCTGGTTTAAGGGACAGATAATGAGATTGGCTTTATACAGACCAAGTTAATGTTCCTGTGGAAGCCTAAAATAATGATAATGTCCCTTTAGCAGTTGGAGATATGGAACTTACCTAAGGGTTAGGGATCAGGGCTAGAAACAGGAATTTCGGAACCATCTGCAGGTACATAGAGTCATGGAGAAAATTAAATTGTCTTAGACATGCAAGAGTGGGAGTCTATGACAGTGCTTTTCTTTTGTAGTTGCTAGTAACATTTAATGTGAAATCTGGGTAGATATACAGATGTTAGTCATTCCAAATTGTATGGATCATAGTACTTGGAATAATTGAAGCTCTTGACTGGATCTGATCAGTCACTTTTTTTTCATGTGTTTTACATGCCAAGTAGAAGAGTTTATACATTATGCTTGCCAAGATAAAATTACCTTTTAAAAGGTTGTTATGAGTTTAATAGCTTGTATACTATTTAATATAAAAGTGACATTCCAAGTTTCAATTACTCAATGCCTAACATCTTTACTCAGCCAACATTCTTGTATTGATTTTTACTGAGAAGCTAATAAATCTTACAATAACAAGAAAAGTATTATAATCTTGCTTTCGAACTTGCTTGATTTTTTGTATGTTAGTTTCAGTCTTATTTAGTACTTGTATATTATCTCCTGTGAGTACTAATTTTATAAGTTACACTCGTTCACCATATATTAAAAGAATCATAAAATTTTAAATAGAGAATGTTCTTAGTGAAGCTGCTTCATATTTTAAAGGGATAAAAAGCCAAATTTAAAATGTCAATGTGGCAGTTTCATCTTTGGAATTTTATCGTCATTACACTAGATAATTATTACCATAACATGTTTCTGTTTTCAATTCCAATATCATAGCTGTAGTGCTTCCTGTTATTTATTTTTTAACTATATGTGTGATGGAAGGAGTTTGTGCTACAGATTGTCAATATTTTTTATTATTATTATTTCCACTCATACAAACTTAACAGGTACACCGGTCCCCTTCCTTCCTCCACCTCCCCTCGATCCCCTGCTTCCCCCTCCCCTCCCTCCTCCATCCCCCAGTACCTCCTTCCCCAATCCCCGGAGCATCCTTTAATGTACATGCCAAACTCTTTACAGGGGCATTTCCCAGAACCCTTTCCTGTGTTCCCGTTAAGCATAGGAACACTACTGTGACTGTCAGTCCCTAGCCTCCAAGGATCCTAGTGCCTTTAGTCCATGCTAGACTTTGTGGGGTCAATAATGTGTTGGACATAGCGCAGGTCCTGCAAAGTCCTATTATGATTGCTTCGGCCCTAACTTGTGTGGAGTATCTTGCATATTATTGCTACTCCCATCCTTGTGCTCTTACAATCTTACCGCCCCCTCTTCCGCAAATTTCCCTGAGCTTCAGGATGGAGAGAGATTAGGCTGGCCCAGTTCCAGGTGGTTGATATAGAGTCTCCGATGTTCTGGATTATGGTTTGTTGATTTTCTTTTGCAGTTTTTTAATAATTTGTCAATATTAGTATAATTGATTAAGATCAATTAGTTGGTTGCTAGTAATGCTGAAATACCATTCATGAGGTACCTCTCAGCTTAATAATAGCCTTACATGCAGTTCCCAAGCAGTGGGACTCAGCTAGGCTATGTAAAAGGACAAGGAAGAAAACAAGAAACCATCAGGTTCCAGAACCCCCATCTGCCATCTCTGGCTTCCAGCCATGATGTAACTAAGTACTTCTGGAAAAACTTAGAAATCTCTGTCCTTAAACTACATGAAGTTAGTTTCTATCTCCTGCTCTCATTAGTGTTACCAGTGTGTATGCAGCTAGTTAAAAACAGTAGTCAGTGATTAGAGTCATGAGGTTTTCAGAATATCTCTAATGAATATTGTTATTTAACAGGTAAATTCAGTACTGATAGGGTTCACTTCCCACTGTCTTACACCAAAGATTTGAAAAACATTCAATCTGATTATGTTTTCTTGTACTGAGAATCAGCACAAGATAAGGAGGAAAGGAATATTAAAGAAATTATTTGCAGTGAAATCCCTATCTATCCTTAGTATGTTTGTTGTAAAGATTCCAAAGGAAGGAACGCAGATGGAAGGGAGACGAAGCAGTCAGGTCTCTGCATTAATGGTTTCTGAGTGCAGAAATGCTCACATCACTTTGCCAAAAGAAGGCAAAAAGCATTTCAGCAAGAGGTCCTGTTGTGGGAGAAAGAAGTTGTGGCAGGAGAGGAGGGGGAGAGAGAGAGGCATCAAGACTAGCTCGTGAAAGAAATCAATAACAGACAAGCACTAGATACCCCCTCAGCTCGAACATGTGTAGAATGCATACACTGTGCAGGTATCTCAGTCTGCTCAGCATGGTCAACATGAGCATCAATGATGGTAACTTTCCCTAGTTCCTGGTGCAGTTCCTTGCTCAGATACATTCTCTTTCTCAGTACTGTCTCGAATGTCCAATTCCTTGTCCTAGGACACAAGAACCTGTGGGTAATCCCAGGGCCTCAGTTTCTACCTCTGGCAAAGGGAAAAGAAATCTCTTTCCATAATGAATGTGAGTAGCTGGTATAGACACTATCCAAATTAGGGATTTTTTAAAAAAAACATGGAAAATAAACAACAACTACAGAAAATAGTAGAAAGATGAGAAAGGCAGGGACTGCGTGATGAGCACATCTAGAGGCCTAACTCCAGGAGTTTCTTTAAATGAGTTGTCAGCTGCACTGTGGACATGGTGCAGGGAGTACTTGCCTGGTTTTATTCTTGTCTTGGGTTCTGTTTTGCCCGTAGAGCCCTTGAGTCAGGCTAATCTTCTCAGTTCATGACTCTAGGCCTTCCTGTTAGTAAGTCACCAAGGAGGTGAGGTTGTGGGTGATTTGTGTTTCTTGTGCTGCTACGTCCTAGCCTTAGTGGCCAGTACCTGCTGGTTTTACCATGATGTATAAAGTAAGATGTTGATGAGAAAGCACACGTCTTTCCATTTTTACGTAGATAATCAGCAACTTCACTTAAACTATGTGCCAGAAACATAGGTATTTGCCTATATTGTTTATGGTTTATTTCTCGTTATAGGAAATTTAGAGGATTTAAACTTCATTAAATATCTTTTATTTATATCAGGTTTTATGTATCTATGGCTACAAACTTATATTGTGCTTCGGTTTTCCTCCTTCAGAATCCATCACACTATAGTTTTCTGAAAACATGCACCTTCTTAAAACATATTTAGTAGAGCTGAGGCAGATCATTTAGTGCAGTGGTTCTCAAATACAATGAGTCATTTCTCATCACTGTGAAAGAAGCCTTTGAAAACAATTCACACAGATTCTAGGCCTGACTGTAGAGTTGAGTTAGAATTGAGTTACCCTGGAAACTGAAACTAGGGACCTAATTTCCTTGGGTGTCTGATGTTCCGTTAGCTTTAGAAAGCTCAAGTATTGTTCCTTTTGCACCTCCATCATCCCAAACCACCCTATGGACGGAGACTCCAGGACCAGGGAGAGTGGCTGAGGACTCCACATGGTCACGATTAGTGGAAGATCCTGAGGGCCTATTGTGCTGAGTTTTAGTCCCTTACTCTACTGTACTTACAGATGATATTTTCTGGGTCTAGTTATGAAGTTTTATTGTCCTAAATATCATACACAATCTTCAAAAGTAACAGAAATGCAATTTTCTTCTAGAATTCATTCTGCTCCTTTAAAGTCCCTAGACAACAAAATTTGTCACAACTATTAAAATATCTACTGAATCAGTAGAGGTGAGGATAACACTATAAATTGCGATTGGATTTCTTTTAAGTTTGCAGTCTTGAATAATCTCGGACATTATACTGAGAAAACTATTTTGAATCATTACATTAATAAAATTGAGATTATATCTTTGTCATTTCCAGATTTACTTGACACATTTCAAATTCATTTTGCATAAGTAATGTTAGGTCCATAATCAATGTAAACCAACTCCTCTTTTATTTACGTGTATTTGTTCGTTGGTTGGTTTATCGCAGGAACCCATATTAGCTTGCTTGAATTTTGCTGTTTGGGCTGCTAACAGAAATCATTTCTAAGACTTGTATGCTATTTTTCTCATGTGGGAGGTTTGTGAGCTAGCGGAAATGAATAGCATTCTATTTTTATGGAGCTGATAGGAAGTTTATTTACAGCTGTATAGCAGAAGGAGTGAGGATGTTTTCCCTGCTGCCTGTCCGTAAGTTCACAGGCAGAGTCTCGGTAAGGCTTTCCTGCCAGTGCCGGCTCGCCTGGCCTGGGCGGGTCTGCATAGCGCTACTGCGGCCACGCTGCTTGAAGGAACATGTGGATCTTTACTGCTGGTGAACCCGAGCTTTTTTGTGGTTAAAATGGGTGACATCTTTTTTCTTAACACTGTTTTTACTGTTTGCCCTTTGTATTTTGTTGATAATCCTGAACCTTTTATTTTTCTTTCATGATCCTTTGGTAAGTTTCCTCCTTTTTAAAGTTAGCCATGAGTTAAAAATTATATCATTTGATTGTTGCAAAAAATGAAACATGGTGCTGGAATACACTGATGGAACTTTGAAGGCCAGATCCTTGTTCATATCTGGTACTGGCTCTTCACTAACCGAGTACAATTTTGAGTCCTGTGATGTTAAAAAAATTGGCAAAGTCGTCTGTGTGCTACAAATGGGGCCCCTTGTTGGCTGTAGAGAAGATGCACTGCATGCAAGAATGATGAGGGGAACTAGGCCTTTTCACCTGCAAAAGAAGATGTCATGACTAAACATCTCAGTGTACAAAGAAATATTTAAAGGACACAATTATTGAACCCAACAGAAAATGTATTAAACTACAGTAAGGAATTTGAGGGTAAAAAGAATTACTTAAATATAGTAAAATGATAGAATTTTGTAATATTTGGTTATTGTTCGAGCTACACTGCTGTGTAGCCCAGGCTGGCGCCAACTCCTGTCCCATTCTTCTGTGTGTCCCATCACGCTCTGAAGATAAGCACTGGTAGCACAAAGTCTCCTCTGTAGTGCTTTCAGAAATCTGAAGGAACCTCCAAGTATGCTGACTGAAGCAGGTTAAAGTGAGGGGTTATTAGGAAAAGCGCCTACAATGTAGGTGTAGACACAGCAGAAACCCTAGGTGTGCCCAGCTCGCCCGGCCAGGAGCAAGGAAGCCACACAGCTACTCTCCAGCACCAAAGCACTGGGGAAGGCCCAGGCTGTGTGGGTTGTGAGCAGCCGAGAAGCTGTTCACACAACTTCCATTTGCACCTGGGTTGTCATACGGCAGACTGGGAAGTGCTGTTATTGAAGAGGAGCTTAAATAAATAAATAACAAACACAGTTCAAAGGGAGAGAATGAATTGTTCATGGACAGTTAGAATTTTCTGCGCTGTGTTGAAGAAGGTTTCTAGTCATTGTACATAGGAATAATGAAATGTAGGGTTGAGGCTATACTCAGTGGTCGAGCACTCTCCCCGCAAGTTACTTTGGGTTCCTTCCCACTGCAGCAATAAACGAACAAGCAATGAATACATTTGCCATCTCTAGATACTTTACTAAATGTATTGCATTGTGTTTGACTTACATTTTCAGGTGGAAAATTAAAAATAAGTACCAGTAGATAAATTCTGTGATGCGTTAGTGGTCTCCCAGAGATAACCATGTTCCCGGTAGCACTGTAGCTGGAGGGCTGGACCCAGCTGGAAATCTGGGTCTCTAGCGGAAGCCCTGCTCCTCTACCTGAAGGGTCAGCTGCTGTGCTTTGGAAGTAGTCAGCTTCACGCTGAGCTTTTGGCAATGGATTTTGCAGTGCAAGTTTGCATTAGCAGGAAGACTTCTATTGCCACTGCACTAATCTAAGAATCATTTTTAGCCATAAGCAGTAACATGGGCAGATAGGGTGGTTGCTGCTTCCACTACTTAGCGTCCATCTAGCTTTGGACTACAAGGCTGCTGTATCTGTCAAAGAGAAGCCAAAGCCCCACAGCCACAAGCTTCTAGAGAAGCTATGTGCTGCCACTTCATCTTGTCCATTTCCCTCTCAGTGCACAGCGAATGCTGTGTTACTGCAGAGACTCTGGTCAGAGAAGCTTAGATTTGTCCCCTGGAGCCTAAAAGGAAACCATGCTGGAAATATTAGTGTTCCAGGGCATTTGTCCCCCAGGGCCTCGGAGAGACACTGACGTAGTAGTTTCTTGCTTTTATAACTGCAACTGTGTATACATGCTTCTGGTAAGGAGTAGTGAGCCAAACTTGTATCATGTTTGCTTAGAATGCTTGCAGCTGAGAGCTGTTATTCACAGGAAAATTCCCTCTCTAAGCCAAAATTTTATTTGCTGTCTCTACTGGAAGTCTCATTGTGTAAAAAATCAAAAGGATCATAAATCTCAGCTTATACTACTTCCAGATATAGTTCAGAAATGGTTTAGATACTAACAGCCATAGCTGTCAAATGATTCCAAATTTTATTCTTGGCCAGAGTAGGTCTTCTCTTTGTAATAATACAAGATGAATGACTTTTTTTTTTGCCATGTGCCTAAAAAGGAAATCGAGGTGTTGAGAGATAGCAAAATCACTTTTATATTCAATAATTTCAGGGTAAGTTACCATGAGTTTGTTAAGGAGTCAGCAGTAATATTGTGTTCAAAATGTGAAAGATGCATAGTCGGGAGTAAAGCCCTCCATGTGTCATTCCCATGTCCACGGCATCTGTGGCCAAAATGTGACATGCAGCAGTAATAATTTTTTTGCTCATCCTCCGGCCAAAGGGGACAGCTCTGATGATAATGACTGTGTGGATCTAAACCTTAAGTTGGTTCCACATTTGCCGGACGAGGCTGTCAAAAGCTGGCCCAAGAGCAGGCCATGAGCAGCAGAGCGCGAGCCAGCAGGCAGGAGCACCTGCTCTCTCGACGCCTCCGTCCCTGTTGCTTGCCTTCAGACTGGCACACACGCCTGGCACTGAGCAGCAGCATGTGGATTAGAATGCCTTATAGGCAGGTGTGTGCCCAGCCTGAAGCTTACACCCTACACCAGAGCTGAGTGACCCCTCTTGCCCAGAAGTTTTATCAGAATTTTACATTTTTAGTATTGCCATAATGTTATATAAAAAATTAAATCTTGTTGGAAACACAAGACAAATGTTTAAAACTAGGTTGCACTTACTGTAAATCTCTAAGTGGGTTTAAAATTTTATGACAGCTAGAGGCATAGCTCACAGTACAGCAAAACTGAATTTGCATTACTAGAAAAAAAGAGTGGTTCTGTTCTTTGGTGGGTTTCATATCTAAACCATTTCCTTGAGTGTGTGATCCCTAGTATCAAAAAAAAGTTTGTGCCTCTATGTTCTTCTGGACCTGTGGTTACAGTGTAGGGGTTTATCAAGCAGGTGCTTCCTGATGAAAGTAAAATGATGATCCTCTTTCCTTAAAGTACACACGATGAATACGAATATGATTAGGAATGTTAGCGTTTTACTAGTGTGAGTGGGAAGCTGAAATTAGGTTCATGAAGAGCCTTCCTCTTCCCACAGTCTGAGACGCAGTAAGTGCTGCTACAGGGAGAGGGAGGTGGGAAGCGAGCTCCTCAAACACAGGCGACCAATGGAGGCCGCCCATCTGATATCACGCTGGCAGTGGAAGAGTGGGGCAGAAATAGCAACTGAATGCAGACTGGAAGAAACATACTTAAATTATAGAGAGTCAGAATGGAACTTTCTGCTTCGCAGTTATTTTGTTTACAGTAGCCAATATGAGCTGGGCTGCCAAAGGGCTTCGCTTCTTCTACCCTTTCTCATCAGCCTGGTGAGGCAGAGGAGGAACAGTCTAGAGAGTTCTATGGTTTTCAGATATTGAATTTCGTGTTTCACTTTTAAAACTGAAGTGATGCGACCCTTTACAGCCAGGAAACCAGGGTGTCTTCATGACCTATGAGTTGCAGTTGCTTTGACGTAGACTGTAATCCTGCAGACATTGCTGCGGGATGGTGAAAGACCTGGATTCTAGGAAGTCGCTGTCTTAAGCGGGTTGCTTAAAACCTCTGCACACATTTTCTTACATGCAAAATAAGAGTCATCATACTTGACCTACTTGTCAGAGCTCTTTAGGAGACCAACGGAAATACATGAAAACAACTTAAAAGTCAGAAAGTACTATATAAAGTACTATATAAAGTTACTATATAAAGTACTATATAAAGTTAGGCAGCATTTTACTCTTCAAGTTTCATTGCTAGTTATTGTCGTAAAATATATTCAAGACAACACATGATGCTGCAGCCGTCACCAACTCTAGTTTGTGAGATGCTAGAATACAAACATTTGTTAAATAGAAATATTATTTAAATGGTCATTTTCCATTACCAATTGTTAGTGCTAGTTACAAATTTGTGTAGAGTTGGGATTTTTTTAAAGATTAAGTGAGGGAAAGATTTTGTTTTGTCTACTGCTGTGTCACCATTGTGTAGAACATAATCTCTCGCATAAATGTTTGTTGAAAGAACAAAGGGAGCTTTAAGAATAGATGCCATATATCCATAAATATACATGGTAGGTATAGATACTAGTAATAGACATGATATTTTGTGGTGTCTTTTAATAGTTTTACTTCTCATTTACATTACTTAGGGGCGTGCCTCGCTAACAGAAGAGAAAGAGGAGTTTGCCCATGAACATGAAGAAATGAAGAATTTAGAGGCTATCGTTCAAAAAATTAAACCAACTGCTCTCATAGGTAAACTTCTCTCTCCTTGCTCCTTTTATTTGGACTTGACTGGTGCTATTTAGCTCTTCTCTGAACTTTAGAATTCAGAAACAGAATCATTTCACTAAGCAGCGGTACATCGTCAGCACCTGTCCGTTCGCGATGTGGGCCTGTGTGCTAGCTGTCACCCCCTGACTAACACTGGTTCCATTCGACATTTCTCCCAGCTTGGTACACAGCTCTTTCCCAGTAGTTGGGGTTTTCTCCCCTATCATTTGGTGGAGATATTTGCTTATTTTAAGGGTGAGGAAGAGGAAAGCCCAGCTGACACTGACTTATGAAAATAGTTGCTATGTATTCTGTAATGAGAATATATTAGATGCAGTTTAGCTTCCTGATACAAATACCAGTAAAATCTTTTTGAGAGATGGGTTGGGGGTTAAAGTATATGCTGCACAAACTCAAATACCCATTTGTACCCCCAGACCTCACATATAATGCAAGCTGGGCACATTGGCTTGCCGGTATTTCCAGCACTGAAAGGCCAAGTCTGGGAGTCCCCAAAGCCCGTTATTCAGACTAGCACTAATGGTGTGCTCTGGGGTGTAATAGAGAGCCAGGCTCAAAGCAGGTGGAAGAGCAATGAGGATGATTCCTGACACCACCTTCAAGCCTCAGCAAGCGTGCACACAGGCTCTTGCACGAGCATGTGCCACCCCCATGCAGTTGTGGATACACACATGCGTCCATACCATGTGTACATTAAACGACAACCAAACAAGCCTGCAATAAAAATTCCAAGTGATTGGTCACAGACTCTGTATTGTGAGTCAGATATTATATCTGTAATTTTTAAAGGTACTTGATTGGTAACCATAAGATTATTGGCATTAATAAACATTTCGCTTTACCATTATGCCTTCATACAAACATTCTGTTCCTCTTAATATATTGATCCAGTGTCATAAGTATTCTGTTAACATTGAGCAGCTCTCTCTTTCATGACTTTGTCTCAGGGCCACGGGCTTCCCTGATGAACTAGCCAGTGAGTCCTAATCCTGGTTTCTTGTTTCCTCCTTAGGAGTTGCTGCAATTGGCGGTGCATTCACAGAACAAATTCTCAAAGACATGGCTTCCTTCAATGAGCGGCCTATCATTTTTGCTTTGAGTAACCCAACCAGCAAAGCAGAGTGCTCTGCAGAGCAGTGCTATAAGATAACCAAGGTGAACAATTGGATTTTGGCTAATTATAGGGAAGCGTGGCATAACTAAGGTGTTTGTCACGTGCCACTAAGACTCACACCACTAATACTGAAATCAGAGACAGCTACTTCTTTCGTTCAGTGTTTTATCACTCTTACTCTTTTTCAGTAAAACATGCTTTGTAATCTTTTGATGATGATTTTCTTTCTACAGTTTGGAAAATATACAAGATTTAAATATAAAAATTAAATGAAAAAGAAAGAGACTTTATTAAAATAGCTTGTAAACTAGCTATCCCCAAACACTGAAGCACATAGCCTGAAACCACAGTCTAAGTTTTGCTTTGCTAAATTCTGGGTTGGATTTTGATGGCGTGGGTAGGGCATCCGGGCAGCTGTCCCGATACCAAGACAGGTTGGCATAAGAGTTCTCAATGTTTCAATGTTTCACTGTTTAAAAAGAAAATGCTTATTTTATAATTTCTTTACACAGGCATACGTTTGAATTTTATATTGACAAATAGCCTTTTTCCCTTCAAAGTCTTGAAAATAATTATAAAAAAATTACAGATTAAAAATACAAGTTAAAACATGTCTATATAAAACTTTTGTTTTGGAAATAAATATAAGATATAATAGAGAAAATAAGCACAACAGTTCTGACATTGTGTGCAAATCAAAATTCAATTATTCTGCTTTTTTAAATAGAGTATCTTAAAGTGCTCATTACTGAAATCAATGAGTTTTTTTCCTGAAGTTGGCACTCCATTATTTAATATCACTAATTTAAGTTGCTATCAGTGTCTTCGGGAACTTTTATTTTCAAATTTTTTATTATTTATTCAATTGTGCGTGTATGCGTGTGTGTGTGTGTGTATGTATGTGTGTGCGCATGTGTGTGTGTGTGTGTGTATGTATGTGTGTGTGTGTGTGTGTGTGTGTGTGTAGAACCATGGGCGAATTCGGAACCACCATGGACGCCTCCACCTCCTCCTTGTTTACTCTGCCCCGGGATTCACAGGCTCCGCCCTACCAGGACCAGAAACACAGGCCGCCCCTGCTTCCGCCTGGTGTCTATACGTGGGGTCTAGGATCCGAACTCAGGACCTTCCGCCTGCAAGGCAGAGGCTGAACCCCTGAGCTACCTTTCCAGCCCCAGGAACTTTTATTTTCATGTCATCTGTAGTTTGGGAATTTCTCTGTATCTTTTAATCCTTAAAAGAGAAAAACATAACACTTTGAATAGTACCAACATGTTAGAGTAGTACTTTGTCCTTAGAAGGCACGTGCTAAGTAACATGTCTAATAATTTTATCTTGGTAATAATTTTATCTTCAGCAGTTTAGAGACTCCCAAAATGCACATACATAAAATCAAATTTATGTATTTGTGTTTTAAAATTTGAATGTTCAGAAATAAATGGTCTTGTGTTTCCTTATGATCTTGCCTAATGTTCTGCATTGTAAACCTTACAAAACATTAGCATTGAAGATTAAGTTCTAACCTAAAATGTTATTTCTAATACTCTTATGAACCTATTTGTGTGTTTGCTCATCTTCGTAAGTCTGTAATTAAACACTTACATAGAAATGATAATGAGCTTATGGTTGGATCTTTGCCAAGAACAGAGGGATAATGTAAGAAATCCGTAGCTTTGCCAACTTCTGGGGGAGCAAAAAATCAGAGAAAGGACAGTCACAGTCACCCATCTAAGAATCTGTGGCCAGCATCACCAAGCCGTTGAGACTAGGGAACAGAGTACTAAGCACTCATTACTTTGGCTGTGTGTGGCTGTGCTGTAACACATCTGGTGTCCCTAATGCTATTGGTGCGTCTGTGTTGCAGGGCCGCGCCATCTTCGCCAGTGGCAGTCCTTTCGATCCCGTCACTCTTCCAAACGGAAAGACCCTGTTTCCTGGCCAAGGCAACAATTCCTACGTGTTCCCGGGAGTTGCTCTTGGTGTGGTGACATGTGGGCTGAGGCACATCACAGACAAGGTCTTCCTCACGACTGCAGAGGTACCGGAAACCTTACGCTGGCCCAGCCGCCATGCGTGCTCAGCTTGGATAATCCGGGGTGTTACTGAGCATCACAGCTCTTTCCAGAATATCTGAGGAAGACGAACTCTTCCCAGTAGAGAGTTAGGGTGGGTAGCAGTTCACACTGAATCACTAGAAAGAGATTCTACCTCAGTACCCATTAGGTTTGATTTTTACAGAAGGAACCCTTTTATTCTCTTTCATGTATGTATATATGTATGTATATATAGGTTGTGTGCATCTGTGTGTGTGTGTTTCGCATGTGGATAGGATCACACGGGTGGGTGTACATACACAAGTGCACTGGTGTGTGTGTGTGCCTGTGGAGGCCCAAGGTCGATGTGGGAATCATCCTCACTCTTTCACTTATTCTTGTGAGTCTGGGTTTCTAATTAAACCCAGAGCAAACCATTAGGTCTAACATAGCTGACCAGCTTGCTCTGTGGATTTCCAGGTTCCAGAACCTTTTTTATTATCATAATTACGATGCAGTTCTATGTCATTAATAATAAAATATTGTTTCCAGTGATGAATATTTCACTCTTACAAGTATTTCTGAATAATGTTGTTTTGAAGCTTCTAAGTAAAAGCTTAATGTGATGTAATGAATGTGTTTCAGTGCAGAAAGTAAATGACATGCTGGTATTTAAACCGATATGAAATTAAGAGAGCCCTGAGTGTTTCAAGATAATTTCAAGGACAGAGTTGGGTTCCTTCTGGGCTTTCAGGAAAGACCCTCAGGACCTCACAAAGCAAACCCAGAGGGACTGCAGCACAGCTAGGAATTGAGTTCCTGGAAGCTAACACCCTAGCATGACTTCACGTATACTAGCAGACGGCATGAAGCTTTTCACTCAGAGAGAAAGAACAGTATTTTTTCCTTGTGCGATAGATCCGTGAGCATCAAGCGCTGAGCCAGCGTGGTATGTCAGTAGCAGCTGGGGATGTGTTTGTGAAATCATGACCTTCTGAAAAGCAGGACATTCATCCAGCTGATCGCCACATTTCAGATTTTAACATGATGTGGTCTGTGAATGACAAACTTGTTGATTTCTCTTAAAAAGTTCAACCAGTGTATATGACATTAAAATGGACCAAATCATATGAAACTTGATTTAACTTAAACTGTTTATCCTGTGAGCATGTGACGAGGAATCCCAGGAATTCCTACAGATCCCCGAATCACTGTGTGATTTATAGCACAACTCAATGAGAATAAATACCTGGAAGCTATAGTGCTCTGAGCTCTTCTCTGTCTCATTAAAAGAATGACAGTTGACAGGGCTTTTTTTTTTTTTTTAGCTCAGGAATTTTGTTGAATATAAGTGGATGTCTGATTTTGAAAAAAGCATTTTGAAGTTGTTTTAATATTAAGAATGTGTAATCAGTTTCTCTAAGGACAGGCATATCAGAAAAATCCTTTATTCTTTTGGGCCAGTGCTTTCTTCCTTAAATAGCTCTAGCACCCTCTAGTGACCAATTTCATTCAAATAGTTTTCATTTTTCATGAACTGAACTGAAATGATTATTATAAAAGCATTTTTAAAGTTATCTTTTATCTCTGACACTTTCAAGCATAAATGCAATGAATTCATATGTTTCATCTCTTGCTACCCATCCCATCCTTTCTTCTGCCTCACTTCATCCCTTCTCCTTTGCAACCAATTTTCCTCTTACTTTCTCATCTTTATGAATGTGTAGCCCAAGGGCTTCATCTGGGATGCCTGTCCTGGGAAGTGCCTGAGTCCTTGCTGGGGCCTGGTACTTGCTGGGCAGGAGCTCTGCCACTGGGCCAAACCCCACTCCAGGCATCAATCATAAAGGTTAATTTTAGTTTTTTTAAAATTATTTTCTATTGTGTTTATGTATATGTGTATGATGTGTGTGTGCTGTATTGGTATGTTTGTGCTTGTGTTATTTATGGTGCATGTGTGATGTGTATATATATGTGTGTGTTGTGTGTATATATATGCGTATGATATGTGTGTGTATGTGACATATGTGTTAGTATATGTGTGTGATGGGGTATATGGTATGAGATATGAATGTGGGAATGTGGCGTGTGTGTGTGTGTGTGTGTGTGTGTGTGTGTGTGTGTGTGTGTGATGTGGGAGAGTATTGTGATATATGTCAACACAGAGACCAGAGGTGGTCATCTAGTGTCTTTCTCAGTTGCCCTTCACTTTATGTTTTGAGTCAGGGTTTCTTATTGAGCTTGACACTCACTAGTTGTGTAGTGAGTGTGCAGAGAGTCTGGTCTCCGTTGGGATCCAAATCAGATCTTCATGCTTGTGCGGTTGCCCTTGAGCACCTGAGCCATCCTCGGTCCTGGTTTCTGGACCTTTGTCATGCAAAGATTCTGCCTGGGAACCGTCTCTTGGGCTGTGATGACAGCAGCACTGCAGGCTGAGTCAGTGCAAAGAACCTTTGTTTTTTTCAGAGACTCACAACAAATTCAGGCAGAGTTACATCTGAGACTTCCATTTTGGAAATAAATGTAAAAGAAAGTAGAGTAAACACACAGTTGTGGTAATACACAAATCAGAGCTTAATTCCTTTATGTTTAAATTGTGTACCATTGAATTCTCATTGCGAGAACTGAATGTGTTTTTGCAAGGATACGCTGTCTGCTGACCTGTCTTTCTTGGGAACTTCATTTTGTGTCTCATCTGTAGGTTGGGAACTTGGCTGACCTTTCTCAGTCGCTGGGGAAAACACGGCCTTCTCCCCGGCCTGTGTCCCCTCTGGCTTGGTGGAAAATGCCAGGCCCACTTGGGCTGTAGAACATTTAATGTATCCATGTTCTAAAGTTTGGGATTGTCAACTCTGGGGCAGAGGAAAGCTTCTGGTTAATACAAAGACAAGAAAGTCAGGAGTAAAATGATAAGTGTATCATAAACTGGGATTAGTGCTATAGATTATAATCTTTGTGTAGAAAAATAGCACTAATAAAACAGCAGCAACTCCACCGATTGCTGCCTCTCCCTACTGTGTCTGCTTGGGGGATCCTCCCTGGTCAGACCTTGAGTGCCAGCCACTGGGCACCTACTCCTGGAATCCATGTGGGTTCCACACCTTCTGTGTGGGGTCCCTTCCTGTGTCTGTCTCCTGTGTTCCTCAGGCCAAGGCAGCTCTCTACCCCGTAGATTTTGTGTCACCATCAGGTCTGGCTTGTGTCACGCGTATTTCTCCTGCAGCCTGGGCTGTGTGCATTCAGGATTCTCCTTCCTGCGTCGCACTACTTCAGTAAGCGAGAATTCTGTCAAGAAGAATAGCTGCTTTCGGTAGAGTGTGGTGCTTGCTCACAGTCTTGCTGACTTACCAATGAGCCCAACATATATCTTAAAAATGACTGCGTGATTTAAAAGAATCTGAAGAGTTATTAAAGGTATAAAAAGCTGGGGATACAGGTCATTGGTAAAGTGCTTGCTTAATGCGCAAAGCTCGGAGTTCAATCCCAGCACTTAAAACAAACACACTGAAAAATAAACATCTGATTGCTCAGAATATTGCAGATGAAGATTTTCCTGGCCTTTGTGAGAAGGCTGAGCCGTGGCTGCAGCAGCCCGGTGCTCAGGGCAGCCTTGCCACCACACTCCTGCTGACGGAGGACGTGATACTGGGCAAGCATGACTCATGCAGTTGGTTTCTGTATGTGCCGTTCACTTAGGGCTCTGCATAATATCTCACGGAATCATGTGAAGTATAAGCGTGCACATTTTTTCTCTTTTTAAGGTCATATCCCAGCAAGTATCAGATAAGCACCTAGAAGAGGGCCGGCTGTACCCTCCTTTGAATACCATTCGGGATGTTTCGCTGAAAATTGCGGTGCAGGTAAATCAAGACAGGCTGCATTTCTGTCCTTCCTTCTCTTGCTCTAAATATGCACTTTAATAATAAGACTCGAGATGCACATTCTTATCTCAAGAGTCAGGGAAATGAGGCCTAGTGGCGTGGGAGGGCGTAGATGCTGCACCTTGTCCTGAGACGATGGGAGAGCAGGAAGTCATGGATTCCTCTGTCCTTCCTTTTGCTCTGATGGCTAATTGGTTCCTTTTAGACAAACTTCTCTTTCGCCACATTTCGGGTCTTCCTTTCCACAGAACAGCGAGTGTGACACTGAGACTGGAGCTCCCTGCATGCCCCTATCTGTGCCCACCGCATCTTCAGAGGCTGGGGACAGCATCCTGTGGGCAGGGTCTTGGTCCTGCAGGCAAAAGCACCCAAAAGTGGACTTAGACACAAATGCAAGGACACGTTGATTGGCGTTTGAGAGAAAAGGCAGAGAAGAAACTAGTGATCTCAGCTGCTGCCAGCAACATGGAGCTGGATGAGAGGAAGAGAGAAGGTCTCCTTTCCTAGTCAGAGGTCGAGAAAGCTGTCAGTGTAGCAATGGAGGCCCGTGAGGTGCTGGCTGCATAGAAGGAAGTTGTCTTCAGAGAGAGGAAGAGAACATGCATGTCCGCAATGCACGCTTTCCTTATAGTTTGCATTTTATCCTCTTCTTGCGTGTGTACAGCAGGAGGTCTTGGCTTTGCCTACGGCCTCAATCATGTCAATCAAGCTGTCTGTAAAGGGTACTACTGACTGTTAACTGAAATGCTTCAAATTCTAAGGAGGAGCTATTGGACCCCCTTCCTTACCAGGAATATGAGTGATGAGGCTCCAAATGGGAGTCTATCCTCAGTGTCCTCCAAACCTACTAATGCCTCAGTTGCCTACAGGTGTGTTAGGCAGAAGGAGGAACGAAGGCAAAGAACTGAAAAGCCACTGGAGAGGCAGATAAGGCATAGGAGTACTCAACCCAGAAGACCTCAAGGCAGAGAACTGTTCTGTAACTCGACCAAGAGGGAAATTGATGTGTCACGTTGTGGGTGGCTTAAATGCCACCAGGCATGTTTTTTCTCCCAAGGTATCAACAAGTGTGTTCTCAGGCCTGTCTCCTGGCCTTGCAGAAGGCCCCCTTCTTTCAGTAGTATCGCATGCAGTCTTTTCTGTGCGTGTTCATCCATGGGGTCTCTACTGTCCAAATTTCCTCCCTCTTAAGGATGAAATAGATTAGAGTCTACCCTAAAAACCACGTTTTACCAAAATAAGTTAGAGTGTTAACAGAGGGAAAGGACACAAAATTAACCCTCTAACAGTGGCTTTGCATTTCAGCTGGAGTTGGCCAAGGTCAGCCCTGAGCATTTGGTATTTAGACATTTTGGACAATTGCAGCCTCTATTCACTAGGTGTCAGTAGCATTTCCAACAGTCAGTCGTAATCACAGCCCTCTTGGGAGTAAACTAAATCTGATTTGAAAGTCAGTAGTATAGACATTCCCAAGTTTATGTATGCCACAGAGATTTTAAGATTCATATATTAATGTTTATTTTGTCAATAGAAGTCAAGTTCTTCAAAATCAGTACTTCAAAACACCATCTGCATGATTGTCAAAATTTTAAAGAACATGCTCATGTTTGTATATGCATGCACCTGCTATTTACACTTAGTGTGATTATTTCTGTGCTGGACAGTGAGCACTTGAAGTTCAGTCCTATAATTTAGATGGAAGCGAGTCAGCATATGATTAGAAGAGAATGTAAGAAAGCGGAGCAGTAGAGGGGACAAAAGCCATGGATGCTCCATGCAGAGAAGGGAAGAATGGTGAGTTGCCAGTAGAGACTGGGAGGTGGAGCCAGCTACAGGAAGGAAGATATTGAGGCATCTGTTTTCTCTTGAGATCTCTCCAGCGTATTGCGACGTGCAGTTGTGACAGATGTATGGAAATTCCTGAGACATCTGCAGTCACGCTCACAGTGACGGCGAGGTTGGGAACTTGGCGCTGCCAGAGATCAAGTACCAAAAGCAAGGGAAGCTGGCTTCCTTAGTTTGCTGTTCTAGGCTGAAGACAGAAGAAAGCTTAGTAGGATTTAGTTCAGAAAAACTACCAGTGGGGTTGTGCCAGACTTTGACACTGGCTTCTCTGAGAACTCTGGACTCGATGACACTTCCAGCCATGATGCCTGCTCCCTGTGTCAACCTGTGTCGTTCGTCCTCTTGCTGCAGTGGTTTATAATTGCATGTTCATTTTTATCTTCTTTGTGCTTTTATTTTAGCACAGTTTTCCTGTTAAAAAAAAAGAAAGATAAAAATTAGAGATCAATTTTTCGAAACAGATAAAACGTCTGACATGTGTTCATCATCACCTTCTCGTTAGTAATATTCTTTTCTCATTCTAGATTGTGAATGATGCGTACCAGGAAAATACAGCCACGTTCTATCCTGAACCAGCAAACAAAGAAGCTTTTGTTCGTCGCCACATGTACAGCACTCGCTACGAGCAGATCCTGCCTGACTGTTACTCGTGGCCCGATGAAGTCCAGAAATCACAGACCAAAGTTGATCAGTGACATAACGGCTAGGGTTTTTAACTTAGTAACACAGTCTTGAAATGTTTTGAAATTTTTAAAGGCTGGAATTTCTCCCGATGATTCACAATAAGCTTACAATAAGGTGATTTTAGTTAACAGTTGAAAAATTCATGGAAGGATATTAATATAAGTTAGGATAAACTTCACACTGGACAATTTTGCCTCACTTGATTATTTGTTTCTACTTAATTGTTCTCTTTAAAAATTCTCTTTAAAAGGTTAATTACTAAGAAATTAATCACTTTTATGTAGGAAACTAACAAGATGACCAAAATAGTAATAAAATGTTAGTATAAATTGATCATAACATTAAAATCTATAATTCTTTTTTGAACATTTTGTTAAAATCTACTTTTTAAAAATACAGAAATGAATGTGGCTATAAATGAACTTTTGTTGGAGAGAAACACTACTTTGCTGCCTAGAGAAAAAGCTTCTCAGGTATTTCTACTTCGATCCCAGATGATATTTGTTCTTTCTGGGCAACTTCCTTGCAACATTTCTATGGAAGCTTGTGCTGTTTACAATACCTTGTGCAGCCTTAGATTTTAATACTCTCTTGTCACGGTTACATCCTAGAATAGAACTTTTATCCCTTGGTACTGAGTTACGAGACCTCCATGAAAGTACCTTTCTTGCCCTGACCAAGCGTCCTGCCCCTCAGCCCCAGAGCTGCAGCTGTGCCCAGACGTTGGTCCCCCCTGTGCGCATGGCCTGGTCATGAGAAAGGCTGAGCAGCGCTGAGATCCTGGAGCTGAGGGACTTTCAGAGGATCTGGGCAGGGCAGGTCCCAGAGAGCGAGACCGCGGTTCCCCACAAGCTGCCTGTCAGAGCCACCCATCCTAATGTCCCTGTGGGTAGCTTGGGCTATGGAGCTCACTTGCCAGAGTGTACAGAAAGCTGTAATTATATCCTCGGGGTCAGAAACCACCTGGCCATCAGATGCTGGGATACTGAATCACCAGACCGGCCTGTGGGAAAGAATAAGTTATTCCCAGACTGTGTTGATTTACTTTATACGTTTATGGCTAAGTGAATAGAAAAATTTAATTTCTTAAGCTCAGGTACAAGTACGTTTGCTGGGTATCTGGAAACTGTTCTGTTTTTGAAGTAATATTTTTAAGAGTCTGATCAACTGTTGAAGATTTACAGATTCAGTGTGAGCTGAAGGGGTCAAGACTTTCTAATGGTAATGTGTGGTTAAACGCATCCCAAATGTAGTTAGTTGAAAAAAAATTCAGAATTCTTACCTATTTCTTGTCTGTTTCTGTGTTGTCAAATAGTTCTAACTAAATGTATTTACCTATGCAAAGATTTATTAAAGTATAGAAAAGTGAATGAATAAAATATGAAATAATTGTTATTTTTCTTAAAATATCGTTACACCTTAAAATGATAATACCAGGTTTTGGCTGATCATATGATAAGGTGTGAATTTTAAAAATAGTCCTATAACGGCCTATTCTGATATATGCTCTGGTCACTTAATATGTTCATGCTGGACCCACGGTGAGTGATCTCTTCTCTGTTCTTAGAAAGGTGCTTACTCTGCAGGTGTCAGTCATTCTGCACACATGATCTCATCTAGTGGCATGCCCATTTTTTCCTTCTGAGGTTGATATTTTAGGTGAGTCCACAGAACTCGTGAACAAAGGAGCCAAGGTCTAACCCCATGGATCCCTCTCTTGATGTTCTCTTCCTCTTTCAAGAGACTGAAGTCCAGCACAGGATTGCATGGTGTTTATTTTCAAATATTCTAGTAGCATCATTGAAAAAAAAACAGGTGAATACATGCTGTCATATTTATTAAAACAGTATAGCTAAGCTATTATTTTAGAATACAATTAATTTAAAAATTACTGACATGCTTTATTCGCTGGCTTCAGAAGTCAGTTCAGGGGCTGGTGAGAGAGCTCACAAGTAAGTCACCGGCTCACAAGCTGGCAATCTGTGTTAGACCCACAGAAGCTCGTGGTGCCGTGATCTGAGAACATCTGAGAGATGTTCTGTGACTTCCGCTATGTGCCATGGTATGCGTGCATATTCTCTCTCTCATAAATAAATGAAGCATAACAATATACTTTAAAACAAGTCATTACAACTTTACACTTCATTTCAATTAGTTCAGTCTAGTCACAAAAACCACATGTGGCTAATGATTGTCATACTGAACTAGATTTAGAGAGACAACACATGTGGAATCTGGGAAATATTCACCCAGAACTATTTTGATAACTAATGCTTCAGTAAGGGAGGTAAAATATTCCTATCAGTTCCTTTTTATAACCCAGCATACATTTTAGGAACATAGGCCTAGAGTGAGGAATTTAGTTTACAATCTGCTTCAGAGATATTCTGGGAGGGGAAGAGATACCAAGGCAATAATAACCTAAAGATAAGGAATAAATATTAATAAATTAAGTACTTATTCCATTGGGAATAAGTACTCAATGGAATGTGTAATGTATGGGGGTGCTCTATTGAAAGAGAAATGTGTTTCAGGTAAAGGATGTGAGCATATGTTGATATCACAAGGCAAGAGAGTGCATAACACATAAACATCTAAAAACAAGAAATTTCTAGCCAGGCAGAAATGGCAGCTGCCTGTACTTCTAGCCTAGAAGACAGAATGCCACCAAAGTCCTCTGTGAGAAAGTCCTCTGTGTTAGGTTGTGGACAGGATACCTGAGCAAACCAATTTCATTAGAGAACTCACTTTGGCTCAGAGTTTTGGAGGGTGCATCTGTGGAGAGAAAAATCATTGTGGTTGTAGAAGCAGGTGACAGCAGAGCTGCTTACCTCATTGCTGCCAGGAAGCAGAGAGAGGAAAGGTCTGGGATAAGACATCCCCCTGCAGGCAAATCTCAGCAACCTCAGTACTTTGGACACTGAAGCAAGAGGAGCATGAGGGTTCAAGGTCAACCTGGGCAACGTAAGAAATGATCATAAAAGCACATCCCCCAGTTAACCACTTCTTCATGTGAAGTCATGAATAGATTAATCTCTTCATGAAATTATCATGTTTTCAGTCACTTCTCAAAAGCACCACCAGCTGGCAATCACACCTTCCACACATGAATTTTTGAGGGGAGACAATTTATATCTGAAGCATAGCAAAACCTAAGGTAGAACTTCGTGGCAGTGTTATGTTTCCAGAATCCTGAAAGACAGGATTAGGCCTTTTGGAGGTCATGTGAGAACAGCTCTGAATATTAGTTTTGGGGTCTTTGATATCATCGCAGACACTTAGAGCATATGTACAGAAATATGCCTGCCTTTTGGTTATTTTCTCAGATGAAAAGTTAGAATTGTTAATTTTTTGAACATTTTTATTAATATTTTTCGATATACAAAAAGTTTGTGTTCTTGCCCCTCCCCTTCCTCCTCTTCCCTTCACCAATCCAGCCATGCCTGTCCTGCATTCATGTCTTTCTGCACACTTGGATCACTGGCTCCTTCCGGGGCACCCATGCTTGTAAGAGACAAGGCCTCTGTGGTAGAATAAACGGCCCTTCAGTGGGCAGACTCACGGGTGGGGGTGCTCCTTTTGTTCAGCACCTGCCCCAGAGAGTCTGAGCGTAGTTTCTCCTGAGATCCTCACTAGTCCATGGAGGAATATTGACATGTTGGCCATCGTGTAGATCTGGTGGGAGTAGATCTCACTGGAGTGAGCTCCTGAGGGCAGCAGCCCTGTCTTGACTGGAGTGTTCTGGCTGGTAGTACATCTCCCTTACCTTCAGGTTCCTACAAGCCTACTGCCCCTTCTTCTGCAAGGTTCCCTGAGCCTTGGGCTGGGGGGAGATTTTGATGGCTTGATTAGGGCTGAGCATCCATGGTCATGGATTCTCTGGTAGCTGTGGTTTTCTGCCTCAGTAATCTTCCATTGCAATAGGGTGCAATGTTAATTATTTTAACTGAGAAAATTGTATCATGTAAGAATGGATATTTTGTTTCATAGAAATGTCTGCACATTGGATCCTCGATCCGTATGTAAACAGGAAATACCTATTTGTAGCAATAGAGTCTGGCCCTCATGGCTTCGAGGGAAGCAGGAATGTGATTTTTAGCCTATCTCCATCCACCACGCACTGGCATGTTCAGGAGAGGAGGGTCTCTCAGAATGGAGTATGCTGTAGATGCAGAAAAGAAGGAACTAGCTTTTACCTCACATATGCACTTGAGTTACACCGGTACTTAACGATGTCTCCTGGGTACTCCCATCTGCTTCTAATTCCCGTCTGTAACTTCTCATTCTGATGGACAAGTCGCCAGCCTGAGACCCAGCAGAATAGGAAGTTCCTCAGGGAAGACTGATGTGGTTCAGAGACCAGGGAGAAAGGAAGCAGCTGGTGATATGCTCCAGCATGTGTGAGGTGCCCAGAAGTCCCTGGGGAGGAGCAGATACCTAATGACGCAGAGTGGGGAGGGCTACTGAAACAAAGGATTTTAACCATTACTAAACTCTCATTTTGAAAAACGCTGGCGGGACGTAGTCACTGATAGTGTCTTTGAAGTACAATGATGTTCGAGTCCCTACTAAAGTGATGTGTAGTTCTGAGTGGTCCTTCCAGCCCTCTGTCCCTCCACGTAACAATATCTACAATGTACCAACAAAGTTTGGAAAAGAAATAGGGAACATTTTGTAGATATGTGTATGGGGTAGAACAAAACTGCATTTCTTTCTAAGATAGAACTAAGAGGACATTACTGCTATCATTAGTGGCTTTAACCAGCAGATCCAGCCAGAGGATGAATATACAACACTGTTGTGTTCATCACTCCTGAGATCATGTTACTGTGATTTCTTTGCCATGGACATAAAAATTGAGTTTCACTAAAGCCTTCCAAAGAGAGTATAGCAAGCTTATGTGTAGCATCTGGGATTTCGAATTCTTCCCATGGTGAAAGGGAAGTTGGGTGTGGCCTGTGTGCTGGCCTTCATGGGAGGGAAGATGCAATTCAGAGTCATGAATTCTCAGCCAATCTGATCTGTGACAATAACTATAGGGCTTTGGATTTCTTGAGCAAATGGGCTCCTCTGATTAAATAATTTTTATTGATTTACAATGAAATAGTATTTACAGGCGACTACATAGCAACCTACAGGTAACATCACACTGGCACAGACAAAACGTTAATAGGCTGATTTGTTTCACCACCTGTTGAAAAGTCTGGAACTCAGTTTCTCACTGAGCATGGCATGAGTCACTGGCTTTTTAGCTCTTGAGAGATACTGACAGTGGAAACGCCAGCGCGGGCATCTTGACAGAGGCCTAGGACTCTGGACTTTTGCTTTCAATACCGAACAGTATCTGAAACACATGCTCACTCTTGTGCTTCCTGAGGAACTCCAGGAACTGGCCCAGATTCATGTGATAGTCATTCCTTAATCCATAGTCCCCGTGGGCCTCCAGGAGCAATTCCTCAAAAGAGTGGAAGAGCCGCAGGTCCTCCCCACTTCCTTCCGTCTCCACACTCTCGGCGTGCTTGCAGGAAATGTGCTTCCAGTTGGGGTACCTGATGGTGTGCCAGAACTCCTCGCAGTGCTCCTTGAGGCCCTCCACACAGATGATGCCAGGCTTTCCTGTCATGCAAAAGCCAGTCACATCCAACCTTTTCCCCACTTCCAAAATCTTTTTCCTGAGATCCTGCTGGTATATATGGTGGCTGTAGATCCACATTCGGAGGAAGGTGTTCTTGACTGGCTGTGCTTGTGTGGAGGGCTCGTAGGTCAGCTTTCGGGTCAGGAAGTAGGCTGAGCTGTTGTCCTGCAACCACTGGATTGCTGCGCAGACACAGAGCTCGCCTGGATCAAAGGTCCCGATGTAAGAGGTGAGACCTTTGTTGAGAAGTAGCTGCTGTTGTCTGTCGAGCTCAGAAGACCGTCCAAATAGCTGCAAAGCTACGAAGGGGTAGCTGTGAGGCATGGTGACTTGCAAGTCAATGGTCACCTTAAAATGAAAATCAAATAGATTTAATATCACAAAGACCCAGAAGCTAGTTTATCATGGTAAGTACATGATGGTGTAGGACTATCGCAGCTGTCATTTATGTGCCAGATGTGGAATAAATGCATGCCCATGCTTCCAGCTATGCACCTACCCATTCTTTCCAATAGTCACTGACAGTATATGCCAGGTGCCCTATGCTGGGATGAAGAGTGAAGAAATCAGGTACTATTTCTTTCTGTTCTTCATGAGATCTAGAGATTCATGATGTTGACACACACTAAACAAATACCATGTAGCAAGAACCTAACTTCCATGTGTGAGAAGCAACACTATGGAAAAGATCAAATTTTCACTGAAGTGTATAACCGGCGAGACAGAATTGTGTGGTATGATGGCTGAGGGGAATGATTGAGGGATGAGTAGAAAAAGTTCAACAGCGCCCCTCAAACACTCAGCTCCAGAGACACCTGTGCTTTGCTGATGGGGCTGGGAGTAGATGACGGAAGATGAAGATAAAGTCACTGTAACATTTACATTTTGTTTGTATTTGCTGTCTGCATACAGTGCCATCAACACAAAGCACACCAAAAACACCCCCATTCACTCAGTTCTTAAAGCCCCTTCTGCAGTATTTAGGCTGGTGAAAGTCATGGTATGGTAAAAGGCAGTCCAATTTCAACAACTAGACCAAAGCTGGATAGGCAAACAAAGAGACTAGACTTTCAATGCAACACGAAGCACGTTTTAAAAAAGCTGTGCAAATGAATTCAGGCTATTGACTGAAGAGTAGTTATGGACCATCCTTTCTGTCTTGCATATTTCGATTCCAAATAAGGAATATACATCCCCAATACTCCATTTGTTTCCCCAATAGGAAGCTCCATTTGTTTCCCCAATAGGAAGCTCATGCATCCTGTAAAAGGGGGCACCTAGCAACACCTAAAACAAATGCAGGCACCCACCTTGGGCTCGTCAATCTGCAGCGTAATCACAAATTCGATGTTTGGTGGCAGCGCCTCCCTTGTGCCTTCCAGATACCTCTTTACATTCGTCAGGGCATTTACGTCTTCAAGCTTTACTTCTCCTTGGTTAGGAAACATAGAAAACAGCATTTCCATCTCCAGCAGCTGCAGCTGCAGGCTCTCTTTCAATGAAGCTGACATGTCTTGTAATCAACTGGTCTGGAAACTGGCAGGGCCCAGACCAGGGTCGCTGAGTTTGCCAACGCAGCCGGTGTCCAGCGAAATTTCCCAGAGGTCTCTCCAGGAGGCAGCGGTTCCACAGGAGTACCCTGTGTAGAGAGCTGGGGGCACAAAGCCGGGCACTTACACTCTTATTTGATGTTTACCTCCTGACCCCAATGGTCTTCGTTAAAGCCCGTCCCTTTCCTCCAGGGTTGCCTGTCGGGCTAGGAGCCTGCGCGAGCAACAGGTGCTCAGGTTTATCCCAGCCCGGTGGCTGCAGACACCCGGACTGCTGGCCTGCTTCAGTTCTGGGTGAGGAAGGGGCGCGTCAAGGGCTCCCACCCCGGGCCTGCGGCTGGGTGGGGCAGGACGCTGCGGCCCGGGAGACCTGCAATGCCGAGGGGCGGGTCTGAGTCCCCGGCTGCAGGGTGGTCCGCGCCGCAGGGCCCGCCCCGTCCGCGGACCGTTCCGCCGAGAATCCCGATCCCAGGCAGCATCCGGCAGCTCGGCAGTGATCACGCCGCGGCCTCCGCAGCCCAGCCCCGGGAGAGGGTCTTGCAGACTAAAAGCATCGCTCAGCACGCTGGGGTAGGGGCCGCAAGGGTTGGCGCCCCCGAGGGCTGCCAGGAATCACAGGTTTGGACAGGGATGGCGAGGAACCCACTGGCACCCGCGGTGGCCTGGTCGGACCCCCAGCGTCAGGACCCCCGCCCGTGCCGGGCACTGGGAACCCGGGCTTCCGGGGATGCGGGGCCCGCCTCCCCCAGGGCCCAGGCTGCGGGCCCGGGCACGGCGGGCCTCACCCTTCTCGGCCTTTTCAATCCAAACAGCCCCCGGCTCGCTCCGAGCCGCGGCAGCCGCAGTTCCGCGAGCTCGAGCAGCGGGGAGGCGGGGCGGACGCGGGGGCGGGGCCAGCGGGCCCTGCGCGCCGGGATTGGCCGGGGGGCGGGGCGGCAGGCCGGAAGCCACGCTGCGCCACGTCTGCGGGTGTCGGGCGCTGGGGTCTGGAGGGGGACGGAGCGGCGCCTGGGCAAGTGGACGCGAGCGCGGACTCCTGACGGCGCCGAGCAGCGTGGCGGTGAGGGCGGCGGCCGGGCCCTGGACGCGGCGGCGGGCGGGCTGGAGGGCGCACGCGGACACACCCACCCACCGCGCGCCTTGGGCCGCCGCTCCGGGTCTGTGGCCGGGGCCGCGGTGCGGGGAGCGGCGGAGCAGACGGGAGCGGGAGCGCTCCGGGTGGGAAGGTTGAGTGGCAAGAAGGGGGCTGCGCCGGCCCCATTAAAGTGGGCATGTTAGGACTTGGAAAAGCTCCTTCTAAAGGAGAGCAATCCTCTACCGGTGCCCTTGGGTCTGGAACCCAAAGCGCCGCCGAGGATGGTGGCATCCTGCCACTACTGTGCTTTCCTTGAAGACAGGCTCAGTTCTGTAGACGCTTCCAGAAGTGCCCTTATGAATAACCATGACACGTTACTGACTGATCAGCTTTTACACAACTGAAGTCACCCCCAATAGAAGACAGTGATCGCTTCGGATCCAGCTGAATTAGCTTTAATGATGCAAGAACAGTCTCCTGGCTGACCCTTCGTGGTCGCCAGATGATGTGGGACCCGTCTTTCCTCTGTTCAAGTGTCCCTTCTGGGTTACCGAATCTTACAGGTAGTCCCATCTGGGGTGCCAAATGTTACGGGACCAATCTCGCCAAATGACGCAGGGTTCTTGTGTTCCAGAATCCAAGATTGAAACCAGAATACTCGTAGAGGACTAAGGTAGAGTTTATTGGAGGAGAGAAAAGCCGGAACTCGCGGACCCTAGACATGGGGTGCCATCAGGGGCTAGGGCACCCCGGAGAACTCATGGAGCTAGAAACGGACTCATGGCACCCTGAGTGCCACGGGAGGCAGATGCCCTGGAGAACTCATGAGAAGCGGGCAGCTAGAAAGAACTCAAGGAAGCCATCAGAAGCAGGCGTGGAGCTACAAACAGACTCATGGCACTAAACATGAGGGGCTTGGGGCACCATGGAGAACTCATGGGCCCCAGGCATGGAATCCATGAGAAACAGGCAAAGAACAGAGTAAGGCAGGATTAGAGCAGCCATGCTCGGATGGGTCTCTAAGGTCTTTGGAATTCCTGGAGGTCATCCCCCACTGCTAGAATCTGAAGGAACACCCCTGCTAAGGAACTGACTCCAGTCCTCCCAGAGATAAGATGGCCAACTTCCCCAAGAAGTGGTTATGGAAATGAGCTCTCCATATCAAACAACTTGACCTCTAGCCCACATGGGCCCAAGAGCAATTGGGTTGGGCCCCAGTGGGAGTTAATCGGGCTTGCCTAGGTGTATAAATATGCCTGGCCCTGGCAGCCTCTTTGGTGCCTTTGCCCTTCATGGCATTAGTGCCATGAGTTCTGTTCTCATGGAGGCACTCTAGCCTCTCTTGGCACTTGTGCCACAAGTTCCTTGCTGCCTCCTGGATTCCATGCCTAGGCTCCATGAGTTCTCTGGCATCCTAGCCCCTCATGGCACTCCACATCTGGAGTCCATGAGTTCCAACCTTTCTGTCCTCTAATAAACTTTACCTTAATCCTCTACACATGTTCTTGTTTCAATCTTCGACCTTGGAATACAAGAACCCTACAACATTGGGACAGTTGTTTCCCGTCCTGCATCATTTGGCACCCCAGATGGGACAACCAAAAAACCATTCCTGCATCAATGGCACTCCTGGTGACATGACCAGCTCAGGCCAAAGATGGCTGCCAGGACCAGGAGTATTTGTACACCTAGGTAAGGCTGGGGGAACTGGATTTTTCTCATTGGCTAACTCCATGGGGCAAATTCCAGTTGCTTCTCGGCCCACCTGGGGCTAGAGACCAAGTTGTTTGTTAGATATGGAGGGGTCATCTCCATAATCCTTTCATAGGGAAGTTGGCCATCTTATCTCTGGGAGGACTGGCGTCAGTTTCTCAGCAGGGTGTTCCTTCAAGGTGTTCCTGCAGTGGGGATGGCCTTCTGGAATTCCAAGGCCTTCAAAGACCTTAGAGATCCATCCCAGATAGCTGCTCTAATCCTCCCTCATTTAACACTGGAGAAAAGTCAACATTTTTGATCATTTCTTCAAAGTTTTGTTCACGGTAGCAATGAAGGACAGTAAACACGAGGGCGTGTATGTTAGTTGTACTGAAATGTTCCAGAGAAAATATTAGGTGGCCAGTGGCCACGTTTCAATTTAAGATAAAAGGTGGGTTTACGGGGCTGGAGAGGTGGCTCAGGGGTTAAGCCTCTGCCTTGCAGGCGGAAGGTCCTGAGTTCGGATCCTAGACCCCACGTATAGATGCCAGGCGGAAGTGGGGGCGGCCTGCGTTTCCAGTCCTGGTAGGGCGGAGCCTGTGAATCCTGGGGCAGAGTCAACAAGGAGGAGGTGGAGGTATCCATGGTGGTTCCCTCATCCATGGTCCTACATACACATACATACATACACATATACATATGCGCGCGCACACACACACAACTGGATTAAAAAAGAAAGGTGGGTTTACTTAGATGTGCCGATTTTAGACATTAACTATCCTGATTTTCCTCATGAAAACTGCAAATCTATAAGATGTGTTAGTTGGGCTGCACAGTATTAGGTACAAGGAAACTGCCTCAGCTCTTCTCTCAGGAGAAATAGCAGATGAATCACATAGATTTCCACTGGAAAATCGGACCATAAGTCGCAATCTTACTCATGTGAGGCCAACATGGAAGTGGTCTTTTCGGTAAATTGAGATGATCTTTAACCCTGTAGGAATCTCCCTTTTAGTTAAGCTGGTTGTCACGGTTTGAAATGTGTCCCCAACAGTCTCATGTGTTTGGCAAGGTCATGGCACCTTGAGAGGTGAAGCCTTGCTGGAGGAAGGCAGTCACAAAGGTGGGCCTTGAGGTGGATTAGTCCTACCCTCCCTCCAGAAGTCTGCCTTTGCAGCAAGCAGTCTGCAGCTCTCAGCCTCCAAGATGTCTGCGGTGACTTAGCCTCCTTTGGTCAGCCAGCCATGCTGCCTCCAACATGAGAGACGGTATCTCCCCTCTGGAACCATAAGCTGAATAAATCTCCCTTTCTCCTTCAGTTGCTCGACTTTGGGTGCTCTCTCACAGCAATAGTTAAGAGTAACCGTTATACTGGTCTTGGAGTGACTTGGAGGCAAGATAGAAATAAGAGACAAGTTGATTTCTTTGAACCAATTCTGACGTGAAACACACAATTTGGAAGAATTTTAGGGGATTCCAACTCCCAGGAGTTCCTTTTCCGGTTCTTTGTTGCCTCAAACATGGTTCATCAGAGAGGCTTGCAATGGAGCAGACCTATTTGTCTGGGAAGACAGTTTTTGAAGGAAATGGTCCTGAAAACTATTTCTTTTGTAGACATGGATGTGGGGGCTGTTACGAAACACTCAGCATTGCATGCCAAGCCCAGTGGGCTCATCCTTCAGTATGGGACTGCAGGATTTCGAACCAAGGCAGACCATCTGGATCACGTGATGTTTCGCATGGGATTGCTGGCTGTCCTGAGGTCAAAGCAGACGAGAGCCACCATAGGAGTCATGGTTACAGCCTCACACAATCCTGAGGTAACATGGTTTTTTTAGGAGACTAGTGTCTGAACACTTTGACACAAAGTACAATTCTAATTCAGGGAATGTTCCTTCTCATTTACATGCACTTTTGTATCTGTACTCACTCCTTTTCGTGGTCATTTAGCTCAAGTCTCACTACAGGGTGTGGAGGGACTGCAATGAGGCTGGTTTTGGAGAGTGTCCATATTAGAGAAATAACAGAATGTCCTTCCAAGTTGAAGCGAGACTGTCTTGGTAATGAAAACATGGCTTTTAGAGAACAGAATAAATGGGGGAAAGACAAACATTTGCATCTAAATAAAGTGCTAAGCAAGTGTGGGGGTCCAAGAGTGAGCTTTGGACAAAATGCTAATGGGGTCCTGACATCCAGGACAGTGAAGGTTTTAATAAAAGTGTTTTGGCACATTTTTATTTCTTAGCTTTAATAATGTATAGGTGATAAACATCTAAGTTATATAGAATCATGTTTGCTATTTTGACATTGTTAAGCTGTCTTAACTACCATCACTTCCTTTGTGGTAAGAATCTTTAAGGTCTATGCTGAACATATTTGAGGTCCACATTATAATTCGGCACGTACACACCATGCTGTACATCGACTCTCTAGAGTTTATGAATGCTGTGAGCACATCTTCCTGTTTCTTCCACATCCCAGCCTCTCAATTATGGTCTCCTGTTTTTTTGAGTTCAGTGTTTTAAAATTCCATATAGGAAGTGTGATCAAGCAGAATTTGTCTTTCCCTGTTTGGCTTGTTTCACTTTGTATCATATTCACCTAGTTAATCCATTTGTTGCAAATGGCCAGGTTTCCTTCTTCAGGATGAAAAATGCCTATCATCTGTCTATCATCTCAGGAGTCTGTCTGTATCTGTCATCTCTATGTCATTTTCTTTATCTCTTTTCCTGTCACTTGATATTTTGATACAAGTTAACTATATTATTTTCTATTACCCGTAGTCCACTAATACTTGGCTTGAATAATATTCACCCATTTGATTGCTAGATTGTGGACTATCTCATCTTTGTGGCTAAGTCAGCACCAAGTAGAGGCTGTATAGGTGAGTGCTGGGTGGTAACCTCATCTCCCCACGCCAGCCTCTGAAAGTGTGATCACTATGTTAGTCAACCTTTGACAGCTTGTAGGAGAACCACATATTGCTAGATCCTGAGCAATTCTGAGCTCCTTTCTCTCCAATGGTCACTCTTTGTGGGCCTGTATTTCTCAACAGAAATTTGGGCAGATCAGCATTGGAAGTAAGTTTTCAGTCTCTGCCTGCTCTTGGAGTGTAGAATCCTAGCAAGAAAGTCGGTGGCGGGTCCTGTTCTTGCCGCACTCTGGGGAAGCTCAGGCAATGAATTATCTGGTTCATAGGGTTAATCATCATTCTGGGCTGATGTTTAAATGGCCAGCATTGCCGCCATGAGCTTTGAGTGTCAGCATTTGACCCATTTTCTTTAGAGTGAAGCGGGAATAGGATTGTTAGCTGTGTTGCTGCATGTCATGGGGGCTGAGGGGGGAATGCATATGAAGCCAGTGCCAGGTGTTAGTGCCAGCTGGTCCCAGGGAAGCTGCTTAGACATCAGTTCTTGTTGGGGGAATTATCTAGCAAGAGTTCTTGGTGTGTGTGTGTGTGTGTGTGTGTGTGTGTGTGTGTGTGTGTGTGTGTGTATCCCTTGTGTTTGTTTTTCTTTTAAGGAGGACAATGGAGTGAAATTGATTGATCCTTTGGGAGAAATGTTGACTCCTTCCTGGGAGGAACATGCTACCTGTCTGGCTAATGCTGAGGAGCAGGATTTGCACAGAGTACTTACTGACATCAGCGAGAAAGAAGCTGTGGATCTGCAGCAAGATGCCTTTGTGGTCATTGGCAGAGACACCAGGTGATAAGGGCGAGCAGCTGTGTGGATGATGGACATCTGTGTGGGAGGGGGAAGGATGCCTGGTTCTTTGGCTGTCTTGCCTTTCACTTTCACACAACTACATCATCGGGACAGGTTTTTATAGTCTTTGGGAGCCTTCTCGCCTGGTCTCTATAATTCTGTGATAAATTAGTGTATCTGTGAGAATTAGCTCTTTCTTTTCATTTTAGAAGCACCTAATAAGTGTGTTCCTTTGTTTATTTTTCCCCTGCAGAGTTAGAACATATGATTCTAACTTGTCCCAGTGAGGCAACTCAGATATCATATCCTTTTTTCACTCTGGAGAATTGGAAAATGGCAGTTTACACTTTCTACATATTTGTCAGTCTTTGCCTTTACAAAACCCTGCCTTTGCAAAACATTGGTTTGAAAATGTACATCAAAATAACAGTATTCTATTTTGCACAAGGCCTGGCTTTATCTGGAGATTCTTTCAAGAGGAAGCACTGCCTCCCCTTGGTGTAACCAGAGGGTCTGGCAGACACCAGTGACTAGAGGTCCACATGTAGCAGAAACAGCCAAGTGATTTGTGTGCTTCCATCACTTAAAGCCTACTACTGTGTTTGGCTCTTACCTGTTAACCATTTCAAGTGACATTGTAAGAAATGCTTATTTTTCAGGTAGAGGGAGACTTTGTTCTGACTTTTTCAAATGAAAAACAAGTTGGATATCTTTAGCTTATTAACACAGTGAGCATTAGTGTTACCTTTGCTGTTATTAGTCCACATGCATGTTACTATAGTCAAAGGAAGTCAAAGGTGTTCGGATATGGTTTAGGTATCCTTTGCAATTTTTTTTTTTTTTTTTTTTTTTTTGTGGTTTTGAATTGAGTCCAGGACCTCATGTATGGCTAGGTGAACACATTCCCACTGAGCTATAGACCTACTTTTTTACATTTTGAGACAGTCTCACAAAGTTACCCAGGTGGCTTTGAACTCACTTTGTAGCTGGCTTGGAATCTGGTGATCTTTGCCTCAGGTTCCCAAGTGGGCGGAGTGGAGGTGCTTGGGCAGGCTCTGATAAATTAATTTTAAAGACAGACATTTAATTTAATTCTAAATTGTCTTTAAAATTTAGCTTGTCTTTAAAATTTTCAGTTATTAACATACAATCAATGTACTTGGGTTTCTTACAGTGGACTGTTACACAATGAAAAATGGCTGAAGTTTGGTTAAATAGAGCAGGTTATCCATTATGATAAATGAAAAAAGAATAGAGGTACCTAGAACAATGACATTAAATTAATTTTGAAGAGAAACATTTTCTAAAGGTTTCAGCTATGCAGAGGATCTTAGGAAATGCTTTCTACTTAACTATGTTTTTGCCAGAGTAAACAGCTTTCAATTCGGATAGAGTAAACTAACTACTTTGGCAGCACATAATTTGTGGATTTGATTTCAGGTTGGGATACATTGTATTCTTTTTCTTTCCTAGGCCCAGCAGTGAGAAACTTTCCCAGTCTGTAAAAGATGGTGTGATGGTTTTAGGAGGTCACTTCCATGGTATGTAATCATTACGAATGATAAGTGTGTTCTTAAAGATTAACTTCAGTCTAGCCATTCATCATTCTGCTGCAGGTAAGTCCTTTCTCTGTCCAGGGTGAATGTCTCTTCCATACTCATCTGAATTCAGATTGCAGGGTTGGATGGATAATAGATGCCAAAGCTGGGTGAGAATGTTTGGTTAAGCTACAGGAATCCTCTGACCCTTTTGTCCTAATGTGCATGAATTCTAGGGAGAAGATATAATAATAATGCCTTTTGTCAGAGATCAAAAGTTTTTGTTTGTGAATAAAACATCAGAGTTTATGTTGGAACTTTTTTTATTATAGTTGATATCTTCACTCCTGTGCTTTGCCTCATCTTACATTCACATCGCCAAACATTCTTTCTGCCATCTGTGCTTATTGCTTTAATGTGTTAGTCTGGGAAAACTTTTTTTTTTAACCTCTCTCTCATGTCTTGCTTCTTCAGCACAGTGTATTTTAGGAAAAGTTAATGTAGCTGCAGCATAGGGAAGCTTACGGAAGTTAGATAAGATTAGAGGTAAGCAGGGACCAAATCACTTAAAACTTTTGTTTCCCGTATTGATAGTATTTGGGCTGTCTGTGGACAACCTAATCCAATAGGATTAGGTTAATGAGTCTGTATGTGCATGCATGCGTGTATATGCACCTGGGGTGTGATCATGCTCCTGAGCTTAGAAGCATGAGCATGTGCGGAGGGTAGAATTTGATGTCTGATGCCTTCCTTTATCATTCCCTTACTTATTTATTTATTAATTTTGGTACATATCCGGTTTTTAAAATTTTTTTTATTACTTTTTTTTGTCTAGTTATCAATTGTGTTAAACTAACTGGCCTCTCTGCTTCCCCAGTGAGATTTTGGGTGTGCACCTTCATCCCCAATTTTTTCTGTGGGTTCTGAGAATTCTGAGCCTCACTGTTCAATAAGCACTTTACCCACTAAGTTTTCTCCCCAGCCTCCCTCCCATTTGTGGAATTCTGTACACAAGAACAAGATCATGTTTTCATTTAAAGCCACCACTAGTGGTAGAAAGGGGAAGTGATGAGGAAGAAAATGAGTCTTCTAGACATGCTGATTGGTGTAATAAGCATAGGTAAAGTGACAAGAAGTGGAAAAACTAAAAATGCACTTTACATGATAAGGATTTTATATGTGGTTAGGTGGGGCCTTAAAAATGACTTGTTTCTTCATCAATCAGGTAGTGTTTTTTTTTTTCCCAGTATATATATATCACTTAGTAAATGTGTGCTTTAATAATTTCAATATTGATTACAAAATCCTTTGTTCTCCTTTACCATATCTTTTAGATTGCTATGTTTTTTCTTTTCGAATTTTTCATTTAACAAGCTTAAGTGACCATCCACTTTTCTGGTATCACCTCCTACCATGACAATGTTGTCTCTGAAGAAGGGTTTTCCTATTGTGGGCTCAGCTTGAAGCGGCTCCTTATGCATGCACCATTTAGTGCGGCTTCAAGTATTATGGGAGGTGTAGTCGCTGAATGTTTAACTCAGTCTGCCTCGTTGTGGCCATTCTCGTTTCTTGTTTATAGTATACTTTTATGTTTAGCTGTGTTTAACTGGCAGCTGCTTGCTTTTATTTTTATATTTCGTTTTTGTGTGTATAGGTGTGCGTGTGCAGATGTGCATGCATATGTAGGTGTGTGCTTGTAGAATCTTTAGGTTGATATCAGGAATCATCCTATGTCACTCTCCCACCTTATTCTTTTCAAGCAGGGTCTCTAATCAAACCCAGATCTTGCCAGTAGGACTAGTCTTACTAGACAGCTTGCTCTGGGGATTCCTGGTCTCAGCCTTCCAGGATACAATTACAGGTGAGCCATCACACTCACCTGGCATTTCATGCGGGACCTGGAGAATCTACTGTGGTCCTCTTGTGTGCTTAGCAAGCACTTGAACTTCTGAGCCATCTCCCCAGTTCTTAAAGAGTGTTTAAAAGTTGTTTGAAGGTATAATCTTCTGAGATTTTTGCCAGGGACCTGGGATATTGGCTGCCTGAATCTTTAAATTCATTTCATGACAAGGTTGTTGTAGACCCCCATGGTACAATGTAACTAGAACTCAATGCAAAGACTTGTGTGTATGGTGTCAGCTTTCTTGGGGTAAGTTCCCTCTCTCTCATTGCTAGGCTGTTGTCAGGGAGAGAACACTGGGGCAATCCACTTCTGAACACCCTTGTAGTGGGAATGTTGCCCATTGAAGTTTCACCTTTATGAGCATCTGATCTTCTTAGTCTTCTCCATAAAACCTGGTTCTATTTCAACTGAGGGTTCTTAGAATCCTGTCTTCATGCATGGGCTTAACTTCAGACCTATCAGTATCCTACTTCCTACTAAAAGAGATTTTTTATCTGTTACCAAGTATCTTTGGAGGTTTTCAAGATGTTCATTTGAATTACATGTGTTACTAGGAACAATTGTAATTTCTTTGTATTGTTTAATATTTCTGTACCTGTCTAAATGATTTTTTTTTGCTACTAGTACTTGGCAATTCTTTTAAAAATGACTGTGACATGTGATTATAATTTCAGTGGTATTTGTGTTTAAATAGTTCGAAAGTTAGTATTTTCTTATTTTCTGAGAGAGCATTTTTTGTTTTTTTAATTTTTAAAATTTTTTTATTTATTATTTATTCAATTGTGCGTGTATGCGTGTGTGTGTGTATGTGTGTGTGTGTAGAACCACGAACGAATTTGGGAACCACCATTTCACAGGCTCTGCCCTACCAGGACCAGAAACGCACCCCTCCCTTGCTTCTGCCCGGCGTCTATACATTGGGTCTAGGATCCAAACTCAGGACCTTCTGCCTGCAAGGCAGAGGCTTACCCCCTGAGCCACCTCTCCAGCCCGAGATAGCATTTTTTAAAGAGAGATTTTCCACCTTTGAATCTCCTATTGTGTGAATGTACTTATGTTTTTTTTTTTTTTAAATAAGTTTATTGAAAATGTGTTGAATTACCTTTTGTATTTGTGTGGCAGATTACGGCTTGTTAACCACCCCTCAGCTGCACTACATGGTGTACTGCCGAAATACTGGTGGCCAATATGGGAAGGCAACAGTAGAAGGCTACTGCCAGAAACTCTCCAAGGCATTTGTGGAACTAACCAAGCAGGTGAACATGATCAGAATTTAAGCAAGTGGATAAAAGACCTGATCAACTTAACAATTTACTGTTTGTAATGTTCCTCAACCCTCACTTTCCCCAAATGTGGCTTATCTCCAGTTTCTCTCTCGGCCCCACAAGGTTCTGGTGTGTGTCAGTTTTCATGTAGTTAAATTTGGCTGAATTAATATATTACTGGTTCAGTACTTGAGAAATCATTGCTGAGAAGGGCTTTCATTTAAGAAGATTAGCTTGTTAAACTTAGAGTCTTGTGTGGGCTGTGATTCATGGGACAGCACTTGTTCTCACAGAAGTTAGTTTTGGTATAAGGATGGCTGAGAGAAAAGACTGACAGTTAAACAAACCAAACCCCTGCTGTACTTGGTGCTCCTGTATGCTGCTGAGAGAATGACAGTCTGTCTTTCTGTTTATTCATCTGTTTACTTGCACTCACATTTGGACAGACCACCATTTTTAAGTGATCTTGCTTAGCTGAGGCTAAATTCTAAAGAAGCTTTATTTCCCTAAGTTGTTCAGTCAATGGAACTATTCCACATATTTTTTAAGTTTTACTTTGGTGCTGCACACACCTGTATGCTGACTATATATACGTTTGTTTCCTGGGTTAAATTAAATGTGAAACTGAAATAATTGAAAGTATTTTCATATATACATACATGTATGTGCTTTATTCTCACCTTTTACTTTGTAATCTGAAGTTTTCTGTTGTATGTCTTTTTCTTTGAAGGCTTGTTGCAGTGGAGATGAAAACAGATGGATTAAGGTCGACTGTGCAAATGGCATAGGGGCTCTGAAGCTAAAAGAAATGGAACACTACTTCTCCCAGGGACTGTCCATTCAGCTATTCAATGATGGGACCAAAGGGAAGCTCAATCACTTGTGTGGAGCCGACTTTGTGAAGAGTCATCAGAAGCCTCCACAAGGTATGTTGCTGTCAGTGGAAAAAAGTATTTTGGGCACTCTGGTACCAATCTCGTATTTACGAGCTGAGCTGGTCTCTCGCTCTCCCACCTTGGGATCTCTAGAAACTTTCTACTCTTCCTTGCCACTTAAAATGTGGTGTGATCCCGGTTTCAAACTCACACTGCGGCTTGGAGTCTGTAGGAAATCTGGTGGGAAGCAGAGTCGGGAAGTGGCACTTCTGTGCAGCAGCTTTCCCATTCGAGGACACACCAAGACGTGCAGTGTCTTGTTTGGCATGCTGACAGCACTGGCCTGCATCGTTGAGTAGATCGGGGGTGGACTGTTTATGGTGCTGGTCCAGTGGGCACACTCTGAGAGTCACTGTGTGAAGACAGCAGTAGTGTGTGACCATGGGCAGATGCACAGGGGAAGCTTAGGATGAAACATATTCAGGTTTAATTGTAGGAAAGAGATGGTCGGATTAATTTTTATTTAGTTTTGCCTAAGTGTCTGTGTATCAGAGGGAACTATGTGCCTATGGAGGCCCAAAGTTGACTTCAGAAATCGCCCTGGATTGTGGTATTTCCTCTTTGCTTTGGAGTTTCCTAGGCTCTGCCTTCCAGAGCCGAAATAGAGGCTGCTGGCATTTTTACTTGGGATCCAAACTCAGAACCTTCTGCTTTGAGGCAGAGGCTTAACCCCTGAGCCATCTCTCCAGTCCCATGTTTGATGAATTAGTGTCCCTACATGGTCCCTACATGGCCTGCAGACATGTTTGGTCTGCTATGTATTTGTGTTTGTTGCTATTGCTTTAAAATCCTATGATTTTTTTCTAGGGAAATCTGCCCAAACCAACAAACATCATTCATAGGATAGTAATCTGCTGCCACTGCTCTAGACTTGTACTTACTTTCCTCAGGCATGTTGTGCCTCTCCATAGGAGCCTTTGCCATTTTTGCTTGTTCAGCTCCTTGGTGCATTTCCTTGATACTTGTCCTTCAATTTTGTATTGCTCATTTATTCAGCATTCCATTGTCCCAGGCCCCTCCTGCTGTGACCCTGGAGTTGTGCTGTGGGGGAGCCCAGCTCCCCATTCCCCCAGGCTGCTTTGTGACCTAATGCGCATGGCAGACAGAGCCCTTCTCAGCAGTGTTGGGTTGACAGTTCACTCTGCTGCTGTTATGGCGGCTAAGGGATAGCCGGCTCTTCTAATCACTCTGACAGGACAGTTGTTGGGAATATATACTACACAGATTTTACCAGCCAGATTTCTCTTAGAAGTTACAAGTCTTTGCTCTTAATTACTCATTTTTCTTGTTAATGGTATTAACAAAAAAAAATACTTCTATAATAATTAAATCAAGGTTCATACCTCATCTGATTATTTTTTTTAATATTTTTTAATTTTTTAAATTATTATTCAATTGTGCGTGTGTGCGCGTGTTTGTATGTGTGCGTGTGTGCACGTGTGTGTGTGTGTGTGTAGAACCACGGACGAATTCGGGAACCACCATGGACGCCTCCACCTCCTCCTTGTTTACTCTGCCCCGGGATTCACAGACTCTGGCCTACCAGGACCAGAAACGCAGGCCACCCCCGCTTCCGCCCGGCGTCTATATGTGGGGTCTAGGATCCGAACTCAGGACCTTCGGCCTGCAAGGCAGAGGCTTAACCCCTGAGCCACCTCTCCAGCCCCCAACATGTAGTATTAGTTTTGATTGTGCTATATTGAGAAATATTTTTAGTTGCCAGTGTAAGAGAAAAGCCTGAAAACACCTTACATATTGAGTTTTCTTCTCATTTCTTAGACTAAAATGCATTCTAAATCATCTTGTCTGCTAGGAATGGAAATAAAGCCCAGTGAAAGATGTTGTTCCTTCGATGGAGACGCAGACAGAATCGTGTATTACTACTGTGATGCAGGAGGCCAGTTTCATCTCATAGATGGAGACAAGATCGCCACATTAATTAGCATTTTCCTTAAGGAGCTCCTTTTGGAGGTACAGGGAGATTGGCAGGACAGCTGGGCTTAATGGATGCGCTTCCCCATCAGAGGCACTTGGGTGTCTCAGCACAATTTGGGGGGGAAGAGAGGTTCCTTATATTTGTAGCTAGAACATACAGAAGTAATTCTAGTCATTTCAACACAGGGACATTGATTTTGGAACCTGAAAATATGTTCTTTTTTTTGTACTGACTAGGTTTCATTACAAAACTTTGTGAAGGGTTGACTTCTTCAAAACTGACCTGTTACTATTATGCTGTAAAATCCAAATTTAACCAAAGTACCATTTGGGAGATTTCTGCTATCATGATAAGCTGAGTAATGTGACTTTTTTTCTCTTCTTGGAAATCTCTTCCAGACCCATATAGAATTGAAAATTGTTACCTGACATAGATATAATTTAGTAACTTGTAAATACATGTATTAGCAATTTGAAGAAATAATGTTTGAAGATCACACATTGTCTTTAAATAGAATTCCCAGTAGTGCTAAATTTTTTTTCTCTAGTACTATATACTTCTTCTTAGTGTTATCATTTAGTGCATAAACTAAGACACTGCAGAACTGTCTGGTGACTTTATCTTTAGAACTCCATTTGCTTTTATAGAGTCTGTGCCTTTGATGGCAAGCTGAATCTCACTTTTTTTGTCTAGATTGGAGAAAATGTGAATATTGGTGTTGTACAAACTGCATATGCAAATGGAAGTTCCACACGGTATCTTGAAGAAGTCATGAAGGTATTGTATCATCTTCATTTTCTGGTGGTTTCTGAATAGTATAAGATTTCTGTGAGAAAAATAACATCCCCATAAAAGTGGACTAAGCTGAGAAGTGTGGTAAATAGAAATCAGAATCAGGAAACTTCCTTGTCCTTGGTGCAAAAGGGAAAGAGGTTTTTAGCACTCCTCTGAGCAAAACTTACGAATTTGTTTTGTGATTTTTTTATGATAAATGGATACTTTTTAAAAAATTAATTTATTTATTTATTTTTCCACTCATACAAATGTAATAGGTACCCCTGTCCCCTCCCTTCACCCCTCCCTGGGCCTCCCTGTTCCCTCCCCCCTTTTCCCCTTTCTTTCCTCTCTCCCTCCCTTTCTCCCAGTGCCCCCTCCCCTATCTCTGAAGCAATGGATACCTTTTTTTAAAGGTGAAATAAGTAGTTTTATAATTCAGCAATACTTAAGGGCCTGGTTATACTCTTTTCAGGCAGTAAGAAAAATACTTTTGCTTGGCTATGATCAGATTCTGGCAAGAAGCAACTGAAGGGTGGAAGGTGAAATAAGTAGTTTTATAATTCAGCAATACCTAAGGGCCTGGTTATACTCTTTTCGGGCAGTAAGAAAAATACTTTTGCTTGGCTATGATCAGATTCTGGCAAGAAGCAACTGAAGGGTGGAAAGGCTTATTTGCCATATAATTTAAAGGGCTATGTCCTGTTCTGATGAGAAAGGCATGGTAGCAGGAGCATGAGGTAGTAGCAGGAGCATGAGGTGGCTGGTCACAGTGAGGAGCAGTGAGAAACAAAGTAGGCCAGGCTATGAAATCTCAAGGCCAGTGAGCTACTCCACAGCTGGGCCTTATCTCCAGGTCCAACCTGGACATGGCCAAGGATGGGTCTATCTGTGCTCAGGTGAGCCTGATGCAAGTTTGGTCAAGGAGATATTCTTTCTCATTAATTGTCTTTCATATTGAGAATATATATGAAACAGAACATGTCTGTATAGCTGTTTGTTCAGGTGAGGTAAGATCTTATTCCTGTACTTACAGTCCATTGCAGCTTATCTGTATTGTGTGAATTGTAGTTTGGCTTAATAGGACATTTACACTTTTGAGGACAGGTTTTCTGGGTCTACAGAATTTTTCTGATTATTTTTCCAACATCTGAGGACAACCTCTGCACCATACCACATGCGAAAAAAATCATGAGTAGAATTGTAAATTATTTGTTTTCCCTTCCCCCTCCCCCCCACTAGCTAGTATATTTTCCAGGATTTCTGTAAATCACTTCAAATTCCTAAAGAATTTGGGCAGGTAATTGAATAAGAACAGGTGCTTAAAGATCAGTAAGTATGCCCGGGCCCACTGCTGTCAGCTTTCCTCAGTCTAGAAGAGAAATAAAAATCTGAAATTTCCTGTAAAAATGGTGGGTAAACAAAATGAATGCTTCTAGTTTGTGACCCTGTTTAAATATATGGCTACAGTAAGTGACTCTAGGTAGTCCATCTTCCTGCCTTCCACAAGGTTAATCATATTTCACTGGAGTACATCTGGGAAATATGGCAATGCGTCATTAGGTGGTTTTGTCATTGTGTATTTAGTGCAAATCAAGATGGCTGTAGTAGCACTAGGAGACTTAATTCAGGGACAATTGTGGTGGTCAGTCTGTTCTAGACCAGAATGTCACCAATACAATGTTTTTGCCTAAAATTTTCTTGTATGCAAGATAAATCTAACACATATGAGAAGCTGGTATTTCTCTACTCAATTGAAATTAAGTATTTCCAGTCCTTACTCAATTGAAATTAAGTATTTCCAGTCCTTGCTGTTCTGTGGTTTCCTAAGTTCAATCAAATGCTGATCTTGATGCTGCTTTTCCAGTTTGGTTTTGGCCAGTTTTCCTGTAAACATTACTAAATTGCTCTCACATCCATTGGCTATCTGCTGTTTCCCAGCCAAGGTAATTTCTTAATGGAATCAGTCTCAGAAGCCTAATTGATATTGTTTCTTAAAAAATCTTATAAAAGCCAGGAGCTGGTGAATGGTGTGGCTTGCCACTGTGTGTAAATAACACTTTATTAGAATAGTCTTGCACATTCGCTTACACGTGATTTGCACACTGAAGAATGGAATAACTGTGAGAGAGCAGATGGCCTGACTAGCTTAAAGTATATTTGCTGGGGGGTCCTTGCAGAAAAATTGTGCAGACCTCTCCAATCCATTTTTCATCCTATAGGTAAAGCAACTACAGATGACGTCATGGTTAGACTCTCAATCACTCTCACTTTGCTTTTCCTGTGACTGCGTCAGTGACTTCGCTCTCTCATTCACCTTGTAGTTTACTTCTTTAATGTCTAACCCCATTAAAAGAAAGTCCAGGTTTGGTTCCTTGTTGTAGCCCTGGGTTAACAGGTGTATAAAGCATGTACTAACTAATGCCATTCCCAAAATGTATTACAGGTACCTGTTTATTGCACCAAAACTGGTGTTAAACATTTGCATCACAAGGCTCAAGAGTTTGACATTGGAGTTTATTTTGAAGCAAATGGGCATGGCACTGTAAGTTCTCTTAAAAGACCTCAACTGGCTTGGCAGGCAATTTTCTTTTGTGTGTGTGTGTGTGTGTGTGTGTACGCGCCTATGGAGACCCAAGGGTAACTTTGAGAGTCACCCTGGATTTGCTTTGCTCCAGATTCTCCCAGGCTCCATCTTATGTAACCGGGAAGTACAGGCTGCTGCCATTTCCACCTGGTATTTTATGTGGGACCTCAAATTTGAACTCTGGACCTTCTGTTTGCGAGGCAGAGGGTTAACCCCTGAGCCATCTCTCTGGCCCCTAATTTGTTCTTTTAGTAATTATTAAAGAAATAGGAAGGTAACTCAGCCATTAAAGTGATTTTTGTTCAAGTGTAAGGACCTGCTTAGTACTTGCTGGCAAGCCAGCTTAGCCTATTTGGCAAGTCCTAGTTCTTGTCAGAGACCCTGTCTCAAAACAAAACAAACCAAAACAACAAAAAAAAAAACACCTGAAGATTGACCTCTGGCCTCCACATGCCATGTGCATATATGCATCTACATATACATGAACAACACAAATAAATACATAGTTTTTCAATTTTTCACAGTAGATTGTAAGTTTATTCCCACTGGCCATAGGAGGACAAGTTGAGTAGTTACTGGAAAACACTGTAATCCTGTTTAGCTTATTGAATTTTCTTCATGACGTTCTTGCAGCATGATACAGTTCACATGCCATAAAAGTGAACATCTTACATAGAATATTTAGGCAGTTTTTAGATCCTTAAGGTTCAGATTTTGCTTTTTTTGGAAAATGAATCATCTCATTTTATGAATGGATTTGAAGTAGACAACAGAATATTAAGTGTGAACCAAGTCTTTTCCCTCATTAATTCCAAGTTGGCTTTTGGAAACCATAAATTTAAAGAGAAAAATATATTTACATAGGTGTAACTAAAATAAAATTTGATGCAAGGCCTTTTAAAGGACAGGTAGTAAATATCTGAGGCTCCCAGGCCGTAAGATCTTTGTTGGAACTGGTTAACTCGACAGTGAAAAATGGATGAGTATATCTGTGTTCCACTGAAACTTTATAAAAACTGGTGATCAGCCTGCTCCTTATTTTATGAAGCACTTGCGTATTTTGCTACTCCTCAGTACGGGGCCCTTGAGGTCTGTGCATGGTGTCTATGATACTTCAAGGTGATAGTTTTGAGGAAACAGTTATAGTAGCATGTATCTATGGCACTGTCTTCCATTCCTTGGAACTTGGATGAACCTGCTTTGTGATGCTGCCTAGTGCACATTCTTGAAGGACAGCCTGGCTACACAGAATGATGATAAGCTGATAGAGGTAAAACAGAATGTAGTCATCGTTCACTTTTTTGTCAAAGTGGTGTTTTTTTCTTCACTTGGTTAAATTTTGGTGAATGGTTTTATAATCCATGAACTTTTGTCCTTTTGATCTTACTTGATCTTACACTAACTGCACACATTTTAAGGCCGCCGTTACTTTTCTCTAGGCACTGTTTAGTGAAGCTGTCGAAATGAAGATAAAACAGCTAGCAAAAGAATTAGAAGACAAGAAAGGAAAAGCTGCCAAGATGCTTGCAAATGTCATTGACTTATTCAACCAGGTGAGAACAGGTGGTTATTGAGGGTTAACTCCTGGTGATTCCTTCTAATGGTAGAACACACATTTGAGATTTACAGTGGAGATGTGCTGGTGGAACATTTTTAATATTCTTTCTTTAGTCACTTTATGATTAAAAATTTACAAGTATACTGTGTAACATCCATCTAGAACTAACATTCAGCCACTAATTTATATATTTAATGTATACACATGTAGCTGTTTTTTTTAAGTCAACCTCAAGAAAATCTGCAACAGTTGTGTGTTTGTCAAAGGGATGTATGTGTGAGTCAGGCACATAACTGGCTGTAGTATAGCAATAACGGAATCAGGGAAAAGTGACAAGACTAGCATTTGAGTGCCTTATACATCTGGGCATTTTATCTGCCTGTTTAATAAACATCACAGTATTAAGGGAAAATTATAACTTCCATTTTATAAAGGAAGAAACAGCTTACAATATGAATTTAAGGTATAATTTATACCAAAGCTCATTTTTTTCTTTTTCTCTTATCATGGTAGCTCAAAGATTTATGGTCAAAATTGAGGCTGAAACCTTTATCCCATCTAATCTTGTTTGATAGTTTTTTACGGTTGAGTTTCAGTTGTCTCTGGATACCTGTCATCACTGTCTTCCATGGTCTGTCATCTCATTAGTGTTCAAGTACTTACCCCATGCCAGTGAAAGGTGCCACAGGTGAGGGCAGCTTGATCTCTGGATGGGTGTTGTTTACGGTGAGGTTTGCGTGACAAAGGTTTCTCCTGTTGTGTCTTGGCATCTGCAGGCGGCTGGTGATGCTATTTCTGACATGCTGGTGATTGAGGCGATTCTGGCTCTGAAGGGCCTGACTGTGCAGCAGTGGGATGCTCTATACACAGACCTTCCAAATAGACAGCTCAAAGTTACGGTATGAAGGATTACAGAAGAGCCTTTTCTAAAGGTTATGTGCATTTCCTCAGTGTATTCTATTTCATTCTACACAACACTCTTAGAAATAAGACAAATGAGGAATTATTTACTTTCCACCTTGACCATTAAGAATGATATTACACGTGAATATGAATTTCTTATAGATTATGACAAAATTCAAAACAAGAAAATCATGGGGTACAAAGAACTTAAACAGTATTGTCCTATGTACTCTCCTTACCCCCATCCTATATTATTTTGAACCAGAACCCAGAGAACTTGTTATTTTATGTGGAAATAGTTTTAATTTGGAGATTTTTTTTTCTTTCGTTGGAGACAGGGCCTCCCCATAAGACCCCAGAGTGGGCTTTAGCATCTCAGCCCTGTATCAGCCTCCCCAGTGCTCTTGATTACAGGCCTGCCTCACCACACCTGTCTCAATCCTTTCTGAGGCTAAATGCCAAGAAGTACATCTGTAAAGCCTAAGGAGAGAATGTTTTAAAGATGCTTTAGATAAGTTGCTATTTGATTTGGATTAGTCTATATAATCTCTAGTAGAATTTAGTAGTAGATAAAAATACTGAAGCTAGAGTTCACAGAAATGGCTACTGATGGTTTACATTTGTTTTTGGTGTATTTAACAAGGTTCTTACCCTAGCTTTCTTATGTAATAACCTGTCTCTTTCTGATTTAAAACATCTAAAGTTATTCATCAATGACTAGTGGGGTCCAAGGTATATTATGGTGCTCTCATAAGTCATACAGTATTTACTGGCTATTAATTTAATGGGACCTTTGAAGGCAGTGTATGGAGATGTCTGTTAAAGGTAATTCTTGGTAGATTGAAGACAGAAGTTGTTTAAATACTAAAAAGCATTAGTTAATAGGCTATCTAGGTTCTGCTTCAAAATAGTACACCGTGGAGATGGGGAGAATATATAAGTAAAAACTTAGAAAATATTAATTCAGTGGCCTCTCACATTTATGCTGGCACTGTGCAGTACCAGGTTGTAAACACCATAGAGCATTAATCCCAGTGTGCTACTGTGTGTAGTGATACAAGAAAAATACTTGTGTTCAGGTTGCAGACAGGAGAGTTATCAGCACCACAGATGCTGAAAGACAAGCAGTTACACCTCCTGGACTCCAAGAAGCCATCAATGACCTGGTAAAGAAATACAGGCTCTCCCGAGCTTTTGTCCGGCCGTCTGGTACAGAAGATGTTGTCAGAGTGTATGCAGAAGCAGAGTCACAAGTAAGCTGGCACAGTTCTGTTGAAACATTTAGTGTGTGTGTTTAATAGTGTTCTGGGTAGGGAAGGGAGCCTGGAGAGGGGACAGAGTACTTCAGCAGTATGGTCTCACTGTGACAAGTGTTTAATCTCAGATATTGGCAGGTAGAGCCCTTTAGGATCATATAAGACTTAATACATTTTCAGTTACCATGTGTATACAGTGGCAGGTACATTGGACCCTCTATTTCCCAAATTGTTTTATTTTGCTTTGTTGTAGAATTCTTGAGGACAGTATCTAGCTTGTGGTAGAAATAATTAGTAAAGTCGTATTTTGATACATGCCAATCTTAATGTTCTGTGGATTATCCTCCTGACTTAACTCAGCTTCTTTGTAGTCCATTTCTAAACCAATTGGTAATGTTCATCTTTGGACTGGGGTTTTGAATTGCTTTTCTTTGCGTGACAGCCTATTTTCCAGGTACAATGAAGATCTGTGGTCAGAAATTTTGTCATTTGCCCTCTGTATGTTCCAGATATCTGTCTACTGCCTTAAGCTCTTGATAAAAGTGTGTGCACAGTACAGTGATTGAATAAAGATACAGAAAGAGACATTTCCCATTAATTTTTAAGATGTAATAGCTTTTTCCCATGTCAGAGTAGATCTCTGATGGATGAGGAGAATAGAGTGACTACTTTTAGTAGTTGTGACCTTTTTGCCTTAAGGGATCTTGGTTTATTAGGTTATTTATTCAGATTTGGAATAGTTTTATAACATGGAAGAATTGAAAACTTACCTTATGTAGAATTTGACTGACTTTCCATTTAGTAAAGGGTCTTGGAGTTTGTTGCTGAAAGATGATAAAGTTTTCACCTGAATACCTCGGTGAAGCATAATCATGAAGCAGTCTCCTAAAGCAGTCTGCGGCACGCGGCATGCTGTCTGTCTCAACTGCTCTCCTTCAATGTGCCTTGCAGGAAAGTGCTGATAGCCTTGCCCATGCAGTGAGCTTGGCAGTGTTTCAGTTGGCTGGAGGAGTCGGAGAACCACCGCAACTGCACTTCTGAAGATACTTTTACGTCCTGGAGAACTAGACTTGTAAAACGTTTTGATAAAACTTGACAATAATAGAAATACTAATTCATCTGTAATAATGTTTATAATGTACCCTGTGTTTAGGTCTGTTTTTTAACACATTACTGGAAAAATCTTATAGAAATTGATTTTAGGCTCATTAAATGGTGAGTTAAAGTAAAATAGATTTAAATTTTACAGTATTTGTAAGGAATATTCATGCAAGTTGCTGGACAATTATATTTTATTAGTAACTAATGCCTTGTGATGTCTTTGCTGTCACTATTACCTAAACAAGGTATTTGATTCAAATGGGGAGGGTGCAAATTACACCCACACATTCTCTCTCTCTGTCTCTCTCTCTTTCTGTGTGGCAGGTGTTTAAAGTGTTATAACTTACCTTTAAATAATGTTTTATGAAGAATTGGAACTCAAGGGTACTCATGGCTCCACACCAGTGTAGAGGGACCTGTTCTATACCAGGAAGACACATGCCTTCCGTTTCTCTTCATTGCTCTCAGGGAAGGAATGTAGAACAGCTATGTAGATTTCAGTAGTGTCCCACAACCCATTTTATATTAAATGAAGCCCCAAACCAGTAGAAAAAACTGTGGTGTGTATTTTTCAGGTATAAGACAACTGAACAATGAAACAGTGGACTATATATGCATATATAGATCTCTCTGGGCACCATCAGTATAAGCCAACAATATTTAAACTTGATTCAGGCCACATTCAGACATAAGTTCTTATTTACAAATATTTAAATTAAATACAACCTGAAGAGTGTTTTGTTACATATTAAAAAAAAACTATACAACTCAGCAGTGTGTTTGTTTTAAATAATTACATTTAAAAAAAATTACATTTACATTTAAGCTAAGTCAAGTCTTTATCACCCCTTCCAGAAAATCCTTTTCTACCATCTCTTCTATTTTTTGCCTGGCTTTGCTGGAGAACGGCTTGTGGTTTTCCAGTTTCATGTCTTTGTTAGGAAAGGTGTTTGAGTACAGGATGGGGCTCCCTGAGTGTCCTCCACACCGGCTTGTAACTTTGCTGTTGAAGACTTGGCTGAGGACATTGAAGAATGGCAGCAGCTGTTCCATGCTGCGCACTGTGCAGATGGTAAGCAGCAAGTGCCCTGGTTCCCAGCCCAGTGTTCTCCCTGAGCTGTCTTCCTCTGGGTTTTTCTGCAGAAAACAAAAAAGGAATTGTTACTAATAGATGAATTTAAATGCTGACATTAAGTGTCCACCATAGATTTGATTAAAGCCTGTTGACTGAGAGCTTTAAGTGCCATGTGGTAATTGCATATATTGGTATTTAACACTCTTTTTGTAGTAGTTTCCACCTTGAATGTACAGGCAGATTCAGCAGAAATGATTTGCAACAGAAGGGCAAATACAAAAGCTTTTCTTTTTAAAAAAATCCTTGATTTCTGAACATTTAATAATATAAATAAGAACTAGGTCACAAGATGATTACAAAAGATGATGGGAAGGGACAAAGAACTCTTCATATAGTTCCCCACTGGTAAATCAATTTATGGCCTTAATTTATCATAAAGTGGTTGGTCAGACAATGTGGGTGGGAAGCTGGAGTCTTAAAAGTGCAAGGACATGGACTAGCGTCTGGGTTCTGCCTTTGCCTTACTGGGCTGCTACTTGGGCAGAATACATAAAGCTTCCTCAAGATCAAATAGGAAAATCTTGTAGTAGGAAATTCAAGTGAGAATGTATATCAAAACTGTCAACTGGGGCTAGAGAGGTGGCTCAGGGGTTAAGCCTCTGCCTTGCAGGCGGAAGGTCCTGAGTTCGGATCCTAGACCCCACATATAGACGCCGGGCAGAAGCGGGGGCGGCCTGCGTTTCTGGTCCTGGTAGGGCGGAGCCTGGGAATTCTGGGGCAGAGTAAACAAGGAGGTGGTGGAGGAGGTCCATGGTGGTTCCCGAATTCGCCCGTGGTTCTACACACACACATACATACACACACACATATACACACGCACACGCACAATTGAATAAATAATAAAAAAAAGTTTAAAACTGTAACTAAATGTAAACAAGTTATCTCTATATTATGACATCTTAAGCTACTTTAAATTGGGCATGGAGGCACTTGGGGAGGAGGATCTTGAGTTCAAGACTAGCCTGGGCAAATCATAATGAGACCCTGTTTCAAAAAACCCAAAGTCAACAACCCCTGTCTCCCAGCTGCCTTAAAAGCCAACTAAGTGACACAACAGCCACAGATGTCTGTCTCTTTGCCCATGTAAATATAATGAAAAGAAAATTAAGTCTCTCATTTAGAAATGGAGTTATGTCTTCTGAGATCAGATGTTGCAGAGAAATTTAAATTTTAATCGCCAGCTTATTATTTGACTACAAAGTTTGTGTGTAGTCATTGGACCAAACCCTGGTCCTTGTGCATGTTGAACATGTCCTTTACCATTTAACTCTACCTCTACCTCTGGCCTATCTGCTTTAACCTTACAGTGTAGGATTCCTGAACAAAGAAGAAAAGATCAAAAACGATGACAAAAACTCTGCTATTGCTTAGTGTATATCTTACCAATGATTTAGCATCCAGTCTAGATTACAGGATATATGGAGGTACTTTCTGTTCTTTTAAGGGTGACATTGGCTTTTGCATCATGAATACCATCACTCAAATACCAGTGAATATAACACCTCTAGTTCCCTAAAAACCAAACTACAATTCCATGATAAAGGGCATACAACAATGAATTAAACTTTATCCTAAAGGGAAGTTTACAGTCCTTGTACCTTCTGTAAAGTTCATTTGTACATATAAGAACTAAGGTGTAGAGATTTCTTGTCTTTACTTGTTTCAGTGTATCTTTCGTACTGATACTGTCTTTAATATAAATAAAGCCAAATGTCTTCAGGCAAATGATTTTTCCTTGACCTCATCAGTCTACATGTGGAGTGAGCCTTCCTTCCTGTTACCTCTCTTGAACTTGTTGAAATCCAGACCTGGGTTTGTGTTTCAATTTGGTGATAACTTTTGGTGGATATCACAAGCATCATACAACCTCCCTCACCTGATGCTTGGCCATCTCCAATCCCTCCAAAATCTTAAAGTCATCCTCCTTGTCCTGTGGAAGGAAAGAGGAGAACCAATTGCCTCTGTTTCAGTGAGAAGTATGCTTGGCCATGAGGATTTTGGTTAAAGGGATTTGGATGGGAAAGTGCCTTTTGATTAAAATAGCAGTCTTTGCGGGCCAATTCCTGAGCAAAAGGGAAGTTCTTAATAAAACGTCACATTATAGTGAGACACAGGGATAACAAGAACAAGGAACCTGGATTCAATTATGTTCTCATTGCACCAGAATGTCTCCCCTCCTCTGCCCCCCCAACCTATGATACAGTGAAAATTACCGAGCCCTGTTATTAAACATCTGGCTCCAACTTTCACTCACATCTCTGTTCTTTTAGCTCCTAAAGAAGCAAGTTCCTCATATCCTTTAAGTAAAACAACTTTGAATTGTTTTCTTCCCTTCCCTGTCCATAGAAATATGGAAGTCAGTTTAAGAACCATTGCTTGCTGGGGGAACAGAAGCCTGGAAAGTGTGTGAGCACACAATGCAGAAGAACAACCTAGATCATCCCTCAGCAGGCTGTATTTGAAAATTCTCAATGAAAAGTGACAAAATATAAATAACAAATGAGCATGCCAGCTTCATTTCTGTTTTAGGGCAAAGATTCCTAATAGATTAGGATCAGCACACTGAAAGAAAGGCATGATATAAACTACACATTTTACCTTTCTATATGTTATTTATGGTATGTTTTAGTTCCCCACTTTTCCCCTTTAATTTCTCCAAGTAACTGCTTTGCACTTTTGAATCCCTTCACTACATTTCTGATAAGACAGCAGTTTAATTTTGAGCAGAGTGTGGGAGATGGTTCTTGGAATCTAAAACAGGAGCTACAAAAAGAGAGAAATACCTCCTTAGTAAAGCTAAGGATTGCTTTTGAGAACCTTTAGATTTCACTAGAGTTGTGCTGAGGAATGTGTGTCAAGGAATGGGATTTGCTTCTCATTAGGTTATAATTTAGAAAAGTGAAAAAAATGACTTAGAAAACAGTATTTTAAATAGCACATACACTTCACATGGAAAAACAAAATGCTTCTGTGCAAATGATTCCTTTTATTCTGAGTTTGAACTAATTAAGTTTTGATGAAATATTCCTCTTAGTTTATTAAAGTTTAAAATGTATCATCATTTCATCTGAATACTCGTTTTTGAAACAAATCTGACAAATTTTCAATACAAATTCCTTTCAGTATTATGTTTTTCCCAATAAGCTCATATCTTCCATTTTCTTATCGGGGCATTATGATACATATTGTGGGAATATTAAATTCTTAAGCTCTGTTCATGAAACATTTTTAGGACTACAATATTAACGACTTACATGCTATGGTTCCAAGGTTTTTACTCTTTTTTGAAGACTTTTTAAAATAATACAATAAGTATGTTTCTTTAAAATATAATATATACACTGTACACTAGGTATATATTAATCTTCAAAATTGACAGTTATTTTCCACATTCTCAACTTGTCCTTTTCCCAGAAGTTATTTAGAAATGATTCACTAATGTAACAGTTAATAAACTCAGTTACATAAGAACAATAAAACATAAAATACAACTGTCATATAACAAAGCAACTCTACTAAAACTCAGTACCTTTGCCCTTTTCCGAAGAAGCTTTGCTAGTCGTACCACGTAAGGTTTAAACTCTCGTTGATGCATGCCCTGCCTTCTTACTTCCAAACCAGAATCATCAGAGGCTTCTGGAATAAAGGCCCAACGGTACCTATGAATGGAAGAATATCAGTATCAGTAAGACAAACCTTATGCCTTCTACAATGGGGTTAATTGACTCAGAAGAGAGTGACCCTACTACATACAAATGCAAATGCTAGCTGGGCCACTGAGAAATATATTGTCAACTTGAGTGTACTTCTTAACCTTTTTGAGCTTTTTCTTTAAAAAATGTGGTATTCAATACCTCACAAGGTAGTAAGAGCAATAGACACACTTGCTGAGTGCTCGTCATTATTTTTCTCATGAGCAGAGAGAAGTACTCAACAAATTTTTTTTATTTGATATGCAAAAAAACTGATCGACTGCTTTGCTATGTAGCCTCAAACTGACTCTTCCTACGTCAGCCTTCTCCTAAGTGCTTGGATTACAGATGTAAATTTCCTGGCAGGCAAAAAGCTCTCAAAAGAAAATTGCTTTTATGTAGTACACTGTCTCATTATAACGCAGATTAACTTGATTTTCCAACATGTAAAATGGCACACCAAAAGAAAGGTAGTCTCCCTCCACCACAGGAACCATCAACATCGCCTGATTCTTGTATCTTTCCACAGTATCCACAGAACGCCAATCCTCTCCTCTTTAAAACACAAACTACAAAAATCACACAGGCTGGGGTACATAGCTCATTGGTAGAGTGCTTGCTTGGCATGCCTGAGGGCCCTGAATTCATTCTCAGCATTGCAAAACCTCCAGCCCTCCTCAAAGGCAACCCAGACATGATTGCTGTTCATTTTTTTCCCCCAATTTTTTTTCTACCTTTACAAACATATTGAGTATTAATCCCAGCTTCCCTCCCCCTTCTCTTCCATCACCTCCCTTCTTTCTTTCCTTCCCTCCATTTCCTCCTCACCCTTCTACTTGTGTGCTTCTATGGACCCCAGGGTTTACTCTGATCTGTCTACTCCTGTGGGTGCTCAGGCCTCCATGGTATATCAAGTTACCTCTCCTCAGCCACCCCACATATATGTGCATTTCCCTTCACTCATCCAACTTTATACCCAAATGTTTCCACTGTAAGTTCTATTCTATGGTTTTAACACCAGCTACCTACAGAGCAGTTTGATACTGTCTTCTGATCTATAGGTTTATTGGCTGTCTTCTATATCTATCTATTTTCTCCTTGCTTCCCTCCCGCCTTTTTTGTTCTAGTTTACAGTACCAGGGACGTCTACCATTCTGACAAGCAGGTCCTGAGTCCAATCAAAAAACTGTTGCTCTCTCTTTTTTTTCCCCCTCTTTCCTCCCCTCCCTCCTGTAGATTTTTCCTTTTTTAAATTTTGAGACAGGGTCTCTAGCTTGAGTTAGGCTAGTCTGGAACTCACTATGGCTTTGAACTTATGGCAATCCTCCTTTATCAGTCTCCTGGGTGCTGGGATTACAACTAAGAGACATCACACTTGGCTCTATCTACACCATATTCTAGAGCTACATAGCACTCAACTCTTAGAAGATACTGATTTAATCAATTTTGTATTATCTGTACTATAACCAATGTCTTACTATTACAAAAATACCACATGGTCACCATCATATAATGATTACTTTTATGCACATCTCTGACTAAGTTGGCAAGATAAATCTTTAGATGTAGAAATATTTAAAAAAAAAAACACAGACTTCAAGTTTCTGGAGAACAAGAGGACAGCATCAAATTGTACTTCTAATAAGTAGAAGGATGATTTTTGTTATGGATAAAGGAAACTTAGATCTTTACTTTACCACTCTGATGGTTATCTACATTTTCATTAGAATTTTTTCTTGTAAGTATATCTTTACATTTTCTCCTGTGTTTAGAAGTTGTTCTTTTTCTTTTGATAATGGGAAGTGAACCCATGGCTTTGTGCATGATAAGTGCATGTTCTACCACTGAACTATATAACCTTGGTTTCTTTTTCCTTCCATTAGTAATAATAGGATACTAACAAGAGAACAACTTAACTTGGTTCTTATCATGAATGATAAAATAGTTCCATGAACACTCTAATATACTGCTCATTTTTTTGTGACTGTAAGTATCCTTGCTAATTTTTGATACTTTCCTATAATTATGAATATTCTGCTTATCTCTCCTTTCATACTTCTAAGACTATCTTCAATTTGCAGATACTAACCAAAATTAATCAGGATTATAGAGTTTCCAAGTGGGGAAGAAAATAAAACTGAAATTAATGTAAAACTAATTTACTACTAAGTGTAATAAAAAATAAGCAGATTTTGAAGACTACACATGTTCAGATGAAGATATTTCTGATAACTTTATCTTAACCAAAGGAATAGCAGTACATAAACATAGTAACATATCACACAAATATATGCTTGACCTTGTGCACAAATGCTTATTTTAGCTATATTTTGAAAAATAGAAACTTACATAGTTTGACTATTTTGTCAAAGACCCCATGACATAGTTTTGACCAATTATGAGAAAAGCATTGTGAGCCTTTACTAATCAGTTTTCTCCCTATTCTTTTCAGTCCAATTTACTACCATTTGAAATAAAAGTACTGCATTCTAATCTTGCCTACCTCTAGTCTTTCCCCCATACCATACAAACAAAATACACTTTCTAAAATGCAAGTGTGATGATACTGCAATGCCACTAGTCTTGGATGCACATAGTGCTCTACATGGCCTACGAGGCTTTACGTAATTTAAGCAACAGTCTAGCCAGCTACACTCAGTCTGTCTTCAGATGTGAACTTCCCTAGCCCTTTACTACCTCAGTTTGAAGCTCCTCCGGGCATGCTCTGAACCTCAAAGTTGGTTGCTGTGGTACTCACAGCATCTTCTACATATACTACAATAATATCAATCATGTGCTTAACTGTGTGTATCCTGCATTGGACCTAAGGCTTCTAAGTCATATACCCAACTCCCAGATATCCAGAGAGTCCTCTATTTGTTCAGTGAATGGTCTATTTAATATGTCCACACCAACTACTTCCAGTAATAGTACCATCCCACTCCTTTGAAAGGAATTACATTTTTATAAAAAAATTGGGAATACTTAAACTCACACATAACAACTTTAGTTTGAGATGTCAGTGAACAAAGTAAATGTGTTTTCAGAAATACATACTTAACATTCTTCTTTTACTTACATCTGAAACTGAGGAAGATTTTCAGAAGGCAATGCCAGAGCTAAATCCAAAAATTTGCAAGCAGAGAGATAGAGGTTTAACCATCTCTGGCTGTTATATGAAGTGGAGAAGCCATTACCTCCAGTATAGGTTGTCTCCAGACCAGCCACAGAGGGGCCTGAAGTCCTGAAAGCAGACAGTGCTGTTAGCAGCTTGATCCATTTATTCACATCTAAAGCATCGACTTGTCTCTTTTACTGTACATTCTGATTGCCAATAATTACAATTTGACCATGACTAAATTTTACTGTTTTCAAAAATTATACTTTTGTTCTTTAAGTTTTAAGAATGCAAAGATAATGTATAACTTCTATTATACTCAAGAAATACAAAAATGTAAAAAGGATAGTCAAGAAATCTAAAATACCATTCAGCTGCTTTCTTCAAGAATGTCATAATAAACATGGGAGTTAGTGGAAGAAACTATATATTTAATATTGAAGAGTTAAGTACATTCAATATATATGGTCTTTTGTGTGTGTGAAGACCAGAAGTTAACGACCTTGGGTGTTGTTTCTCCAGTACTGTTTTTAGAGCTTGCCAGATAGGTTAGGCTTGTTAGCCAGCAAATCTCAGGGATATTTCTCAATGCTGGGATTACAACTAGATGCCACTACATCTGTTTTTCCTTAACATGGGTTTTAGGGATCCAACTTAGATCCTCATATTTGCATGGCAAGCAATTTACTGAAGGAATCACCTCCCAAGTCTAAGAAATATAGTCTTAAAGGAACTTTTAAACTTAAAAATTTATACAAATAAAACTAAAAAGAATGAAATTATACTATATCCAATAGCAAACATTCTGGAAGACCTGAACATATGGACACCACAGTTACAAATCACCTGCCATAGTGGTTTTGCTATCAGGTACAAGTTCTGGGGACCAGACTGAGCTACCAAGCCACATAAATGACTCATGGACCTGAAGTGGTTATTTCATTGAACTAAATTTGTGCCCATGATCAAAGACCATGAATGCTGACAGTTTAATATAATCTAGCATGTTTCCTAAGTAAACCTGTGGTGAATCATAATCAAATAATGGCAGTAGTTGGATAATATAGTATTTGGACTCTCTTAAGTTCTTGAGTAACATTCTAGGTAACTTCAGGATACTAAAGACTCATGAGACTATATTGAAACAAGCACATATTACCTTGAGATATCTTCATCAGCAGTGAGTTCCTGCTCCATCAATAAGAATACCTGTACCTGGAGACCATGAGATAAATGTTTCCTTAAGGTGCTTATGTAATAAATATGCATATATAATATATAAATATTTTCTAAGTTAAATATGTAATAAATATATGATATATATATATAAATTTTACATAAAGTTGGATATGTAATATATATATATAATTTCTTTTGCATTATCACCGGGGAAGATGGGACTTGGGAAGGTCTCTAAAGACCTTAACTGGGATCCATGTTGTATTTAAATACATTTCTTCTGTCAGTCCGAAACCCAGTTCAACTATCTCTATTACTATAGGTATTAATGCAGGTGGGAATTAGACCTGTTGGCTACAACAATGCTAGAAATGACCAGATCAGCTAAGGTAAGAATTCCCTAGTAATTGGCCATCTATACTTCACAATTAGAGGCTTAAGCTGTGAACATATGCAGATGAACTCTGACTTATTTCACTGTTTTATTATTTCAATTGCAAAATTTTCAGCAAATTGTTTAACTGAAGTTAGTACTCTTTTATGATTGGTTTTCATCCAGTAAGTAAATGGAAACTAATCACAAGCTTTACAATTTAGATTTATAACTGACTGAATTAAAAGTAACTCACAAGCTCTGTGATCATTGTAGGCCACAGCGAGGTAAGATGCTGTGGAGACATTCTTAAAAGCAATACTCTGAAGAACAGAAACACTTGAGAGTGAAGTGTCGGCACTTGGGGCAAACGGAGACTCTCGACCAATCTCTCTGAAAGAAATATAGTATATTTTCCATGCCTAAATAATTCTCATCATTATTATAAAACTTCCCATATAGACTAAGTAGAAAAACATTCCAATCTGTTGCAGCCTGATATTTTCATAAAAGACTTCACTAGAAAAATCAAAGAAATATATGTAAAAACATTCTTACTACTATTCAATAGATAACACCACATAGCAAATAAAAGTTTTAACATGTTTACTCCAACTTTCTATATTTAGAATGGATAGAATAAACTATATTCTGAGTAATATAATAAATAAACTATATTCTGAGTAAATGTTGACCAGACACCTAAAAGAAATAAGCATGTGATCCTGCTCTTGGGAGGATGAGGAGTAGGATCACGAGCTGGAGACTAGCCTAGGCTACACAATGAGACCTGGGCTCAACCAAGAGAAGAAATCACAAAATAGTGCAAGTACTATACCTCTGAAATAGGTGTACATTTGTCTTCTAAGAGAAAAATCTTACTCAGGAAGATCACATGGATCCGTGGGCTCAAGTCTAGAAGGTACATAATACTCTCGGGTAGCAAATAATTCTGCTATGGGTGAATCTATTTGGTAGCATGATTTGATGAGTATACTTCTACACTGGACAAGATGGTCAACAAACTCCTATAATTATTGTTTTCAAGAACCCTGTATAACCTGTTATTGGTTCATTTCCTTCATGGAAAGGAAAGAACTATGCCTGGTCTATAGTACTACATTAGTGCTACTCACTCAGTATGGATTTGCCTATCTTGCATACAAAGTATCTGCCCAGACTACCCATTATGACCAAGAAACAGAGGCAAAAGAAGGTGGCGGTCAGCTGATGCTCATGGAATTCACTGTTCTTAACATGTCACTAACTACATGAAGCAAGGTTGGCAAAATGGTTAAATGAGCATTTGAAGACACAGCTACAATGCCAACTAGGAGCCATAGATTGGAGAGCTGTAGATTCTCTGAACCAGTGGCTAAGGTACTATACAGTTTCACTCAGACTCAAGATTCACAATCTGAAGAATCAAGGGAACTCAGTTACACCTCAAAGGAATCACTAGGAAAATTTCTGCTCTTTGCTTCCCTTATGTATGATTCGGTTGGCCTAGAAGTCCTATTCCCAACAAAAAAGTGCTTCTATTGAGGAGACCATTTCATTTAGATTGGAAGCTAAGACTTTTATAAGGTCACTTTGGGTTCCTTTTGCTCGAGTCAACAGGCTAAGAAAGGAGTTGCAATGGACATTGGGATAACTGATCCAGACTATTAGAGACAAACTGGACTGCTCCTCACAGTGGAGATAAGGAAGAGGATGTCTGGAATGTAGGAGACCTGACAGGGTATCATTAGTACTACTATACTCTGTCACTAAAGTCAATGGGACAGTACAACAACCCAATTGAGATAACATAATAAAAATCCTAGACCCTTTGGGAATGAAGGTATGGGTCAACTCTCTAAGTAAAGAGCCAAGACCTGATGAGGTACTTGCTGAGGATAGAGGGAAAACAAAATGGGTAGAAGAAGATAGCTATAAATACCAGTTATAACCACATGACCAGATATAGAAATGAACACTGTAATGGTCATGAATATTTCTTTCCTATATTGTTTACAATGCTGGCATATAAGTACATATATAAAAGCAAGATATCTGTTATTTTTCTTATTCTTTTGTCATATAACATTGGTGAGTTAATATCAGTAATTACATGTTATGAAAAAAATCTGTAATATTTAAGTTATGTGATATCAAAAGATCAAGCATTATTCAGGGATTTATGCCATCTATCTAAATAAAGAATTAGTGTGTTTGAAGTTGTATGTGGGATATGTTAAAAAAATAATACTTTTATTTGGAAATAAAGCATGACATGAGATGTGGGGGATGTCAAGTTGATAGAGTAAAGAAGACCTAGGACTAGTGTGACACCTTTGTGTCTGTCAGGTTGCCAGAAGGGAATAGCATGTGGGTCAGTGACCTGCAGGGCAAGATCTGGCCTCGGCATGCTTTTTCCTTTTTTTTTCTCAGTGAGTGCATCTACCATTGGTTTTGTAATTCTCTGACTTTAGACAGACTCCAGCTTCTTTAGTCTTCAATGTAGACTCAAAACCAGTGGTACTCCAGGGAATTTACAAGTGTTCACTACTAGAATAAAATAGATGACGCATCTTCTGAACACTGCACGGGCTTCTCCAGTGTGCACATGTCCAATGTTGATTTGACTACCCAGCCACTATCATGTAGGCCAAACTAATTTCCTTTTATAATATTTTTGTCTATTGGTTCTGTTCTAGAGAATAAAGTTCCCAACATAGTCCCATATTACAAACAGGTAAACAAATGTTACTTTTAGTTACAATTTTCTGGCTGTCTTTTATTCTGCTTTCTTTATGGTTATATGACCCAGTGTCCACTATAAAAACATTAGTATGCCTTCCTTTACTGGGACAGTCATTACCAACCCTCTAATATGAATGCCTATGAAATAAGAAATAAAATACACTTAGATAACTGAGTCCTTCAAAACACAATGTTGACGTCTTTTAGGTATTGGACATAATTTTCATTTTAGTATAAATATATCCAATTATGTAACATTGTTTGTCAACTTACATTTGATTTATTTCACACTCCAAACTATAGTCTAGGGAAACTATATTCAAAGGAACAACAGCATAAAAATAGACAAAACAAGCAAAAGCACAAATGCACTATCCTAAAGAAAAAAAAAGAAGAAAGTGAAGACTAAAAAGTTTTAGCTATTTACCTTGTATGTCTGGAAGGTATTTCTGGTACTGGTCAATTTCACTGCTAAAAATAGCAAAGGCCAATCTTTTAAGAAGCATGGCCCTCTGTTCTAGCTCCACATCTCGATTTGCAAAAAGATTAAGTGAACTGCTTTGGGCGACAGCTACTCGAGCTGAAGACAGAGAACATGTTAGAGATGGTGACACAGACATCAAACCAATTAAAAATAATTATCCTGTTATTTCTCCTAATAGATGGATAGATAACATACAAAAATGAAAGGAACATATGGCAGAGGACTTGGGATTATTCTCTGATGCAGAAAAGCTGGTGTACAGACCCAGCATACACAAGCCAGAAGACCAAGTGTAGAACTGTGACAGACATACAGGAAAAAGTCATAAGGTTTAAAAAATAAAATGTTTAATAGTAACATTATATAAAACCTTTTAATGTTTTATACAATCTAATTTTTTTGCATTACTTTAAAAAGTAACTTCCTCTCCTTCCTCATATTCAACCCAAGTTAGTATGCTGCAATCACTTGGTTTTGCTGGCTGTGACATGAATTTACTAAGTGTGTTCCCACCCCAAAACCTTTGTTACTTTTGTGACCCGTGCCTGGAATATTCCACCTCTAGGAATGACTGGCATTTTTTAAGTTTTACATCAAATATGAGCCCTTTGGCTGTTATTTCAAATCAATCACACAAAACTCTTTTTATTTCCCTTACAAATTAACTTATCCCAAGATACTTTTTTTAAAATTTTATTAATGTTATCATAATGCCTGATCCACTGTTATGTTTCAATAAATTATATGTTTTGAGTTCATGAATCTGAAACTGAAAACAGATCTATGAAGAGATAATATGGTACAGTTTTCTCCAAATAACTGCTTAAAGGGATAAACAATTGTACTAGATTCAAAGAACCTCACTGTTGTTAATGTTCATACCGCTTAGTAAGTTGTACATATGGTATTATATGAAGCCATCAAGACTGAGTACAAAAGGAGGAAGTGTGATTTTTGAGTTTCTTGGCTTCTCTCTTGCTCCCCTTATTCCTTTTCCTTTCTTTCCCTTCTCTCTTGCCTTCTTTATTCCTCTTTCCTTTCTATTTTTCTTTCTCTCTTTCCTTCCTTTCTTCCTTCTTTCCTTTTCCCCTTCCTCCCTTCCTTGCTGCTCCTTTCCAGCAGTTTAGAGTAGTCTGTCTCACAGGCTGGATCCAGTTGCCACCTTTCTCTGACTCATCTACTTCCCATTCTTTAAGCTACACAATACTTATTGAGTACCTACTACAGGCTATTTAGTAGGCTGTGTACTGTGCTCCCCTTTTTTCTCCTAGGTGTCTCAAAAGGAAAGATTTTCGTATTATTTACCACTCACTCTGTGAGATTTAAGTTTTTATTTTTACATATGATAGATGTCATCATGACATTTCCACACATTTTTTTCATGTGCTTTTACTCTTTATCACTGTATTTCTCTCTTGTCCATATCAGTTCCCTTCTTCTTGCTATACAGTTCCACTTTTATATGGTGCTTGTTCATTTGTTTTTCTGAGACAGCCTTGGTATGCAGCCTAGGTCTTTGACGCTCAAGTATAGTAAATGACAAGATAGACTCTTTCTGAGTCCATCATATTCTCACAAGGTATTACGCATATGCTGATGACGAGCTAATTCATTAGTTTTCAGACAAGAGTACTCAATGACAATAAATTATATACAGGAAAACACTGCTTGATCTGTCACAATACTCACTCATCAGATCTCGAAATGTTGTCTTATCATGTGTCATCAGATTATCCATAATTGCTCTCCAACTGAAAGAGACAAGATTATCATGCTATTGACTACCTTTAATAGAATGTGTGATTTTGTTACCATGTTAAGTAAAAGTAAGAGGCTGACTTACTGATTAACACAAGAAGCATCCATCTGAAAGAAACTAGGATCCATGAAAAGGTCGAAGGCTTCTTTTTTCCAAGCTCTCCGTGTATACTGATACCCACTCAGACTGCTAAGCAGTTGGACACAAGCTCGATAACTAGGGGCATTGTGTGCACTGTATGAGAAAACCATGTTAATATCTGTGTTTTAACCTTAAAAATCATTTCAAGTCTTATAAGTGTTCATATTTACTTAAGACATTGATGTGAATACATAAAACACCATAAGAAAAATAGCATTAGTGAAAAATTTTAATCATTATAATGATGTAAAGACTCATGCCATTTTGTAGCCAATGCTAAAAATAGTGATGAAGGAAGAGAAATTGTTTGCAATGGGATATGAATGAATTTAAACTTAATAAAATCATATTGTACCTGTGGTTTCGGAGGTATGGCACAACGTAGTGCATGATGTTTACAAGTAAAGGAATAACACGTTCCTTTTCATCACTGTAGAAAACCATGTCCAAAAGATGAGCCAAAACCTGTCCAACGATAATGAAGAAAGAGGCATTGACTTTGGAAGAAAACCTAAAATGTTTTAAAATCTGTATCAACTAAGTTATGTTTGTATGAATGGGTTCTACCAAAATTTTCTGTCAGCTGTAAACTTGAGGTAAAAATGTGGATCAAGTTTGTTTGTTCCAACTGAAATAGGAAATATGAAATTAGTTTTGAATCTTTCTGGTGTGACAGTAAGAAAAATTCAATTTATGACTAGAACTTCAAAATTCTTGTTTCCTGATGTACAAAAAGGAGGCTTGGAAAAAACCCAAACCAAGCACCTGGACTTCTCAAGTCCCAATTTGGTTAGTGAACAGCTAGACACCTTCAGTTACTGGCTCTCACCTCTGGAACACTCTGTAACACAGCTGCAATGAGAAATGAAATGTATAGCTGTATAACAGGTTATAAAAGAAAAGGAGTGTTTGCTAACCTGTGAAATGCTTTATAATCTAAAAACATTATGCCATTCTTCACCATAATCAAGTACAAAAGCATTTTTCTTTCTTAAACAAATGTATTTCCATTTTTTGAAGGAAATTAGAGAAGGTTTACTTTAATTAAGGCAAAAATGAATGACTAAGGTCCAAAAGCACACATCTGGTTTGCCTTGAATAACATGTTCTCTCATGGGCAGTCTTAGGAAGTTTTATAGTTACAAACAAACAAACAAAAAATCTGCAAGTCCTGGCATTTACAACATACTTTGAGCAATGAATAGCTACTAACAGAAGTTAAATATTACACAGAATAATATGGCTTAAATTTGCAACATTCCAACTCTTTGCAATCATGATGTTCTAATTAGTACAACAGTCTTATAAACTTCAGATGGGCCTTTTTTTATTTTTTGAGAACTTCAGTTCATAATTATTGCAATTTCTACAACCTATAAGCCTACTTGTCTCTCCTTTTAAATGCAGCATGTATGAACTGCACAAGGCAATGAGCTGCAGTATGGCCTCCTGGACATCCATATGATGGATGCACTCTGATCATACTCAACTGCTTCTCTTGTCCTGTCCCCATTCCACAACCTAATATCTTTTTACCCCTAAATCTCACATACAAGGGAAAAGTTTCAAGTGGTATACAGCTCTGTGAGGCCGGCTTATTTCACTTTACATGATCCCAGTTCCATCCATTTCTTTTTCTACAAATGACAGTTTTAATTTTTTAATGTCCAAATATGTATCCACAGCACATTTTTTTATATATTCACTCATACCTAGGATGCTTTTATAATTGGCTATTGTGAACAGCATCAAGACAAAAACTGATATGAAAGGTTCTCCATAGTAATGTGACTTTCATTCTTCTGAGCTACACGAGGTATGGAAGAATCAAGTAACACAGTATTTACCTGGAAGATCCCAGGTAATGTATCACAGGTACTTACACATCGATATTTATTACAGTACAATTTACACTCACTGAATTACAGAACTAACTTAAATGTCCAAAAACAAAGAATGGATAAAGAAAATGTGAAACAAATATTCATACATGAAAGATTTTAGACATAAAAACAATGAAATTATATCATTTGAAGGAAAATGGAGGAAACTGGGGATAACCATATGAAGCAAATTAAGCCAGTTTCGAAAAGACAAATGTCTTTTCTTTCTCCCTTTTAGGGTCCTTTGTTTTTTTATAGACACAAAAAATTACAAATATACATTGTTGGTAAGAATGCAAACTAGTTACTATGGAAATTTGGCATGGAAGTTTTTTTTTTAAAAATTTAAAAACTACTTCAAAAAATAGTGTATAGGGTTGGGGGAGCAATACCTGAAATTATTATCATTAGGATTTAACAAACAAAATAATACAAATATAGACAAGATCACAACTGGGGTTGGAAGATCACTCAGTGGGTAAAGTGCTGTAGTGAAGGCTCAGAGGCCTGAGAATAGACAGGTGCCATGGTACAGACTGATGGGGGAAGTGCTGGTGGGACAGAGCTATGAATTCATAGACATACTAGCCAGTCAGTCTAGCTAAACTCAAGAGCCGGTTCAGTGAGACCCTGTCTCAAAAAAATAAAAAAATAAAAATAGAGCAAGGCACCTGGTTCAGCTTCTGACCAACACACATACATACACATGTGCATACATCACACACACCCACACACACTTCCCTATATTTGGTAATTCTATATATTGATTTCTAGATTTGCTGCTATTTACTATGAAACCATTCGCTCAAATGTCTGAAAGCATTTGATGTTTTACCTCAGAGAGCAATGTCAGTGCATGGACACTGTATACAGAAGGAGTTATGTTTGAGGTTTCCACTGCAGGTGACAACATATCTAAATGAGAGAAGAGAAAAGAGAAAAGACACTGGTTAATATTTTCTTCCTGACAAAGGCTATTAGCCAGTAATGAAGTAAAAGATGAGTTTTTGTAACAGTGCTAACTAAATACTCTTAGTGAATACAAGTCTACAGATAATTAAGCTAAACAACAGCAATACCTTCAACATCAGATTCCAAATTGCTTCCATCCACTACTATTTTGGGAGAAGGCTTAACTTCCAGATTTCGCCGCAGCCATGTTGTTTGCTCCAGAGAAGAGCCAGCAATTGCACCAATAGCATCTACTATTTTATGTGTCACATCCTAAAGAATATGTTAGTACACATATTAGTTATGAAATTTTGAACATCATTATTTTCTGACAAAAAAAATAAAAAAGTTATATTAGACATTCTTTTTTGATTTTTGAGAAACGGGCTGATGTAGCTAGCCCAAGCTAGCCTCAAACTCATTGTATAGTAGTTACTGGTCTTAAATTCCTGATACTCTGACCTCTTTTCTCAAGAGCTGCAATTGCAGGCAAGTGCCACTAGCTCAGGTTGCTTTTTGTTTATTTGTTTGTTTGAATATACAATAAATAGTCTTGATTTTTACTGAACTTTTGGTATTTTATGAAATACTACAAGTTATCTTACATCATTTGTTGGCATTTGTGAAACAGTTTTAGCAATAACCTTGAATTCAAAATGCCTTACCTGAAGGTCTCTTTGGTCTTTTTTATTTTCCAAACTAGGATTTTTCATAATAAACTCATTCAGAACCCTAAAAGAACCATGTAAAAAACAAATAAAAAGCATTAGTCTAAAAAAAATGATGAAATCTAATTTCTTGCAGTGAGTAGATATGGGTCCTCTATTTCTGATTCATTAATGCTTAGTGAGTGGACAAAAAACATACAATGATGCTAACACCAGCATTTTATGTACATATATATAGATGAATCTTATATTAGCTAGCACTTTTCTACTGAAAATAGTTACCTGCAAACGGGCAATAAAGAAAAAAGGGGGCAGTTTGTTCCTTGAAGTGCCTTCATCTGAATTAAATACGCTGAATGAAAGAATACATGTACAAAGTACTTATATATGTACTTACAGATGAGAAGCAAGTATGGAAGTACATGTAAGTGTATGTATTTATAGATGAAAAACAAGACAAATTCATCTACAGTATTAAATTATCTTTGAGGAAACAAAAGATGAGTTATTTTATTTTTAAAAATTATTTTATTTATTTGAGAAAAAGGGAGAGTAAGAATGAGTGAGACGAGATACAGAAGAGGGGGAGAGGGAGTGGGAGATAGACTGCAAGTCTGCAATGTCGTAAGTGTGGAGGTTGGAAGTCTCTCCTACTTTGTGTTTACTGTGGGTCAACTCGAGTCTTCAGGTTTGCGTGCAGGTGCCTTTACCACTGAACCATCTTGCCAGTCCATGCTTTATTTCTGAATCTATGCTCATTTTTATATAGTTTGCACATATGGAGTTATCTGCTAATTATGTGTTTTTCTATGTGCATTTTATACAACAGAAAAAAAGAAAACAAAGTAAAAACTAAAATGATACGCCTCTTCCCCCCATCTTAAACACGGATTCTTACACTTGGGATTGAACCCAGGGCCTTATGCTTGAGCCATCCATCCTTCCCTCCTTCTTCGCTTTCTCCCTCCTCCTCTCCCTCTTTCCTCTCTCTCTCCCTTCTTTCTTTACTCTGTCTCTGTCTGCCTCTCTCTTGTGTATGTGTGTGCGCGCGCGCTCCTATCAGAGATCCCTGTGGGTGACTTTGAGAATCATCCTGGATTGCTTCTACCTCCTTCTTGCTTCACTCTAGGATTTCCCAGGCTCCACCCACCAGGGCTGGAATTGCAGGTCTCTGCCTCTGTTTCCGCCAGGTATTTTTACCAGAGACCTGGGGTCCAAACTCAGGACCTTCTGCTTGTGAGACTGAGTCTTAACCTCTAAGCCATTCCCCCAGTCCTGAGGTATTTCACTGCATTATATTTCCAACTGTTCAAATTGATATTTACTGACATCTTTTTAAGTGAGAATACTTACCCAAGTATAAGAAACTGCCCCGGAGCTGGAAGACTCAGTTGTATTGAGTCTTTGAGAAGCACCAACAGTGATGTCCAACTATCCACTAAATTGGGCACTGGAATTCTGACGGGTAAAAAATGTGTACATATAGAAAATTACAATAACTTTAATTTTCATTTTATCTTTCTATAGTCCTTAGCACATTCTAGAGCCCTTAGCACATTTTTCTATTAATTTTTAAAATATTCTGAATTTTTAAAAAGTATGATAAAACAAAATTCCTAAATTCTTGATGTGTTCTATTAAGTGAATACTAAGCACATTTAAAATGTTTAATTTGATTTCTTAATCTAAAAATTCTGCTACAGAAATTTTTTATTACATGAACTCTTAAAAGTGATACAATTGCAGAAATTATCACTTTAATTACAGTAAATCTATCCGGACACCAGCTTCTTACTTGCAAAGAAATGAGTGAACACAATTTGTTTCAATTTAACCTTAACTCTGTACCTAAATAGTTTGCTTTAAGTCAATTTTGTGTGTGTGTGTGTGTGTATGTGTGTATCTAGAGAAGAGGGTAGTGAATATATGTGGAGGCCCAATGGTGACTTTCATTTGCTTTGCTCTGGAGTTTCCCAGGCTTTGTCTTTCAGGGCCGGAAGTACAGGCCACTGCTATTTCTGCCCAGCATTTTTATGTGGGATCTAGGATCCAAACTCAGGGTCTTTGCTTTTGAGGCAAAGTCTTAAACCCTTGAGCCATCTCTCTAGCCCTGTCACAAATCACAAACAAATGTGAAATTTAGTGATGAAAATGGAATTCTTCTATTAGCGAAGATTAAGATTCAGGTTCTCTTACCTTTGAATATAAGCATAGAAAAACTGAAGCATGCAGACTTCCAAAGAAAGATGTTTCTATAAACAAAAAAAAATTAATTTATAGTGAACAAAAATGCTGCATTTGTTTTTACTGTTACAACTACTCTTGTATATTCCTACCAGTTTTTAACAACTCAATTAAACAAATCAAATATCATTTTAGTATGAAAAATGAAGCTTTTTTCATTTAATAGGAAAAATTTGTAATGTAAAAGCTAATTAAAAAGTAGAAAACAGATGAAAAGAACAGCAAAATTATTTAACCTTCTTTTCATTCCACTAGTCACATTTCAAATGATTGCTTTTTTTTTCTGAAAACATAAAAGACTATTTCTACTTATTTATCAGCTATTTATCAGACTATTTATCAGCTTACATTGGGTACAATGAGAAGAATTACATTGAAAATTTTATTACATATATGTAAATCTATTCTAGTAATCATATCTGTTAAATCATTTTAATCAGTTCAAACAGATTAAACTTTAATAGCTTAAAATATAGTCATTAAAGACTATATGCTAAATGTAGCATACAGAAAAAAGAGTAGCGCTTCCCTTGAAAGTCAGTAAGAGAGCAAAACAAGACACTGATATATTGACATCTACTATCTATATTATCCCAACTAAATTGCCCTCACACATTGACTTCTTCCTACACAAAGAAATATCGAATGTCTAATGCGGTCAGTAGGAGCAGCATTTGCTTTGAGATGGATTAATTTTTGCTATAACAGTCCTTATGTAATACTCCAAGGTCTGCTTCAAATATTTTGCTAAATCCAGCATGTAAACAAACAAACACAAACTTAAGACAAATGCTCCAGAGCAACTTTGGACTAGTCAAAGATTACGAAAAAGATTACTAAGAAGGCTGGGGATATGTTTAGCATCATAGCATTTGTCTAGCATATATGATGCTCTGGGTTTGTTCATCATCACTGTTAAAAAAAGTTAATAACCTCAATTATCACAAACATTCTTGGGCAATTGAACAATAATAACGAAAAACATCAAATATTTTCAGTTGTGTGTAATACTCCTTTTAAGGGTATAATGTGATTCTATTTGGCATATTTTCAGTTGATAAACCTAAGAAAATATGACTTACTACTGCTTGGATGTGGGGGGGTGAGAGGTGGGTAGGAGACAGAAATTACCAAATTTCCTAATGTATAGATTTGTTGCTAAATTAGAGACTAAGCAAACCAAATGGAGAGGTTATGCCATTCATTTTTTTGTAGCCATCATAAATTGTAGTATTGAACATGGTTAAGAAATGTCCTAGAATTGTCATTTTTTTGGTCTAGAACTATGATTATAATAAAACTTGGGAAGTATTATACAAAATTGACAAACTCATAAACAAGAAAGGAATAAAGAAACCGTGAAAAACAGTAAGCAGATTTTAGCCTTTGACTTCTGCCTTCTTCCTATAAACCAACAAGGTAAATTCCTGCTGAGATTATGGTTACAAGTTGTGACTGCTTCTGACGTACACGTGAGAGCGGTAACTACTCTTCACTGGGTGTAGGAATAATGACACTAGTAAGGAATTATGGATATTAATTATTTAAATGAAAGGAGTAATGTGCAGTTACCTGTAAAATCTACACTGAAGTCACAATGAAATTATGATACAAAACCAATTTTTACCTGTCAGCAGCATTTATGAAACCGAATCGTTAATAAATGCAAAAAAAAAAAAAAAAGCTTTCTTACTTTGTCCTTGACTATGGCTGGTGGTTGCTTTAAAACTTCTTTTACAGTCTGTATAACAGTTTCTGCTCTCATGACACTGATGGAACGGACCAGTTCCACTAGTAACAGCTGTTCCTCACTGGCTGCAGGAATGACCTGGAAAACACATCATGATACTTAAGTAGGGATGTGTGTGAAAGTAGAGCATCTGAGAGACATGACAGAACCAGAAATGTATTTTATGGCCCAACTTAATATAAAGAAGTCTGTTGACTACTTGAGGTAAAATTTACTATTTTAATCAAATACAGTACATATAAATCACTTCCAAAAATCAAAATCAAATAGGAAAATAAATCTCATACCTTCATTATAAAGCAACTCTGCTTTAAATATTTCAGTATTTTTCTTGACAATTAGATCATGCTAATTTTTTTCTATTTTAATGGGATATTAACTCTCAATATCTATTTTAAAAGACAAAACTATACTTCACATAATTATTTACATATTTCCTCCCTTAGAATGTTTTCTGTCAGGCATTTTCCGTTCTACCCTGAATTGAGACTCTAGAATTGCTATACAGGATCGTGCTGATGTCCCTTCTCCTCGCCATTCTGAAGAAAGCAAGAGTTGATTGTCTTATTGTCTGGTTCTTTTAGGAAAACTGCAAATGCCTTAAGTAGAAGTTTAGCTAGCTATAGAAATATATATTCAGACTATTTCCCCTCACATCTCCAACACTGCTAGCCCAGGGAGATGGCTCAGCAGGTAAAGTGCTTGCAGTGCAGGAGTGAGGATCAGAATTTGGGTCCTCAGATCCCACCTCACTTCCTGGATCCAAGAATAGAAAAGGCTGTAATCCCCATGTATTATGGTGACAGGCCCAGGCAGCGTGGCTTACCACAGCAGCAAAAAGACTTGGTCTCCTATACAAAACAGAAGGACAAGGAACAACAACTCAAGGTGGTCCTCTACCACCACACTTATATTTATTCTCTGTCCATATGTCTGTCTGTCTGTCTGTCTCTCTGTGTCTCTCTTTCTTCTCTCTTCTAGTACTACTATGGTCAAGTCTTATAACCATTCCTTTGAAAAGGGGTAACCATTTTTTTCTTTTCGGCAAGACTTTCATATTTTCTCTTTAGTAAAATCAGTGTTTCTGAAATGATGATATGGGGGGATTTTTATCTTTTCAAAGCTTGTGACAGATTCTGAAAATATACTTCCTTCATCTAAGGATATTCTTGCATTATTTCTTCCATTTAATTTTTCAAAAGTCATGTTTTGTTTCTTATTTTTACAAAAAGACATTATTCATCCAGTATCACTTCCTAATATTTGTAACTTTTTCCTTCCATTTTCCTTATCTTTAAACTTAAGCTCCATTTCTGGCATTTACTGCTTTGTATTTGTACAAAATTTAGACATAAAAAAGTTTTTCATTTCAATCTGATCTGTGTAGTAGCCATTTCTAAATCTATATATGGCATTTCTAAATCTATATATGGCAAAATTTATTTTTAATATTTTAGGAAAGTCATTATACATGTAATGTAAAATTGGCACAAAGATAACAAATCAGAAACCTGTAGGCACAATAAGATTTCATATGAAGTAAACAATAGCGTTACTAGTCTAAAGTGTCATGATAAATTTCTAAACACTTTTTTTGATTTCGAACTGAAAGCAAACAAAGTTTTTACTGGTTTATGAATTACATTTAAAAAGCATAACTACTTAAGCCATCATAATGAGAAACTATAGTTAAGAAGACATTTTGTCCATATCCTCGTTTAGTACTTAAAAGCATCAGAATTTTGAAAATACACTATAATTTTTATTGTAAACACAATGAGATATTTAGTATCCTACTAATTTCTCTTTCTGTTACACTAGTGCTCCTTCCCCCCAGGTGTTGAGGTTGAACACAGGGCCTTATGCACCCTAGGCAAGTTACGGCACTGAGCTATACATACATCTAGCTCTAAAATAACAATTTATAATTGGTAACAAATTATAATGAGAAACTGAGAAAAAGACAAACTTTTGCTTTCTTATACTCTACACCTCTAATGTATTGTAACCTAAGAAAAATTAAAAATCAACACAGATTTACAAAATGAAGTATATTAGTATGTTCTTACCTAAATACCAAAAGATACCAATTTTTAAAATATTAATATGAATACCTTTGTTCGGGCAGTGGTTTTGTTCTGTCTTCTTTCATTCCAAACAAATGCAATAGCAGCCATGAAATGAACACCATGATTCATTGAAATGGGGCCCAATAATTCGAGGATTTGTTGCCTCAAGTTCTAAAACAATTTAAGCAAATTGCAAGTTAAGAAAACCCACAGAACATTAACAACTAGGCAAAACATTTAGTTTTGGTAAAAGTAGGGAAGCCTTTAACAGTGTTTGGAGATAATGGGTATAGCACTGGATACTGTAATTTCAGAACTCTGAAAGGTGAGACAGGAGGATTTGAAGTTCAAGGTAGGTTTGGCTACATAGTGAAACCGTCCCTCAAATAAAAGAACTACAACCATTAGTTCTAAAAGAAAACAAACCTTATAAAATGATAACTAATCACTGTGACTACATACTAGAAAAACACAAAATGTGAAATTAAGTCTGATTTAAACTTTTTAAAAAAAGGATAGGAAATTTCATAATTATTAAACAAATGAAATGAGATATAAAAGTACAGTTTAAGAGGTTGTTTGATGGCTCAGTGGTTAAAGTGCTTGCTGTGAAAAGCAAAAGAATCAGAGTTTGGATCCTTAGAAGCCATCTTAACTGCTGGGTTATGTGGTGAAGAGCACAATGGAAAATGACTGAAGATGACTCTCAATGCCAACCTCAAGCCTTCACACATGAACACACATACATGTATCCCACAAAAGTATGGTTCAGTCAAGTATCAGTGCTTAGATAAATACCCCAATTCATTTTGTTCCTAGGATCTCAAATGATTCTAGGGTAAAGATTCTAGGGTAAAGATTAGGCTATTTACTGATGCTAATTCAAGGTGAAAATTAACTACAACACATGCTCAAAATATAAAATACAAAATATAAAAAATACTGGAGAACAAAAAAAATTAACCATTATATCTTCCAGCATGAGACAATTACATATAAACTAAAGATAAATATATTTTATATGGCTGAAAATTACTCAATTAGATAACGTCCTTGTTCCACTAAATTTCTGTACATTTTATCCAGCAAGTTTTTCAAAAACATAGTATCTCATGGCCAAATATATGAAACTTTGATAAGATTGATTATGCATCATCTTATTTATTGTTAAAGAGTTCCTTAGCCATTAATGCTACAGTTAATACTGTGCTTACTGACTACCTTAGAATTCACTTCTAAAGTGTATTATTCTATCAATGACCATGGGTTTTTTTCTTCTTTGATATAAGGTTGCATTACATAGGCCAGGTTGGCCTATAATTTGCCGGCTGGTTCAGGATGGTCTCAAACTCCCTGCATATGCCACTACTCTATACTTGACTATGAAACCTTTACAATTCTCTGCACATGCTGCTCAACTGTTTCCCAGAAGAGTAACACATACTGAAATACCAAGCTAAAATGTTCTCATAAAGCTTGTAAGAATGAACTTCAAAAATATATCACTGAAAGATGGTAGACACAGACCAAATAATGCATCAGCTCACTTCTATGAAATACTCAGAAAAATCATATCCAAATAGAGAAAACAAACTGTCATTTGTTTGGCACTGGGTATGAAACAGTGAGCGACTGAGTGAAAGCAGCAGAAGGAAATTTTTGTAGTAATATTTAAAATTATAGTTTCAAAACTTTATACACTTACTTAAAACACTACATTGGTTTAGATACTTATGTGTGAACTCTGTGATATGTCAACCATAAATCAATAAAACTTTTATAATTTGACAATGCCACACATGCCATCTAAATTATACACACAATCTAGGGAAATCTTCAAATTGACTCTTGTGCTGAACAGAACAAGTGTGAAATGTCTAACCTTTGTGGCTCCAAGATTAATAGTGGTAACAGATGCAGATGCAGCAACCATCATTTTTTCTGAAGCATCAGCTTGATGCAGTATGCTCCAAAGAAGCGTTACAGAGGACATGATCATGTGCAGGATTGAGAGGATGCCACTGCGTGCTTCAAACAAGTGTTTTTGATCTACGTTGACTAAAAGCTATTGAGAGGAGAAAAACATATTTTTTTTTTTTACCAAATGGGAATTTATTGGACCTCATAGTCTTTAAAAAGCCCACAAATGTTTATTCAGTCTTACTTGGTGATACTGTGTAGTAGGATCCAACAAACAGTAATGGATAATGGCTGTGATTCCTTCTAAGAGAGTAAGAATCATATCTGGTGGAATTATTGATGCCATCCACAGAGGTCTGAAATAAAATGTATCCATCTGAATGAGTTTGGTTATAGTTCATAATTTACCACTAGTAAAGATCCAGCACATGCTGGCACAGAATAGATGGTCAATAAACAGATGAATAAATATCTGAAAGAATACGACAGGGACTTACTGTTTCCTAATCTATAACACAGATGGGTTGGTATAACAGGCTAATAAACTGTATATAAAATCAACAAAATAACCAGTGAACCTCTACCCAACATCAGAGACTCTACATTAATCACCAGGAACCAGGCCAGCCTAATCTCTCCCCATCCCAAAGCTCAGGGAAATTTGCGGAAGAAGGGGCGCTAAGATTGTAAGAGCCTAAAGACGGGAAGAGCAACGATATACAAAATACTACACACACGTTAGGGCCAAAGTAATCATAATAGGTCTTTGCATAATCTGCCCAATGACTAACATGTTATTGACCCCCCAAAATCTAGCATGGATCACAGGCTTTAAGATCCTTAGTGTTCCTATACCTATACTAAAGGGGAACACAAAAAAAGAGCTCTAGGCAATGCTACTAAGTTCTTATATCTCATTAGAGAGGAGGACCCAGAGGGAAGTTTGACATGCACACCAAAGGATGCTCCAGGAATGGGGGGGGGGGCACTGGGAGAAAGGGAGGGAGGAGGGGAAGGAAGGGGAAAAGGGAAGAGGGAGCAAGGGGATCCAGGGAGGGGTGGAAGGAGGGAGGGGAATGGGGAACCTATCAAGTTTGTATGAGTGGAAAAAATAAAAAAAAGAATGTCAGACAAATTGGTATTAATACAGGCAATTTTATGATCGTTATACGGGTGGCAGCTGAGGTTTGAATGAAGGAAAAAGAAACAAACACATATGAGTTCACTATATATCTGGCTAGCTTTTCAGATTAATTTCAACATGAAGAAGAAACATGTTGCTTGTCAATAAATCAGAAAACTCCCAAGAAACAAATTAGGTGAGAAAACATTTTGTAAATTTAATTTCAGCATCAAATTAATTTATGTTTAGATAACATACGAGATAAATTTAGAAAAAATATTTCTGAGCTTCCTATTACTTTTGCCAGTTGAATCAAAAGAACATCAAAATTAATTTCAGTTCCTGAAAGCAAATAAGGCCAGTTTACTTCTAGTTCTCTTATTCTGCATTATTTTACTGATAATCAATAAAATTATGAGGCTGAATTTTCTTCTGTTTTAAAAAAAAATTACTCATGGTAGATATTGTGTATGTGTTGCTAGACATCAAACTCAGGGTCACATGCATGCTGAACTCCTACACTCTACTATTGAGCTATACTATGTGTTCTCCTGAAATTGTGACTCTTTTTGATATTTAAGTAGTTATATACATGGGGAATGTAACAATAAAGTTAAAAATCAACCCTTACCTATTATCAGATAATCCAGTTTCATATTTGTACTGCTGAATTAGATTATCCAAATTTCTGCATAGCTGAAGTGTTACAGAAACCACTACTCTCTGTAGAACTTTTCCCATGTAAGGCAGAGTAGATGTGATTAAGCCGATCCACTGTGGGTGCATCTTACATGCACAGTGCTGATGCAGTGCTCGTATCACTGCACAGAGGAACATGCCTTGACATGTGATTGGCTGAGCATGCAAGTACTGAAGAGAAGTCATGGGCTGATGGGGACTGATATGTTCTAGGTCAGACACAACAAAATCAAAACCTGTTTCATTCTCTTCAGGAATAGTCATCACCCTATGTTCTAAAACAATCAGCCTTTGAAGAACCCTGAGAAGTTGTGACTGGAGTGTGCTGCCATTGTCGAATTCATCCTCTGAAAAGTTGATGAGACTGTCCTCTGAGAAACCTTCTTCCACAGCAACCACATTCTTGCCTGCCATTTTTTCACTATGCCATTTTTGTGCACTAAAGATAGATGACAGCAAACAATGAAGAATCACCTTCTGAACTTTGCACTTGGATAACATATCAGAGATGAAACTAGGGAAACCCTTTGCTGAACTTTCTATTACTTTTGCCAGCTCAGTAAAGAGGAGTGTCAAAATTTCTATGCTCATCATCTGCATGTTTCGATTGCCTATTAAGTCTTGGGTAGTGACTTTCACATGGGTTGGGTAATGGCTACGCATGTAATATAAACAGAGGGAAATAAGAATTTCAATATACATAGAACTCCGGAAATTATGATTTGAGTCCACTGGAATGTGACTATAAAAGTCTTTGCCCATAACAGAGATCCGATGTCTGGCCAATAGGTTCTGAAGCAGTGACAACTGAGGTGTATACGCATTGTTTACACTAGTGGTTGAAATTGCATTTACAAACGCAATGGGGTTAGTTTTCAAGATAGCTTTGATGGCAGAGAATGCGTACAGAGTTCGTGAGGAATCATACAACTGGAGATACAGGAGCACATGCTGGTAAAGAGGATGGATGTTGAAATTGGGAGATTTCCGTGATCCTGGAGAACCCATGTCGCTCTCAATTTCAGAAATTTCCCCTTCTCCACAGCTGTACCAGTTCTCTAAATCCAGACCATCACTAAAGAACACACTGGTTTGCTTCAGTTTTTCATTTGAAGTTTTTTTCTTATCCTCATCCTTTTTCCGGGCAAGCTTTACTTTGGGTTTGGCACCTGGTTGTTTACCTGATTCCTTAACAATTGTTTCTTTTTCTGAAACTTTTTCTGATTTTTCTTTGAAGCTGAACTGAATGCTACTGTGACTCCTCTGCCTAGATTTGGCTTCTGTGGAAGTGAGAGAAGAATCATGGAGAGTCTGTGCAGTTCCTGAAATGCAAGGTGAAGAGCTGTTTCTAGAGATTCCGTTGGTCAAGCACTCACAGCCTTCCTCAGCAGACACAGACAGAAAGTGCGGGCTGTCCTCACTCAGCAAAGCACGCTGACTCTGGGGAGGGACCTGGTCTTCACTTTTAGTTACCTCTTTGCCTAGATCTATATCACTACCCTTTGGGGCCAGAGCTTCAATGTCCAACTCAGATGAAACTGACGCAGACTCTGCTTCAAGGCCGCTCACAACTTTGCATATTAGGTCAAAAACCACCTGCTGAACATCTTCGTCTGGGGAGCTTGATTTTGGCATGTGAGACTCCTCATGAGCATTGACATTTTCGGGATCAACCTCATAGCTGAAGTTGTCTCCAGCAGAAGACTGTGAACATCCAGAGTCAGAGCTCTGCAGTATTTCTATCTGCTGATCTGGAAGATCAAAATCAGACACAACCATTGGAATGGTCTCGCTGCTGGTGCTTAGGAGGGAGAGTCTGTCACTCAGCGGATTAACAGTGAGACTGAAATTCTCTATTTCATCCATGGTGAGTGGCTTTTCACCATTTCCTTTGGATGCAATGAGTTGAACCTGGCTTACTGGCATATGATATAAACAGCAAAGGAAGAAAAAATACAAAATACATTAAAGTAATTGAAATAATGAAAAGTAGAACAAATTCAAAATTTATAACTTATTTTTATCATTTAGTTGTGTCTTCTGACTAAAACTGTATCTTATTATCTTAGATTTTTAAAGTTAAATGATGTATATATATGACTATTAAAATTTGTACCTTAATGATAAAAAAATTTAACAGACAAAATTTTTCCTTCTTTTCCCAAGATACACTTTTAATTATAGGTTAAAATTTTACTTTTTCCTCCCTCCATAATACTTATAAGAATTTAAATAATATACAGCAAATACTTAAATAGTCGATTTCATGAAAATTCAAACTGTTTATGAATTGCCTAATATGTGTAAAACCCTCAACTGAGAGACAATGAATGAAGGTGGAAAAAATATCACTGCTTTCCTTAAGGTGTTTAAAATGAGCAGGAGATTAAAAAATATATCAATCTATTTCCACACTTTTTAGCAAAGGCAGAAATCTCAGTTTTGTGTGTATAATACAAATCAAATGTTACCAAATTTCTGGTACCTCAGGTGAAGTCTGAAACTGATCTGAGAAGAAGTGAAAATTCAGTGATGGATGGAACTTTGGCAGGCAAAGTAATACCACCAGGATGCTTTGCAAAATGCAGGATAGAGTGCCCATAGTGAGCAGTAGCAGTAAACAACACAAGGCCCCAGGACTATGTAGAAACACAGTAAAATGAACAGGAGCACAATAGTTTAGGTAAAACTCCACCATTTTTGTACATAACTTACAGAAAGCCGCAGCCTTCTAAATATCAGTAACCTGACAGGTAAGATAACTTTCATAACTGACTTCCTAGAGCTCTTTAACAAGAAATATAAACCATGATACATGAGAGTTTTGAGTTCTAAAGTATAAAATAGGACTAGTAACACTTTACAGAGGGTCTTACTCAAAAGTTTGTAAAAAGTGGGCTTAATAGTTAACAATAGTGAATTTTAAACACAATATACTATTCATTGAATTAAGCATGTCACAATCATTATTACATCTGTTTACAAGGAAGCTTTTAATAACTGGCATTATTTTTATTTTTATAGATGGGGATACAGCAAATACTTAAATAGTCGATTTCATGAAAATTCAACAGTTTATGAATTGTCTAATTTGTGTAAAACCCTCAACTGAGAGACAATGAATGAAGGTGGAAGAAATATCACTGCTTTCCTTTAAGGTGTTTAAAATGAGCAGGAGATTAAAAAATATATATGTATAATGCAGGCTTACTATAAATTCCTCACAAAGTATAAACAGAGTGTTTTTGCAGGATCCAGGATGCTATGTAAATTTCAAAGGTATTTCTATCAGAATTGAAGAAGGTCACTAAACACAGCCATAGATGATTGTTCCCCTGAGATGGTTAGTAATGAAGTACAAGCTGAAGTGAGTATATGAAGTATATGAAGAAGGGAGAGAAAGAGCCATGTGCAGTGCTCTGGTAAGTCACTGCTGCATCTACATCACACTTGAATGACCTAATTCTCATAAGTAGTCAACTTTAACTGATATTCACCATTGCTGCAGGCAAAATTTTGTAAGAAACGCTTCTCACTTTCCTCTCCAGGAAAACAGGGAGTCTTATTCCAATAACGTTCTGCTTGTACACGCTGCACTGAAACCCTCTGAGTTTTTGGATGAAGTAGGAGCAATAACAATGGTTCCAAAACTCTTGCAATGTCATGTCTTTGTAGGACTTGGTTCAGCCAAGCTTGTCCCACAGAGCTAGTAGAGCCATCAAGACTATTAAGGCTATCTAACATGATGAACAGTGACCTAAAAGAAACAACAATATTCAAAACAGAATACTATTTAAGACAAACATTCTTTGAGATAAATTTTGACCAGACATTTTTTAAATTTCACATACTTATTTTTGGAAATAATCACTCCCCTTTTAAATTTGTTTTTAAGTATTGGGACAGGATCTTGGTTACTTTCCTGGGGTTGGTATTGAATTTGCTTCTGTAACTGAGGTAGGCTTTAAACTTGCAATCTTCCTGCCTCAGCCTCCTAAGTATCTAAGACATCTGGCCTATATTTTAATAATTTTAATACAATGACGAGGTGACAACCCCCCCTTTTTAAATAAATTTGAACTTAAAAATATTACAAATAGGAAACATGGATGGAAACCAATGGACCACCTTAAAAAAGAGAAAGAGAATGAGAAGAAGGGGTTTACTGGAAGAGTGTGTAAGTATGTGCTTGAGTAATATGGGATAAAAATGACTTAAATTCATTGTTTTCTATATATAAGTCTAACAAAATAAAGTTAAAAATCACAGCACATATTGCCTTTATAAGATAACTGATAGAAAAAAATAATTAGTTTTCTCTCAGTAATGTATTTTGTTAATATCATCAAGCACTAAAGCTTGCAATTAAACACTATTTCCTTGATGGCAAAGGCTAACTCTGCTGCTATTCTTTTCAGGAGTCAAAAGTACATGCTTAACTTAAGAAAAGACCTTCTTTGAAAGGTCTGGGGATTTACGAAATCAGAGTTCAAAGTTCAAATCTCTCATGGAGTCTTGGGTAGACAATGCAACTTTATGAACCTCAATGGCCTTATTAAATGAGATAAGAACACAAGTTTGTAAGGTATGTGGCCTAGTTACCTGTAAGGGTGCAATACATGGCTTAATGACTATGGCAAGTTAAAAAAGCACCAGTTGAAATAAATGTCAAATACACAGAGGGAAGTTTGATATTCACACTAAAGGATGCTCCAAGGATTGGGGTGGGGGAAGAAGGGGGCAACGGGAGAAAGGGAGGGAGGGGGGCGAAAGGAAGGAGAAAAGGGGGGAGGGAGCAAGGGGGACTGGGGAAGGGTGGAAGGAGGGAGAGAGGGAGGGAAGGGACTTAGTGGGAAAAATAAAAAATTAAATTAAAAACAAAACAAAACAAAATATCAAATAAAGTACATGAACTGAAGCTGGGCATTAGGCACTGATTTGTGGTCACCTCTGTGAAACTCACGGGGGTAAGGCTGCTCTCTTAGGATAATGTGAAACTCCACCTTGGAAATTAATACAAATCTGAATCTGTTTTTAGGCCTAGATTAAAAAGTGAAATCACTCTCTAGTAGTTACATGTTCTTTGAATGCATGGAATGAATTTGACAGTTTTTCAGTCATACACCTTAATAAGTCCAACTCAGAAAGAAGATTGAGAATAAAGGAAAAATACTTAAAGAATGTACTTTTTTATGCTGTTTCACTGACTGGGAATACAGATTCAAAAATGGATATATTGTTTTATACCTGTTACTTTACAATAGTGCTAGGCACAAAGTAAAGAGTTAATGAATAGTGGGTCACAGAAAAGGAAGGGAACTTGGTATTCTAGAAACTAGAAGCAAAAATTTGGTGGTTAATTAAGACTACTGAGCATTTCATTGTTACTTTCAATTTTCTACATATAATCTATAAAATCCTATCTTCTGTCCTAGCCAAACTAGATAGAAGACTCAAGAAGAGAGAATAGTAAAACATCTGATTTTAAAATGTGAATAAAATGTAACCAACCTGTCAAAAGAACGTGCGAAAGATGACTTATTTACATGGAGATCCCTTGTGAGATGCCACAGAACTGCAAACTTTGCATGTGCTTCCATCCTTATTTTCTAAGAAATATGAGAGATATATAAGAAATATGAGAGATAATAAAATTAATTTCTTTTCTATTGACAATATTAATTGATTTTAGTAAGATTAACTGATTCAGTAAGAAACTGCTTAATAATATGTTCTGTGTACAAAGTACCCAAGTAAACATTACAATAAACTTTTAGTACATTTTTAGAGGTAAAATGATAGAATATTTTTGTACACAAATAGAAATATTAAACATAAAGGGTAATCTTATCCTACCTCATAAATTACTGCCTTAAACATTCATCAGTGTGTTAAATTGTACCAAAGAAGATAGGAAAAGTCATGCCATGAATGTCAGGCTATCATGCACATGCAAAGAATTTTCCTCATGTTTTAATATAAATATTTAGTTTAAAACTTAAATTTTCTCTAAGGAAAATTATATATTATACTCAAAAAATTTCTGTAAGAAAAATATTAAAACAGTTTTGGGATTTTAGGAAAATCACAGGTTATCAAAAATCATAAAATGTAAAAAAGTTACTTAGAAAGGTAAGTATTTCAAGGTACGTAATGAACATGTAATTAATATAAATCCAGGAGAAATATGGTATCAAATTATAACAGTATTTCCCTAGTATTTTTTGGAATTATTCAGCAAAAGCCCTCAAACTTTTGTGTAACTATTGATACAGATTGTAACTATTTAAAAAAAATACATGTGAAAAGACAATCCACATATGGGAGATCTTTGCTACCTATGTATCTGACAAAGGATTAATTTCCAGAGTATACAAAGAATTAAAAAATTGGACAACAAGAAAGCAAACAACCCAATTGAAAAATGGGACCTAGAACTAAAAAGGGACTTCTCACAAAAAGAAATAGAAACATCAAACAAATATCTTTAAAGATGCCAACTTCCTTGATCATCAGGGAAATGCAAATTAAAACTCCCTTATGATGCCATCTTATTCCAGGTGGACTGGCTAAGATGGAAAACAAAATGAAAGTTGGCTAGGACATGGAAAAAAAGGAACACTTATTCATTGCTAGCTCCTGGTAGTGTAATTGGTACAGACACTTTGAAAGTCACTATGCAGGTTCTTCAGAAAGCTAAAAATGGAGCTACCATATGACCCGGCTATACCACTATTGGGAATATTCCCTAGGGACTTTACATCTCACTATAAAGACACTTGTTCTTAGAAATTGCAGCTCTATTTACAATAGCAAGAAAATGGAATCAACCAACATGCCCATCAATAGAGGAATGGGTAATGGAACTGTGGTGCAGATACACAATGGAATATAATTCAGCTATTAAGAAAGATGAGATTATGCGATCCTCATAGTCAGGAACTGTGGATCTGGTTGAGATTTTGGATGGAATGGAGTTAAAAAAACTCACAAAATTTATTTCTGTCTTGGCAGATTTATTTCTGTAGTGGTAGATTTCTACTTAAAAGTACACGAGTTTTATTTCCTATGCAATTTTTTGTAAAATGTTCTATTTTAAATCTTTTTAAAATAAAGCTTTGATATTTTAAAAAAAAATTTTAAATCTGGTGGAAATCTTTACCAAAAAAAGGAGGGGATGACTATAGAATTTGTTGATAAATGGATGGAACTAAAAAATGTAATTATTAAGTGAGGTATGACAGACACAGAAAGACAAACATTACATGTTTTCTCGCATATGTGGATGCAAGCAATAAACTCCTGGCTGGAATAATTGGCTTGGAATTTCAATGTGATTATGTACATGTTATGACAACAGCTTCTGTGTCTGAGATGCTCAGGTTAGTGGGCAAATCCTGTGGGTGGGATTCAGAGACAGGATTGTGCACGGTGGTGTGATTGCAGCAGAAATGGCTGAGGACTTGGTGGAGGAAGATACTGCACAGAGTTGGCTGAGGAGCACTGCCTACTGTATTGGAAGATTTGTGTGGTGCTGTGGTCCTCATAGCCAGGAATTGTAGATTTGGTTGGATTTTTAGACAGTGTGGGGTCCCTCTGTATTTCTGTTTTTATGTGTTGTGTAATGCTCTTTGATGCTGGATTTCTGTTTATGGTTTGGAAATTTTGTTTTCTACACAATGCTGTAAAGGCTATTATTTTAAGTTTTTCATTTTAGTAATAAAGTTAAAAATATAAAGTAAAAAATAAAAGATGCATGTGCTGGGTTAGAAAAGTGCTTGTTTTATCTGTGGGTTCAATATATATTTTTCTTATGAAATTCATACTTATTAATGTATGTATACATATATATAAAATATATATCAACTAACAAAAATATGTTAAAAGTTATTTAATTTTTTAAAAGCATGCACATCTTTACTGAGAACTTATAAGTATTCTTTAAAAATAAAATGTTACATAAGTTGAAACAGTTTATCATTTGCCTCAGATTTTTACATCATGTAAAAAATAAAAATATAAAATATAGGATTTTATCTGAAATTTTATTTCTGAACAATTGTGAAAGAATCCTTCTTGGAATAAACTATTACTCTCATTTACTTCTTTAAATTTTTTTTATTACTATTTATTCAATTATGCATGTGTGCGTATGTATGTGTGCGCGCATGTGTGTCTGTGTGTGTGTAGAACCACGGGGGAATTTGGGAACCACCATGGACGCCTCCACCTCTTTCTGCCCCGGGATTCAGAGGCTCTGCCCTACCAGGACCAGAAGCCCAGGCCGCCCCGGCTTCTGCCTGGCGTCTATACATGGGATCTGGGATCTGAACTCAGGACCTTCCGCCTGCAAGGCAGAGGCTTAACCCCTGAGCCACCTCTCCAGCCCTCATTTACTTCTTATTTATCATTTTGGGCTTCATTATGTCTTAAACTTATTCAATATAAGTATCTTTTTAAATATCCATTCAAATTCATGAACATTTCAAGTTTTTAAGAAACATAGTAATACACTTCTAAAAGCTTTTTTTTAATGGGTCAAGTTTGTAATACAGAATAGCAGAATAAAAAATAACAAATTTCATTCAATTATCTTGAAGCTGACAAAATGATTTTTCTCCACTCAGGCTCAACTACAATAGCCAGCTGAATTATGTATCACTTCATATATATTAGAATATATATTTCTGATTTAGAAAATTTATTATAATGCAAATAATTTAATCTTACATATTAATACAAATAATATACATCTTGTAACTTACAAATGCTTTATTTCACACATATTAGGTAATATATCTATCAGTGTCATTACTGAAGACTGGTTCAAGAACTTAAACCAGTAAAAAACTTAGTTTTGATTACTTAAACTAGTATCCTGAGTGAGTTTGATTCCGAATTAGTTTTTCATATTATTGAAATATGTAAAAAAAAAAATTTCCTCCAGAAAGAGAGGAGTAAGTTTATTTTAACGGTAATATCACTCTGAACAAAACTCTACTTTTTTTATTCAGACACTAGATGTGTGTGTGTGTGTGTATGAGATGAGAATGAGACTTACCTTATCTTTATGGGTTAATTGCTGACTTATAACATCTTCGCAGATGCTAGAGGAAGGAACCAAGTTATGTAACTGATAAAATAGTTCCACACTCTTCTGGTGGTGCTGAGGGGTTCCATCTCCCAGCTGGTCCCACAAGGTCAAAGCTACATGCTGAAAAAGGGTTGTAAAAGTGAATACATTACAAAATAAGAAACAAAACTTAATTAACAAGCATTTCTCATTAGGTATATGAACTAGTACCTGTCTCCTACTACCAGACCCAGGTCCTTAGGGTTCACTCCTATGGGATAAGATTGAAAATAAAGCCACCCACATGCTCGCTTTCTGATCACAGAAATGATCAGACATGTAATAAGTAAGACCTAGATTAGGAACTCTTTTCAATATTTTAGTGATGCTTAGTAATTAATTCTGGAATTACTTAGTAATTCTGGAATCCTTGATACAAATTTTATACTGAGTTCAACTGAATTTTTATGATTGTGTGTTAAGGAATGCAAAAAGTTGTAGAGTTTGCTACAGTATTATATAAATTAGCTCCAATCTAGCAGAAGGAATATTAGCAGGGGGACAATAACTTGAAATCAGTTTTTTAAACTCTTTTATGTATAAACCAACTGAAGATGTAATGTAGTCAGTCCAATGCTTTTTCTATGGAGATGTCATCTATACTACTGTGGCAAAAATCTACATACATCATAAATCAAAAATAATAAGATAGGACTAGAGAGATGGCTCAGGGGTTAAGATTCTGTCTTGCAGTTCCCAAACCCCAGATCCCACGTAAAAGTGCCAGGTGGAAACAGTATGGTGGCCTACACTTACAGCCCTGGTGGGTAGAGCCTGGGAAATCCCAAAACAAAGCAAAATGGAGGTAGAAACAATCCAGGATGATTCCTGAAGTCTCATCTTGTCCTCCACAGGGATGCACAGTGCCCTCTGACACACACACACACACACACACACACACACACACACACACACACAATAAATAAATAAACAAAATAGTTTAAAAAACAGACAATACAGAGTCAAGGAAGCTGTTTCAGAGGAGCGCTAGAGAAATTACATAAAAAGTAAAAGTATCACAGGCTGGACAGATGGCTCAAGGTTTAAAATCTTTGCCTCACAAGCAAAAAGACCTGACTTTAGATGCCAGATCACACATAAAAATGATGGGAAGAAATGTTAGAGACTTATTATACTTCCAATCCTGGACAATGGAACCTGGGAAACCCCAGAGCAAAGCAATAAGGAGATAGAAGCAATTCAGGATGATTCCTAATGTCACTCTTGGGCCTCCACAGGCACACATCTAAGTGCCTTCTTCTCCACACATAAACATATCCACCCACACACAAAAAGATAAAAGTATCATAATCATTTATTCTGTAAAGAATCTACTATATAAATGAGCTTTCCTCTTTTGAAATTGTTTCGTCCCTGTCTTCAGGGCCACATGTCAAGTATCACACATACAGAGATTAGTATCTTTGTTTCTAAAAATTTATCTTGAAAAGGGCTGGAGAGATGGCTAAGGGGTTTAACCTCTGCCTCAAACACAGAAGGACCTGAGTTTGGATCCCAGATCTCAGGTAAAAACACCATACAGAATGGAGACAGAAATGGAGACAAGAGCAAAGCAATTAGGAAGTAGAGCGATTCAAGATGATTCCTAAAGTCACACTTGGGCCTCCACAGACACACACAGTGCGCTCTGATACACACACACACACAAAGAATTTACCTTGAAAAATTCAGTCTTCTCAGCTATATACCTCAGATTGCCCTGGGTAAGAGGTGGTCTAATAACCACAGCTACTCTTCCTTGGTTTGGACTTAAGGGCTGTGCCGATTCCATGCTGTTGCTGCTTTCCCCAGTGACCATAGCCACAGACTGGGTCAGTCCCACCAGGTCCATGACTAGAGAGACAGCAATGCTCTGAACACTGAAATCACTTGCTTGCCTACAAGCACTCATCAGCGTCTGGAGCCACTGTGGAGGATGTGCGTGCTCACAGTCTGAAACAAAAGATGGAAGCAACGGAGTTCGCCACTAGAAACATTTCACATATCCTATGTGAACTTCAAAATGACAAATGTTCTTCATACCTTTAGGCTTTAATCTGTTAACTATGGTTTCTCACATAGCTTTCAGAAGATTTATAAAACGAAGCATCAATAATTCCCTAAACTCCTTTTTTCAATATGCATGTTTCTTCTACAAAGTCATTCTACAATTTATTTTCCTGTCTTAAAAATCACTTCATTTATTAACAAATATCTAGTAATCACTACTGTATGTAAAAATTTAAATAATGAAAACATGTATGATTTCATAAGAAAGGAAAGCAGTGGAACTAACATTACAGTGTTTCTCCCCACCTGCAGGCAAACGGTGAAAACCATCCAAAATCACAAAATCTTCTAACATATCAATATCCCCATAATGACTGTATTTCATTAATATTTTTGAAGCACAGTTGGACTTTAAGAGACTTTAACATGGACTTTAACCACTAGAGTTAAGAGAAAAGAAAGGCACCCATGAGAACATGGAGATGGGCTTCTCAAAGAGCTGCCTCATTTAAAACTTCATCAGGTTGAAGCAGTTTTTAAAAATTAACTGGCTATCACAAATGTCAATTTGAGTATACATCTTCAAGAACAAAAATAGCGTGCTGTATTAACTACCAAAATATAAATAAAACAGAGATGACCATACCAGTTTCTATTTTTTCTGAATGTAGCTCTGATGTATGGTTCCCTTCTGCAATATAGACTGGGAAACTTGAGCACTCCAGGAAAAGCTGACAGGCAGCAAGAAAGGCAGAAAGGTATGCTTTTGAAGTCCTCTGTTTATATATGCTTCTCTCTTTTGCATCACCTTGTGAATTCCTATCCCACTTTGAAGTCTCTCTTTGCATTCGACTGAGATCCTCTTGATGGTCTGTAGTCAAAGCCTGAGAAAGAGAGTCACTCTGAACAATGTAGAGATTAATGAGTCTGGTAAGAAACTGTTGGACATATTCCAGGCAGCACTGCATTGCAGTCTTTTGTGCTGTCTTCCCACTTCGGGGTGCTGACCCCTGAGAGAAGGTGGAGTGGGGCTGGATGATAGTTTCTTCAGATCCCACAGTAGATGCCGTTTCTGTCTCAGAAGATGTGCTACCAATTGGAATGGCAGCTGTGCCCTGTCCACTCAATTCTCTATCAAGATCATCAGTTCGATCTGCTTGATACTGTATAAACTCAGTGAAGCCACTTTCTGATGATCGACTACTTGGTGGATTTTCCCCATCTTCAAAAACTTCAGTAGGATTTTCCAGGGAAACTGATGAGACCTGGTGGAGATTTTAAACAAAGCAAAAGACTGAGTACAGACATGTATATTAAGAATTAGAAAGAGTTTGTTTTAAAACAATTCCAATATTAACTCACTACTTATGATAATAAATACTGAAACAATTCCAAAAGATATAGTAATACATACTCATTCAACAAGTTTCTATTATTCACTGGATGCTTATCATACACTATTTTTTATATTAACATTTGCGATAAAGTTTCTTATTCTGTACAAGTCACCCCCATTCCGATTACTACCTCTGTGCTTTCCTTCACATGATAAACACTAACTAGAATGAAATGTATCATTTGTTTAATGTGTTTCCTAACTCAAAGGAAAGAGTCAAAAAATCAAAGAGATTGCCTATCGGTGGTGTCTTAAAGACACTGCAGGAAAACAGTACTTCTCTATTTCAAAGGTAAGAAAACTGAAGTTCAGTGAGGTAAAAATAAACTTGTCCAAGGTTATAAAAGATTAGTGTACTCATTAATAGATCTCAGATAAGGTGATTTTAAACTTTATGTTCTTTTCACCAGAACATATAACTATATTTTACAGTAGTAGGAGAGCTTTTCATATTGTAATGTCAAACTTCAGAGGTGGCTTAGCAGACCAAATGCATTTGATTAATTTTCTATTTTGAAAGATTAGAGACCTTATAAAGCCATGTACTATTTTAAAAAGAAAACAATGGTAGAAATGGTATATATCAAAAGTATATCATGAATAGGTTGGAAGAAAAATAAGAGACTGGTTTTAGCTTATGCAGAATAATCCTTTAGTATATCAGAATTGAGTGCAAGTTGCTAATTCATGTATGAAGAATAAAGCATTTTGGTAGACCCCCCAAAAATGTTTCTGGACTAATACCTGATGGGAAAGATTACATGGGATCACCACAAAATTATTTTAAAAAAGAAAAAAAGGATATCTAAAGGAAAAAAGGCAATCATATAGCCCTAAGATTTAGAGAAGAATCATTGATTCTCTAGGACTTTGACCCACCATTTTTGAAATAGTGCCATTGTGACAAAATTCATTTTAAGTAACATATATAGCTCAACTGCATATTTTCATTCATATTTACTATATTTTTAATATATATTGGAAGGAATTTCCTCTTAAGTGACTAACTGGTATTGAAGTATGATACTGGTCCCAATATTAAAATTGTAATTATAGCTTAATTTTACTAAATTTAAAAGAGCGTACTGAGATTTCAAGAAATCAGGTAAAAAATTTGGTGTATGTGGAATAGGACTGTTTATACATGGGCCTGCTGCCCAAGTGGTAGTTAATGCCCTCTGTCTCTTTGGAACACTTACAATTTGGTTACTCTTGATTGAGGAAATAATTTTTAAAAACTATTTAGGATTAGGAATAGACAATTTAGCAATATACAACTAGGTGTGTTTGTAACAATTTGGGTATGTTACTTTCATTTTGTCAAACATCTATTCCACAATTTCGAAACAAATCAAGAATTAAAAAAACTTGAATAATTGTTTAAAGATGAGTGGTAAGTATAATATATACAGTATATTTTAAACAATATAAATAGCACATGACCTCATTCATTTTTGTATGACATCAATTTTATAAAGTACACACTGAAATGAATATATCTATGTATTAGTTGGATTGAACTTAATTGCAATTAACTTTACCTGCTTCTATTATGCTTTTTAAATACTATAACCAGAAAATATAAAATACAACCAATCCTACATATATTGGAATGTATTAACAAACCATTAAACTTCATTATTGCCAAAAGTATACAAGAAGGTCTATTGCTAAAGCACTGAACTGAAAAAAGATTTATTGATATTTAAATTTGCCAAGTAATTAACTCAGAAACTGCTCAGCACTGATAACTTACTGAGTCTGCTACTCAAAACAACAGATAAAATTACCTTTTTGTCTTCCCAGTCTTTAATTGGTTTGTTCTGCCCACTTGGAAACTGCAACACACCTCCAGTGGCAGCAGACAGCAGTGGAGGCTGCACCTTGCTGAGGATTTTTGAGCAGAGCTTAAGCGAATCTGCAAGCTCAGATAAGCGCAGTGTCTGGAGATGGCTTGTCAGGGCAGAGATCATCCTGAGCAGCAACTGGGGCAAGTGTTCTGTCTGGATTTCAATATAAGTCTCCTGAAAATGAAAGAGGGAAGATGTAAATTATGTATAAATGAAATATGATTTTTGTAATCTACACAAGTAGGGTTACAATATCACTCATGTTTTGTATGTATCATGCTCTTAGTTATCATTATACAGATATTACATTATTAAAGACTTATAAAATTTTTATTCTTGGGATTGGGAAGAGAAATAAGTGGGCAAAGTGCTGCTGTGAAAGCATGAAGACTGGAGTTCTTTTCCTAGCATGCACTTAGAGCTGAGTTTAGTTGTATACATCTGTAACTCCAGTACGAGGGACCAGAGACTGATGGCCACCAGTGTGCCTGAATAAGCAAGCTTCAGGTTTGGTGAGACAGTCAATCTTAAAAATAACAGAAAAATATTGAGGAAGACATCTGATGTCGACCTCTGGCATTCCCAGGTGCATTTAAGTTGTGTATTCATACAGACATGTGCACACACACATAATACACATACACAAACACAAACACATATATCACAAACTTTACCCCCACAAAAAATTCTACTCCCAATTTCCCAATTTAAGAACATCAAGCATATATTATAAATAACCCCAGTTGTATGTGTTGTATTGTTGAATTTATAACAAAAGTAAATAGAATCAGTGAGAAATAAAACAGGCTGAATGTCATACCTGACACAGCACTCTCATACTTCTAGTAGGCTTCAAATGAGAAAGCAAAGAATTGAGGAGAGAAAACACAAGGGGACAATATTTCCAACAGTCTTCAATAGAAAGAATCATTAATAAATACAAAGGCAGCATTAGATGACCATCTATTAAATAGTTTAGATTTTATAACATGCAAGTAGAAATATATTTCATGTATTTTTATATATTCTTGATACATACATACATATATATATATATCAAGAAGACAAAACACTTGGAAAATGTTATGAAAAAAGGTATACTGGAAGATGGAGGCTGGAAAATCTTTATATTTAAAGATGGATTTTTATTAGAAAATGGCATCTATGTTCAATATGAAATATATGAGCTATGTTCTTAAATTTCTTAAAAAATTTTTTTAACCAAGGTAGTCTTACCAAAGAAACTATATCCAACAAAAAATCCACCAGTAAGCAGAAATTGGTCAGCTGTAACTCCGATGACTCACTGCTATCTCCAGGCCCAATTTGAAGTCTGGCATGCAGTGTCCTCCTGAAAGGACAAGATTTACTCTATCCAGTGAACTATCATGTGATATGAATATATATATATGAAAACACCACTGTTTTATTGAGGGCCAAGTCAACATAAGAAATGAACAGGACTCTTGTGATGACACATTCCTTTTCCACAGGACACTACTGTACCTCTTAGGTGGGAAATTTTCAAGCAAGATCAGCTCCTTATAGCACCTAGTCTGTGTGCACCATATTTTAGGGACTTATTTTCTATTAGTCACTGTAGAAACAATATATCCTAGTCAAAATATATGATTTCTACTTGATTTCTACACTTACATATTTTGTGTCAAATTTTCTTCCACTATTACTGCCATACCAACTTACTTTTCTCATATTTAGAAAGCAACTACCCTTCAAGGTCTGATGAATGCTGTCTTCCAGGACATCTTTTCTGATCCAAACAGTGAGATTATCTCCCCAACAAACATGGATATTAACTTGCATTAATTCTACATGATCACATATTGCCCTATGTATTGAGGACACAGACTACAACAGTCCTTTACTAACAAGAATATAAGCAGGTAGGCAAACAAACACAATAATGAGACACCTTGTGGATTCTGAAAGGTGGTTTGAGGGAGTTAAGGAAAACTACTGAAAGGTGAGGAATCTCTCTGTAAGACTGTACCAGAAGGGCAAAGCAGGCATATGTAAAATAAGAACAGTACAGTGACAATTCAGAGGCATGAAAGATATTTGTGTGTTCAGGAAATAATCCATGTTAGCTCTAGAAGCATGGGCTATGATTGTGAACACAGAAACACAATGGTAGACACGTGAAAATACAGAGCATGGTAAGATGAAAAAATATTCATAATTATTTTTCATTTCTGCATATTTTTTGTATGTGTGTGTTTGTATACAAGAGGGCACCAGCGTGTGTGTGCCTGTGCAGGTCCAAGGGTGACGTTGGAAATCTACCTCCTTATTTCTTTATTTGGGGTTTCCTAGCCTCCATCTTCCAGGACTGAAATTGTAGGCTGCTTTCAATTCTGCCTGATATTTTTACTTGGGATCTGAACTCAGGTCCTTTTGCTTGCAAGGTTTTATTTAATTCCTGGACCATCTCTCCAGATCTCATTCCTGTATTTTTATGTCAGTCATTTCCAATTTTTAAATTCAATAAAGGAATAGATACATACTATCTTCCTTGTCTCAATAAAGCCCTAAATCTGCAGTGTAGCACAGTGCTTCTCAACTGGGTGCTTCACGTCTGCCAAATGGGTAATCAGACAAATTCCTGTACCATGAAAGGGATTTGTGTATAGCATCAAAGGCTTACATTTCTAAACACTTCAAAACCCAATATTGTATATGTATATACATTGTATATGTATATATTACTTTTGATTATTCCTGAAGTTTTACAAGTTAATTACATAGTGAAAGGAATTCTATTAGAATCCAGAGATTGCACTCTGCTTCACGAGGATTCCAAGGTTTTAAGACCATGTTTTAGGCTTTCTGTCTTAAAGTACGTGTGTGCATGTGTTTGTGTGTGTGTGTGTGTCCATGTGTCTGAATCACTCACAAAATGGGATGGTTCTATGTCTTTGAAAACACAGGAATAATTCTATTTAAAAAAAAAAAAAGGTAAGAACCTTTTTGGAATCTTTTAGTATTGCTGATACAGTACTACAAACCCACAGCCATCATTACAACACACTTTGAACACATAAACATTTTCATCTATGTCAGTGAGTACATAACTCCTTTTGATCTCCTTTCAAATTCTAGATTATAAGAGCACTGAGCTGTATACCCTGCCTGCAGCGAAAAGGTATAATCAATTATGGGTAGTAAATAATTAACAGTTTGACTGGTAGAATGCATAAAAGAAGGATTTTATCATAAGATAGAACTTTAAAAAATTCTAAATTAAGTTTCAATGAATAACATAATATGACTTACCTACAACATTCTTCAAACCAACGTGCAACATAATCCCACATATAATAAGGTTCAAAGGAATTAAAGAGAAGGTTGGCAGTTTTAATCAGCTCAGCCGTTTTCTTGTTTTCCCTTAATTTACTAAAAAAAAAAAAAAACAGAAAACCAAAGCTCTCAAAAACGTTAATCATTTTGTTTCAAATCTGAGTGCAGTATTATGGCAGTACATATTGCAGTACACAGTTATTAGAGTACTATATAATAAGAAAACAGCAAGAGTACTTTTAATCTATTTCCACTTCACTTTGTAAATAATTATTTTCAAAATTCTGAGTTTTTGTAGTCCAATGGATGAATAGGCAGAAATTAATTTCGTGTAATTTATACATAATAAAACCCACAAAAAACCAAGAAGCTCTTTTTAAATTTCTTACTTTCTTTTCTTCAGCCAGTCTTACTTATGTTACCTGTATGCTGTGATTGCTACGGCCCTGTATCAGGACTTCCAATCCCCTTTTGACCTCCTCTAAGTATTCAATTGCGAATTTGACAATGAGTTACTTTGTTTTCCTTGTCACATATAAACTGAATTGTGATTTGATTTTTACTTTATTCTGCAAAATTCTGTCTGCTTTACTTTGTTATTCAGGCTTTCCTTTATAATGTGCAAGTTTGGACTGGAGAGATAGCTTTGGACTGGAGAGATAACCTCTGCCTCATAAGCAGAAGGACCTGAGTTAGGATCCCAGGTCCCACCTAAAAATGATAGGAAATGGCAACGGCCTGCACTTCTGATTCTGATAGGCAAAGCCTGGAAGATCCTAGAGAGAAGCAAAAAGGAGGTAGAAGCAATCCAGGATGATTTTAGAAGTCACCCTTGGCCCACCACAGGGTGCCTTCTGATACAATACATGTACACATGCACATAGACACATGTGCAAAAATAATAAAAAAAAAATAGGCACCTTTAGAGTTTTAAAGTCTTTGCCATGTAAGCAAAAGGAAGTCCAATCCCAAGATTCTCTCTGTAAAATACCAGTAGGTCTGGCTGCCTATCCTGAATGGAGTCTGGAAATCCCCAGAATAAGCTAGCATTCGATGGAGTGCTCTTTAATTAGAGACTCAGACTTACAATGATAGCCATTCAGATTGCTTTGGACAACCCCCAGGCCTCCACAGGCACACACACTCAAATGCATTCATGTACCCTTATGCATCCACTCAAGTGCATGTGTGCATGCACACTCCATATACACACACATGAAAGAAAAGAAACAAAAAAAGCAAGTCTATTTTGACCAGTTTTACTTAAATATAATTTTTAGCTTGAATAACACAAGGGATTAAGGATTATAATTCAGTAGAAGATTCCCTGCATCCAATCTCAACAATTGATAACAACAACAAAAGGAATAATAATAGAAAAGTCTTATGTCTATAAATAGATATTACAGAAATCTCAAGGAAAAAGAAATCTGTTACTTTAAAAGGTTACCTTTAATGTATTCTTTACCTATTTTTCATCTATCTTTTCTAACCAAAGCAACTGTTTTTATTGAATGCAGTACTATGAACACAATTAGGAAATGATACCAAAAAACACTAATGCTCCTTTGGGTAACAGAAATCCTCAGAGCAAAGAATGAAACAAAGAAACACTAGGGTCATCAATATTAACTTCTCTGACAAAAAACCACTGGGAGTTATAGTGTCAGAAATCTTATGCTACATAAACATGTATAAGTGCATTACAAGAAATTACAGGATATCTCTAAATTACCACTGAGGAGACAGTGTGAAATGTAAATTTTATAAAAAGAATTATATAGACTTGATCTTTGTTATAAAATAATAACGTATAATAATAGAATGTAAGTGGTTTGCTTAAAGCAGAAAAGGAAGATTGTCACCATGTATCTGACTTAGAGGAGATATTGCTACAAGTCACTTGACTTATTAGAGCTACTGATAAAGACACACAAACACACACACACACACACACACACACACACACGAATAACAATAACTAAAAAAAGAGATCACTCAGTGGCCTTCCTATACTTACTGTCTTCAAGTCTTTCTACTTATGAATTGTCAAGTCACCAAGAGACACTATTCTATTCAAACAACCATCACTGGCTACCAAGCAAGATACAACTTCTACTATTAATTGGCATGTGACAGTGTCATGGGAGTTTTTAAATACAATTAAACTCAATAGTGCTAATGTCTTCACATTAAGTGCTAAAATTTAATTTCTAAACTGTCAAGTTTAGGAATCACTCCTAAAATGTGGTTGAGTGTACTACTATCCTTAAAGTAATAAATAATGAGTGTAATTATTAAACTTCATACTACCAAAATATGGAGCTACTTTAAATTAGCTTTACTTATCAGAAAAAAAACTTTGGAGTAAGATCTGTAGTTTTCAGCAATACCTCAAACTATATGAAAAATACTGTATTATATACTTTATGAGATGATTAAGTAAAATTTCTTTCATTTGGGTAATCTACCTGCTTAACTGAGCATGGTCCTTGTTGAAGGGCGGCTCCATCTGCAGATCCAACTCTGCTTTACATTGAGAATACAGTGTTCTAAACACCTCAATCAGAACATCTTCGAGAATTACAGGTCCTAAATTAATATACAAATTAAAGACAACAATTAATTAGCATTGACGAATCATGAGCATCTGAAAAATGGCCCAATTAAAACACTAAAAGGGAGCGTTGTTTTTCAAAATTAAAGTTCACATTTTAAGACACTGTCCAACATTAAATAACTGAAAATAATCTTTCTACTTAAAATATAGACACATGTAATAAAAATAACGAAATGAGGAAAATTGGTTTGGTTAATTAGTAGCATTGTTATCTCAATAATGTTTAAATAAACAAATGATTTAACTTTTCTGAGCCTTAGTTTCTCCATGCAAACTCAGAGGGCAATTTTAATGGTTAGGGAAACTATTTAAGATGCACTATCAATTTCTTAAAATATAATAATTATTCAGTCAATGCTACTTTTATCTCTACTGCTACTAAATAATTCTAGAATGCAAAAAGATAAATTTTACTACTGTAAGTTATTTCACTCATAAAGTTCCTCTACTTCATCTACTATCATAAATACTTTGAAAGACCAATACAGCCAGATACGTATTATTTTCAAGAAACTCTATTTGTTCAGTTATAGCAAATGTGCTACAATATCTGAATATAATGAAAAAAAACTACATACTGGTATTAACTTTCTAGAGCACATGCTATCTAAAAACTACACAATAAATGGAAATAAAATTAAACAAAAAAGGGTTGTAGTGGAGAAGAAAGATATAAATCAAATTTTTCTTCAAGTTTTTAAGGGCTAATGGTAAGTTAATTATGAAAGATCATGAATGTTTCAATTTCAGCAACTGGATAAGATCTAAGGAGCTTCCATAACATCTTTCGAAAACTGCATTTTGTACTTAGTCTAAGACAGATGTGATGCTCACGCAAGAGGCTGGGTGCACACCTTTATCCTTTTAGCTTTGCAGAGTGAAATTCAGGTAAGAAATCCTTCAGAATTTGCACTTAAAAGCCATTTCAAAACAGTACTTCTCCAAATGCTTTTGCCTTATTTTTATGATGAAATAATATAAAATCACCATGTCACCTCATGTTTTAAGATGAGAGAATACATACCTAGCTCAGGCTTGTCCAGTAAACTGATTAAAATACGAAAAGGTTTGAGATCCTGCATTAGAGTGCTCTCTTCACCAAAGCCATTCACTTGCAAGATCCCCACCATCGCCTTTAAAAAAGAAAAGTACACTAGTCATTTAGAAAAGAGTTCATATTTTCTCTTAAAATTTATTTTTTTAAAAAAATACAACCATACAAAATGGAGATTGACATCCCCTATTGTTATTCTGAAGTCTTTGTCCTTTGCTAAGAGCAAAAATGTTATATTTGTCTGTCTGGAAAGAAAAAAGTACTTTATTATTATTTTGTCTCATTACATAGACAGGGTTAAGGTAGAACTCGCTATGTAGCCCACACTGATATTAAATAATACTTATCGAACACAACTTCAGAAGCACCATCCTTTTGCTTCAGCTCTTGAGTGCTGAGCTACAGGCACATGCTGCTAGCCCAGCTTGCAAATTTTCTTTTAAAAAACGCAGAAGAGTCAAAGAAAGTCAAAAAAAAAAAAACAACAAAAACAAAAAAAAAACTCCAGAGTTGATTATTACACCTTGAGATAAAAATGTTTCTGTTTAAGATTGAAATCTGAATTACACAATCTCTTCATTGTAGTGCCAAATATGCAATCTGTCAATTTTTCAGTGATTTAAGATTCGTACATTTATCCTTCTTGACAAGTTTTTGTTTGTTTCCACCCTTTCAATTCTCAATTCAATTAAAGCAGAACTCTATCATAGACTGTTTAGTAACTCTAGTTAATGGTTAACAGTATGCACAACAATGAAAACATCCATTACCTGGACTAACAATTCTTTTGAAAAGGTTGTGAAATAGTAAGTGGCATGTTCTTCTGGATTGCTGTGCCTTGTGCTCCTGGGTCCTATGATAGCACCGTTGTTATCAAAACCTCCATGGAAATAAACCACAAAATAATTTAAATTGGAATTCTCAAACTGTTGTTTGCTAAATTCAAAAACAAAAAATATCTCAAAAACAACATTGAACACTTACCAATGAGTAGCCCATTCAATGTCAGCAAGAGAGATCATTTTGGATAGTTTAATAAAGGGAAACCAATTCAACAGATAAGTACCAAGGTATTCTTCCAGAATTACTTTGTTTCTATTTTTTCCCCATCTTACCAACATTGAAATGTGAAAATTTAGAAAATTTAAGATAAATTACAATCCGTCCTCTAACTCTAGATAGCAGCAGTTTTGAGGACAAATCAAGCACTCATAAAAGGAACAAGAGATGGAAGAATATGAAAGATTTCAGTAGTGCCTCAGTGTACATGGTATCTCATATTAGTATAATGTGTGAAATAATGGTTGATACCACACTCAATTCCTTTGAGGATTTGAAAGGTTTGGAAATTTCATAGGCTTGATTATTAATGTATCTTGATGTACTACTAAAAGTATAATATCACAATTTATTAAAAGTAAATGACTATGAATTCAATAAGCTTCATCAACTAAAGGCTTCTGAAAATTTTTTACAATTTACACCATTACTTTTTAATGTAATGTAATTTTTGTGCTTTTTATGTCCACTTACACAAACATTTTTATGTTTTCATACAACTTGAAAATATTTATGTATGAGAAATGTCTCTCGAATTTTTGTGAATTTTGAGTATGCACGCAAATACCTACCAAGAAGCCATGCATAAAGTCTTCGATTTAGGGACATGTCCCTCCGTAAGACCACATGTAAGGCTGCTGACAAGATCCTGATCATATCTGGTCTAGTGGCCTGGAAAAGAATGTCAGTATACTTAACCACATACAAAAGCATAGTACTGCTTTCACTATTTGAAAAAGTGCTATGAAATATGTTCAGACCATTAGGGACGTATAAGGTGTTTTCATTAAATATTTCGTTTGGTCTTTCAAAAAGAAGAGTTACTTTACATTTTATATATTAGGAAACAGAAAGAAATTTAGGCAACATGACTTAATTTTTTTGTGACTAAGTATTAAGTCTGGCTTTAAACTCACTAGTTAGCAGAGACTAATCTTGAAGCTCTGATCTTCCCATCTCCACTTCCCAAGTGGTGGGACTGCAGATGTGTATACCACAGTGTCCAGCTATGACTATTAGTTTTATAGATGAAACTATAACTGAATTATTTTCTCATCTGGTTTAAAGTTCTTTTTGCATATAAAACACTATAAAATATGACACAAGACAAGATGGAACAGAGATTAGAAAGTCAAGGCCATTTGAAATTCAAAGCATTGTCAACTAAGTGTAAATCCAGAAAGTCACTGTCATAGTCAATTCCAATTGATTTCGTCTTCTATCTCTTCCCTCTTCCTTCTTTTCCTTCTTCTTTTTTCTGGTGCTGAAGACAGAACGCAGGACTTTGCACTCTGCATTGAGCTAAATCTCCAGCCCTGGCTTCTTATTTTTTAAAATGATCAATTGGTAGTATATTTGAAATACGCAAAAAAAAAAAAAAAAAAAAAAAAAAAGAATCCTTCCCTGATTTTTCACCTCTCATGCCTTAGTTTTGGAAGAATCCTTTTTTTTTTTGCATCTTTCCTGTACTTTTAATTTGATGTTGAGAACAATTATTGAAAATCTTATTTTGGAGACATGACATGGTTATTGTAGCATGAATTCACAGTGGCTGAGATTTCCCATATTCTGTCTGTACAAGACTGTGTCTGTCAACATCCAGTCATGGATGAGGGAGGTACCTATGTGGTCTTGGGGTACCCAGAGACAACAACTGGTCATTGGGGGCTGCTATGGAGAAGGAAGTCAATGTATTCAGTGTTGTAATCATTGGTAAGTTGCCCATAGTTCAAGATGGCTCCACATCCATACTCAGAAGACCCTTGTCACACTCAGTGGGTTACAAAACAAAAAGACATGAAAGTGGCAGAGTTGCTAGGGAAGTGGTGACTGGCCAACACGGGAAGGAAATAAGGGAGGTGAGTATGATCAGACAGCACTGTACACATACATGTACAAATTGTCAAATAACAGATTTAAAAAATTAAGATCATACTTCAATTAAATATATAAAGTTTAAAAAGAAGTTAGCAAACAAATTTGTTCTAAGTATTAAGAATATCAGTAGATAAACACTTAGGGACAAATGTTGGGAACTTAGAATTTGGGACTTGACTAATTCTATAACTATCAGGGAGCTTTAGGTTTAGAGATCCAGCCTCAAGCAAGAAGATGGAAGGGCAATGAAGGATGATTTCTGATATCACCCTTGGTTCCATATATATGCATACTTACATGCAAATGTGCACCTCCAGTCATGTACACACATACGTGCACAACATACATCCACTAGCTTGCTCTGGGGATTCCCAGGCTCTGTCTTCCACAGCTGGAATTACAGGCAGGCCAGCACATCTACCAGCATTTATGAGGGATCTGGGGATTCCGACTTCATGGAGCCCTTTGGTTTGTGGGCAGAGGGGAGCTAAGTGCTTTAACTGCTGAGCCATTTTTCAGCCTTCCTTTTCACATCTTTAAAAAAGAATGTACTGATGCTATAATGATCTACCATTGATTACAGGAATTATAATATTCTGAATAATAAAACTCTAAGTATATCTAATGAACTTTTTTCTTTATTTAGTGTGTGTATGTGCGTGAACGCATCAGAGGAACTGTGTATACCTATGGAAGCCCAAGAGTGACTTTGGAAATAATCTTGGATTGCTTCTACCTCCTTTTTACTTTGCTCTGGGATTTCTCAGGCTCATTTTCCATAGGGGGAAATGCAGACTGCTGCCATTTTCACCTGGCATTTTTATCTGGAATCAAGGATCTAAACTCAGGTCTGCCTGCTTTTGAGGCAGAGTCTTAACCCCTGAGCCATCTCTCCAGCTCCATGAACTTTTGATACATATGCTGGTATGGTGGTCTGCCAAAAGACAGAATTTTTGCAACCATTAGCTAAGAACTGAAGTACCAGTGTTTTTTTACAGAATATCATTTTTGCCAGGTTATGAGTTTTTCTTTATGGATTTTGGGTTATTCCTAACATAAGGTATGATTTTTTCAGACTTTTAACATTCATTTTTCAAATTTATGTCTTTTTCAAATAAATAAAGAACTATTACTTCAAGGAAAATGATAGTTACAAATGATAGAATTTGAGATTCCAAGAGAAAATAGCATTTTGGAAGTATTGTATTTGTGTTGAAGTTACATTGTTTTAAAATATACTGGCTTAAATGCTTCCAGATATTGTGGGTTCAAAGTTTTACAGTACCTAAAAATGATGAGATGTTTTGACTTAGGCTTGAAAGGTCCTCCACAGGCTCATGTTTTCAATGCTTGTTCCTCAGAATTTACACAATTTTGAGGGATAGACTATAGAGCCTTCAGATAGTGGAATCTAGCTGGTGGAAGTGGGTCACTAAGGGCAGGACTCTGCAGAGTGGACAGTTGCTGCTGTTAAGCTTCCATTGCCATAGACTGAGGTGCTCCCGCTACTGTGCATTCTCTGCCATGGTGGGTTGAAATCTCCCTAAACTGTGAGCTAAAATAAACCTTTATTCCCTTTGTTCAGTTGGATTACAATGATAGGAAAATTAACACATAGGAGGTAATAGTAATAATTGTTTGGTTAATGGAATATTTATACATTTAGAAAATCTATATAACTTACAAATTCACCAATCATGATATTGCAAAAAGGAAATATGAACAAAAGTTCCAATACTGGTACAAGATAGTCTAATAGATTTTAATTAAATAGAATAAAAATAATTCAATGATATATGTTTGTATTACATATTACAATAATTTTTAAGAACAGCTCTTAAATTCTGGCATAGTATCAAAGGAGAGTATGCAATCATTAATAGAAAAAACTACTACTGCAGCTGGAAAGATGCTCAGCGATTAAATCATATGCCTTGAAAGCACAATGATCTGAATGAAGATCCCCAGATCCTAAGTGGATGTGGGGGCCTGCCTATAATTCTAGTCCTGGAGGCAAAGCTTGTAAATCCCCACAGCAAGATGGTTAGACAGACTTAATTGAGACACAAGCTCACAACAGCAATGCATCAAGGATGATTCCCAGTACAACCTGGTCTGCACAGGCACACACTTAAGTGCAATCGTGTGCATACATCCCACATACAAACACACACATGCACACATATATACACACTCAAGTACTCCCTACAGACATACATGAAAAAAACTAAATACTATTGGAAGATTCTTTGCTTTTCTGCTTATATATAGAAGTGGAAACAGTTGTTTTTTCATATACCTCAACCAAAAATAACCTTCGTGCATTAGGTCACTTATTGAAGAGACTGATAGAAAAGTATGAAAATATGTTTCTTACTAATTTCTTTATTTCTTACTAATTTCTTTTTGTGTTAAAATACATGTTCATACAATGTTATTTAGGCTAATATGAAAAAGGTTAAAATTTTGAGATAAATTACTACCAGTCTTAATTTACATGATAAACCAAGACAGTTTTAACCTGTATCAGGAAAATATTTTTAGGATGCTCAGTATTTTTTAAGAGGATAATGGCATCCTGCAACCAAAACATTTGAGACTACTGTGTAGTTTATAGACATGGACACAAAATCTGAGAAAGTACAAAAGTCCCTATCTTATTTAGAGAGAAAAACTCGAGGAAGCAAGAAATAAGAGAGATGGCCAAAAGATACAAATTTCAGCTTCACAAGGAGCATATTTCTCAGATTACTGTTGCATATAGTAATCACAGCCAACAATAGCACACTGTACTGAAAATTATTAAGTACATTTTCAGTGTTCTCTCTGAAGAAAATGAGAAAAGCAATTCCTTCATCTGAAAGCAATCCCACCATTTCCACCTGGTGTTTTTACATGGGATCCAGGATCCAAACTCGGGGCCTTCTGCTTGCGAGGCAGATGCTTAACTAGTGAACCATCACTCCAGCCCAATTTGCTGGTCTTAAGGGAAATTCACTGCAATTAACCACCATTTATGAAAATGCCAATCTTTTCTAATAATCCCTTATTAGAAAGTATTTTTAGGGTATAAAATTTTCTGCATTTTATTACTTGTCTAAAGTTTCACCATTCTGAATGCTAATGCTCTGGTACTTAAATCATACTTCATCAAAGTTGTGAATTTAAAAGTCTAGATCATTTCTTTTAAATTGAGGATTCTGGTTTTGTTAAGACCAGTAACAAAACACTTCATTAGTGATTTGTTCAGTCCGTTGCTCTTATCTGCCTAGCAAATGTTGCAGGGACTATATATGTGGCTATGAAATGACAGTAAACTGTTAAGGTTCTGACATGAACACTGAAATCACCAAAGCAAGATTAGGCAACATCAGAAAGACTGAGGTTGGCTGGGTAGATAGCTGGGTTTCAGAATCTTGGTTTACTCAAATTAGCAATAAGCACCTTTTGCTTTTTATGTATTAGAATTTTCATTCATTTTTCAAATATAGGAAATGGTCTATTTCACTTACTATAGTCTTATCAAATCATGTATACTTTTTCTTTAAAATGCTCATAAATTCTATTCTGTCAAAAAGGAACTTGTTTTTCATGAACTAATTTGAAAAGAAAAACATTCCAACATAGTACCTTCAAAGATTAACTTTCATGCCATGAATCTGTCATTTTCAAAGGACATCTGACATTGATCATGCTAGTATTAATCTTTTACCTGACTCATATGGAATGGAAAACAGAAGAGGATAAGGTCCAGAGTGCTTCTCTGTACAAGGACACTTGAATCCTGCACTGAAGTGCTTACTGCTTCTACCTGGAAAATATGAGAGTTTTTAACATTGTTGGGAAATGTTTGCCATGGAAATGTAATTTCACCAAAGCCATGCAAATCAAATGTACATTAACTGATGAACAGATAATCTATTTGTATTATCATGTAATAATCAAATTGCATTGCTATAAAACACAATATATGGCAACATAAACAAACCAATGATATATACAGAAAATGGATGAATTTCAAATATGCTATAAAGAGTAGAAAAATTAACATTTAAAAACAACGATTAGTAGCTTTCAACCTATATTAATAGTCTAGAAAAAGTAAAACTATAGAAATGAAAAAGGAGTAGTGTTTCCAAGAGTGTGGAAGTACAGAGGAAGAAAACACAAGTGGCACGATTCTTTTTGGAGTGATGAACTTTTTAATCATCATTGAAGTGTGCTTATATGACTGGATATCAAAGCTAAAACTTGAATATGTACGCAGGCTAATTTTTGTGAATGCACATCATACCTGGACAACTCTTAATTAAAATTTGGCACAAACATCAGTCACAGCATTATATGAAAAGACAAAATACTTTAAATTTTGAAAATGACCTGATGTTTTACTTTTAATTTTTTTGCTCACTTTAATATTACTGCATTTAAAAAGATTTTTATGTTTTCAATCTCAAAATTAAAAGGAAAATATAAGTAGTTTGTGCAATATTTTGCTGTCTTTTATTTTCTGTGTTAGTGTTATATCTTCTCTCACAAACCCCACACGGAATTTGGCTATACTGATTCATCCAAAACTCGTCTTCCTTATAAAGAAAAGTATGATTGAAGATGAAGGTCCATGTTGGAATATAATAAATGAAGCTAGGTTAAGAGTAACAAGCACAAATGTCTTTTTCATAAAAATTAAGATGAAAATCCCCAACTACAAATATTCTGGTTGTCAGCTTTCTTTGACGACAAACTGTATGCTGCATAAAAACAAGAACGTCACTGAAGGCATGGTCCTCAGTAACTGTCTCTAATGAATACTTCGGCTATGAACCACCACATTTTTAGACCTACCATGAGCTCAATATCACTGCCAATTATATAAAGTTGATCTTCCATAGAAAGCTTCCTATTCAGATGGGCAAGAACATATGTGATTCCAGGTAATCGGACGGCAGGACTGGTGAGAAGACTGCCCCAAAGTGCACTGTAGAAGGCTGACTGGTCTACTGCAGCAGCAACCTTTTCTAGCAATGTATTTGTTCTAGAGCACAAAATAAAAAGACATAAGAAGGAAAACATGGTATCATATTCAAAGAAATAAATCACTGTTTTCTTCCAACAACACAAAAACATCCATGGTATAGTCACATGTTTCATTGTTATTAGGCTGGAAGAATACACTTCACAGTCAGAGAACTGGGTGTTCAGTGCTGGCTCATTTAGATTCATTATAGACGTAATACATCTATGCTGATTTTCACCAAATCTTACTAAAATGATACTAGATAGTTTACAATAACATAAATTAGGCATCAATTTATCTACTCATTCAAGAATCAAACTCAAGAACCCTTTATAGAATATATATGCAATGCTTAGCAAAACATAAATCATAGGATGCTGTACACATAAAGATCTAAGTTGTAGCCAGAAATCCGATTATCTTCAGGATTAGATTCTTACTGCATTATGAAAACATTTGAAATATACTATAATACCTGGTCAGTGAACTTGAATAAATAGTTTAAACTTAAATCATTAAGTCTACTCATAAGGTAAATACAGCATTTTTTAGTTTGTTACCTAAACTCTATCTTTTTAGTAAGGACATAAATAATGAAGGCTATCATGCATCATCTATAGCTATTATCTCTTAAGAAATGTAGGCTCTAAAACAGATCTGATCATTTTCTGTGAGAAGTTCAAGGTTCAGGAATATCATGGCAATGGTTAGTGAAAGCACTAAGCTTGGTACATGGGCTCATTTTTTTACACTTCATTAACCTAAATGTCTATTTGTTGTATTATTAAATTATAAGCCACAACTTATTTTTCCATTTTCATGTGTATGCATATGTGGGGCATCACATGTGTAAGCATGCTTGCATATGTGTAGAAGCCTGAGGTTGGTATTATGAATCATAGCTGATCACTTTTCCACTTTATTCCACTTTATTCAGGTTGGGTCTCTAATTAAATCTACAACTCAACAACAGGGCTAGTCTGCTGACCTAGTTTACTCTGTGGGTTCCTATTCTCTGTTTTTCATGGTTGAAATTTCAAGTAGGACATTGTACCTGCCTAACATTTCAAGTAGGACTTTGTAATCTCAATTCTAGTCCTTTTGCAAGGAAAGCACTTAACTTCAGAACCATTTCCAAAGCCCTGAGTCACAATTTTTTGAGTGATACATGAGAAAGATTAATTTCTACTGAAGTAGACTAATTTCATTTTACAGTAACACAAAAACATAGGTAATCTTTTATAGATGAGGAAACTGAATGATTTGAAAGCTTGATACATTATAACAACTTTTACTGTTATTGAAATCCTAGAAGATATTTGCTTCACTGCTTAGCATAATCCATTTTTGTGATGTTAAAACGTAGTTAAAGGATGTTTGCTATAACAAATCCATGATCTCGATGACATAGTTGCACCAAACCTCTTTTTACCTCTCATAGTATTCTGATCCTTCTTCTAAGCCAGGAAGAATGCCAGTTAGCAATCCCTGCAGACCAGGTTTTAGAGTTTTACCCAAAGGCAAGTAATATATCTCATACAGACTGAGCAATGTTGGCTTCACAGACATAGCAGCATTTGCAAGAAGAGGAAATAATCCAGAGCTGTTAAAAAAAATAGCAACAATACTAATTCATGTTCAGCTATATGTACATATTGAAGTTTTTATTTTTGATGAAAGAATAAACTAGAGTGAATAACTCAAAATAATACATGTATATGGATGTTTTCTATATCTACTTAACCAAACCAGCTCTCTTACCTGCACTTCTATAGGGTGCCAATTGGAGGATGTCACTTGACTAAGAAATTTCACATTTTCTGAGGAATTCTGATTTCTCCTGATGTACAAGTATGTGCTGCTAGCTAGGGTGATTCTCATTTTCCTATCTCTCTTTTCTTTTACCTGAGCTCGCAACCTGATCCCCAGCTATTTACAGTCCTATATAAAATCAAGTTTCAAGCACTGGGAGGTGGGAGAGATCTCACTCAGACTGATTCCACCCCTTGCCCCTATCTACCTGTCTCTCTGATCTTATCATCTGTCTCCTGTGAATTATTTTTTCTTTTATTTCCTGACTGCCCAGGGACTTATCTGTGAGTACAATTATTTGGAATTAATTTTATTGATATCATTTAAGACAGATGAACTTTTTTATATAAACGTAGGTACTTCCTAGTTGTTTTGCAAAGTACTCATATTTCATGATTACAAAAACGAATTTTTCCCTTTCCCCATAACCCTGTTCCATCTGGGAATGTGGGTGATGCCATTTTAAAATACGCCATTACTGTCATCTTCTGGTCAGAAGCTAAGAGTCTAGGAGTGCATCTGAGCCTTCTAAATAACTTGCCAACCTTCAATTAACCTTCAAGTCACTCTTCTACATTCTTTTTTGGTTTTTTCCTAGGTAATTTTTAATAAATTCTATCTCCACTATAACATCTCTCTCACCTCATCATAATGGGTATACTTCATAACTTTCTGAAGGTCACTACCTTGAGTAAAAACCTTTCATGGGATTTCCTGCTGCCAACGTGGCTTTCAGTATCTTTTTAGACTTGGCGGCTGCATATTCTGTTTAACCCATGTGCAAAGAGCTATAGACCACCTCTGCCAACATGTATTTTAATTAACTTTTGATTTATTAACTTTTGATTTGAAGCCTATCACCTATCGACTTTTAAGAGTGGGGAAATATATATGAATGTATGTATTCAATATCTATGTACATAAGTATATATGCTTACAAGTATGTTTCTTCTCCATTTTATCACCTATGTACTCTTCAATCATGCATTTATACATAAGATACAAACACAAAAAGGTAAGATTTAAGATCCTAATTTTAACCATTAGGAAAGAACATTAAGTGACAGACTACACAGGAGGTAAGAGAATATGAACAGAGTTAACAAGATGTATAACTTATATCTCAGGTTTACGAGAATGATAGAAGGTGGTACCATTTGCTGACCTTTGTATACCATGGGAAGTGTAGATTTATAGAAAGAAAGCATTAGCTTACTTTTGAACAGTTCAATAGTTGCCTTTAAAGATCCACACAGAGATGATAACACATAAGACAAGAGTTTACAGCTAGATATATCAGTTTAGAAGTCAGCACGTAAAAAGACAAACTGTGTTTACACACAGGTGTGGAAATAAAGAAATGCAGGCCAAAAGATACAAGATAGTTGGAAAGTAGCAAAAAATCTCTTAATTCAAATATTTAATGCTGACATAAAAAATTTTAAAGAATCTTTCAAAATTTAATCTTTAATATAGAAAACAAAATAGTTTAGTAATGTATTTTTTAATAATATATGCAATTAGTAAAATTATTCTTACCTATATAAAAAAAGATCTTTGGCAAGTCGCTTAGGTCCAATGATTTTGAAGATGATTTCATATGTTTCAAGTGCCTTCCGATGAACTCCACCTGGTAATGCTGGATGGAGACACTGAGCTAGGCGTTTGCCTATGGTCAACTTTTTGGGTACTACCTGGTACTTGGCATTGTTTTGTAATACCTTGAATAAGAAAACTTTAATTCAGTTTAAAAAATGTTTGATTTTATCATAAATATAATCAGCATACGTTTTTCACAGTCATATCAGTCAATACATTTAAAATTAAAATGGAGGATATTAAAAAGTATTCAATTGGAGGATATTAAAAAGTATTCAATTGTATAAAATAATCATTACATACAACATAATGCATTCTTAATGAAAAAAATACTTTGTAAAATAAATCTGTTGCACAAAAAGGTACTGTCTTACAAATCTTTAATATGTGAATAAGAAAGACAGAATGTCCTGAGTCAGCCATTTGTTCTTTTTTAATGTATATGTGCAGATTGTCAACCCTAGACTTTATCCTATTTGTTGAAATTCTTTGACAAGTTTTTTGTGTGTATGTGCGTGTATTCCTCACCTTGTTTCACCATGATCTTAAGTTAGTTTCAGCAATGACCAGAGTATCTTTTTTAAATTTTATTTATTTATTTATTTTGTGTGTGTGTGTGTGTTTACATGTGTGTTTATGTGTGTGTCAGAGGGCACTATATGTCCCTGTGAGGGAATCAAGAGTGACTTTGGGAATCATCTTTGATTGTTTCCACTTTTTTGCTTCACTCTGGGATTTCCCAGGCTCTGCCCACTAGGACAGGCAGCCACCATTTCCACTTGATGTTTTACATGAGACCTGAGATCCAAACTCAGGACCTTCTGCTTATGAGGCAGAGTCTTAACCCCTGAGCTATTTCTCCAGCCCCAGAATATCTTACTTTTTGCTATCTAGGTAAGTCTTTTTAAAAATAATGATTAATGAAAATGATTAATGGAAAACTGAGTACATACATAATTGGGCCAATTAATTTCCATAACTTAATAAGTTGCCTTTAAAAATGGTCTGAAGGTATTGTGGTCCTCATGGATGGGAACTGGATTTGGTTGGGTTTTTGAACAGCTTGAGGTCCCTTTATATCTCTGTATTTGTATGTTGTGGAATATTCTGATGTATTTCTGTTTATGAATTGGGAATTTTGTTTCCTACACAGTGTTGTGAAGTCTATTCCTATTTTAAGTTTTTTTTTTTTTTTAAGTAATAAAGCTTTTTAAAAATAGTCCCCAGGAAGTCTTCAAAGAGACTTTGTAATCTTTTGGAAAGGGAAAGAAACTAGATTAATTTCTTGTGGATTTTTTCAATTTTTCAAACCTTTAATGGTAAATATATGAATACATCTAATTTCAAGATAAGGCCTTAGCACAGTGAAAATTAAAGCTTTTCTTCTTATGATATCAGAGTGAGTTTATTTTGTAGTGAGTTATCATTTTGAAATCTAGTGCCCTTCCTGTGTATATGATAAATTTCTTCCTTAATAATTGCATGTGAAACTATTTGATGTTAAAGTAGTTACTGTAAAAGTACTTTTTTCTATTGAGTCTTTTCGATTTTTAGAAGCTTTCCTAATGAATGATAACTATCTCAAAACTATGGTTGTGAAGTGAGAAAATAGTGATCAAGTCAGAAAACAAAAATAGGATCAAAATGAAAAGCTAAAAGTTGATTAGAGACTCTACTATGGCTGAAATGAGATATATGAAGGTTCATTCCAAGCCAGGTCCAAGGTCTAAGGATTGTATAAAGAGTTGCCTTAGTGAAAAGTACTAAATCAGGGCTGGAGAGATGGCTCAGGGTTTAAACTCGCATGTGAGCAAAAGAACCTGAGTTCCAATCCCAGATCCCCGGAAAAAAACACCAGGCAAAAGTGGTGGCACAGTGCACTTCCAGCTCTGGAAGGCAGAGCCTGGGAAATCCCAGAGCAAAGCAAAAAGGAAATAAAAGCAATCAGGGATGACTCCAACATCATCATTGGTCCTTCACAGATACACACAGTCTCCTGCCCCCAACACACACAAAAGTATCGCATCATAACTAAATCTTGCCCAGATACAAAATGTTCCTTGCTGCTGGATTTATAGCATTTATAAAGAATATGGTGGGTACTTTTTTCATCTGCAGCTTTTCATTTTTGTGTGAGGAAATCCAGAACTTTCTCTGATGCTCAATTACAGAAACTTACTTGTCCTCATAGTTAACTTATATGGTTACCAATCTTGCAGTAATAATGATAACTGTTTTCAAGCACCACTGTTTCTTTGGGAAACAGTGGTAATGATGTGCCTGTGTATATACAAGTGTGCAACTCATAAAACAATATGGTACTAATCAAGAGTAGGCTGAGGTTTGGCTAAGTTTTTAATATTTTTTACTACTAGATTTAAATAAATCAGATATACATATAGATTTCTTTTATAGATGTCTTTCTTTTATAAAGTGAGTAGGACAAACATACCTTATTAAGTTTTCCAAGTGCTGATATCAAATCTGCCCATTCACTGGAATATTCAAAATTCTTAAGTGCTTTGTCAATTGCAGCTACATAGTTTCTGTATTTGGAGTCACTCAATAACTCCAGCTCTTCTGTGTTCATCCTCCCACAATGTTCCACTAGAGACCAGCTTCAAAGTCATGCAAAACCATTCCCTACACATTCAGAAAGAACCAGTTACAAAGCAAAGTATTGAAATGAGTTTATATGCTCTTCCTAAGGCAATGGCTAATTTTAAAGTTTCTTGAAATTTGAAGTAGTCAAAATTCTATTAAGCTAGTATGATGCTAGGGTGATGGCAATATTGAAATGCAAAGATAACTACTTTTTCAATCCTTCTAAGAAACTAAGAGAATGACTTTAGGCCTTCAGAAAAAAATTTTCTGATGCTTATTTCAATGTGGAAATCATATTATTTCTGACATTTGTTGATGGGTCATTTCTGATATATACATTCTTCTACTTTGTTTTGATAGTAAAATGCAGGAAGATAGGTTAGTATCTATAGATAGAAAAAGACTGGTAGTATCTACAGCACAGGAGAAAAAGAAACCCTGAAAAAATGTCCATTTTGAAGAACTATTTTATTTCATTAACAAATATGGTTCATTTGGGATTGGTGAGCTAGCTTAGCAGGTAAAGGCACGTGTGCAAATCTGAGGACATGAATTTAATCCCCAGAGACTACGTGGTGGTGAAAACCAACTTCTAAAAGTTGTCTTCTGACCTCCACACATGTTATGACATGTGTATACCTTCACTGTCACTCATGAATAAAATATATAGAAAGATTTTAAAAATTGGCATTTACTATGAAAAATCACTGGATATCTGGAATCGAGCTAATTTTGAATCAAACTGACAAGTATATGTAGAACAAATCCTTGCTATTCCGAAAGTCCTCTGCCTCTTGAGTTTGACTCAGTCTCAGTGACGAGGCAGAAGAGAAGATGGTGGCCATCAACAGGTCGTGAAGGCACTTCAGCTTCCTCTTACTCAAGTCTTAGATCACTAGGCTCTGTGTAAGTCAGCGGCTGTATCACATAAGGAGGAACTGAGGCTTTCTGCTATCCCTTTGTGAGGGAATGGGATTAGAAACAGACCTTCCATCTTCAAACTTGAATGATTAGACTGAAGGCCCCACTCTACATCTTGAATGTTCCTTTATAAGATCCAAAATTAGTACACAGTAATAGATAGCTAATATAATACCAATGACTTAATTGAGGCTCTATTTAATAATCAGCATAGATTCTCCTTCACTTTTTGTACCTAACTGACTGTATCTTTTTTAATTTCTAACTGCCTGTATCTTTTCCTATGAACTAGGTTGGGGGTCTCCGGAAAGATCTAAGAATAGGCTTCAGGGGCTGCCAACCAAGTTTAATCTTCTTTCCAATATAATGAAAACCCACTTACAAAAATAAATGACTCCTTCACACTTGTACAAAAATTGCATTAAAATGAATCACAGATTAGAGAGAATTGTGTAGGAGAAGGAGTGTCAGTAATGGCGGAAGAAAGATAAGAGAGGGTGGAGCAAAAGTAGTCAGAATGTATCATATACATATATGAAATTATCACAAAACAAAATAAACACCAGATTTAAATGTACCAGAACTACAAAAATTCTTAGGACAAAAATATAAGAATAAACCATAAACTAAGCATAGACAGTATTCTTAATAATTATCATAATTAGATACAGGTGTCAACCTGACAATGAAAGCTTGAGCTCTAAGCATAGTTGTGAAGAATTAGTATTTGAGTTGAGTGCTGGGCAAGCCTATAGGATATGATTGATTGATTGATTGATTGGAAGGGTCTAGCCCATGATGGGTGGGCATTGGGCAGGTGATAAGATGGAGGGAACTGGTTAAGAAAGTGTCTTTAGGTGTATTTGGCCAGACTGGTCTGGTAAGCAAGGATTATCCCTTTGTCAGCAGTCCTGAAGATAAATGGATATGGTGTGGCCAGTTTCTTTGGTGCCTGGTATAGGTGTGGAATGTCCTGGAGTTAAGAACTGTAAATGGACCATCATAAGAAAGAAGAAAACCCCTTAGCTGTTTTGTTATGAATTTATTGCAACAATGAAGGCTGTGACAATAATATTTCAAAAAGAGAAGAAAAATTAGAAAAATTGGGTTTAATCATAAATAAAAATTTCTGTGCTGCAAATGATACTATCAAAAAAGTAAAAATAGAACTAAAAGGCTCTTTCTCTTACATTGATAAAGCAACTGAACTGTAACACTCAGCATTTCAGGGTAATGGCAATCAAACTATAAGACAGTATTTCATACCCAATGGGATGGTTATATAGGTAAAAAATATTGGCTAATATAAAGTTAAATTAAATATTCATATGCTTTTGAAGGGAACATAAATTGGTATGTAGCATCACTGAAACAGCATGACAATTCTCAAAAGGTTAATACGAAATTACCGTAAAACCAAAATTACCAGGAATTCTTCTACTGTTAAAAGTATGCATACAACCCCCAAAAACAAAAACATGTGTCTTCTCAAAAAAATCTCTACATCACTGTCCCTAGTAGCATAATTCATGAAAACCTAAAGAAGGCAATAACTCATTATTGACTAATACATAGATAATAACATTGGAATATTATTCAGCCATAAAAAGAAAAAAACTACATACTGGAATGAATATACAAGAATCTTGAAAAATGCCATTCACAAAAGACCACATATTGCATAATTACATTTATATGACATTTCAAAATAGACATGTGAGAGAAAAAGTAAGGTAATAGTGCTTAGGATGAAGGAGATGATGCACTGGGAAAGACGGAAGGTAAACTTTGAATATACAGGTTTTTCTTCATGATGATAAAAATATACACAATAATATGTATTTATACACAGTATAAAATCATAGTACTGGTTAGATACTGTGTAGATACTGAAAACCATTAAATTATATATACATTTTAATTGAGTAAATCTCATGGCATGTAAACATATCCATGTATTAATCCACCCCTAAAAAAATAATAAAAGACTGTAGAGATCTGAGAATAAGCTTAAATGATGTGCAAGATTTTTATCTTATATTTTACTGGGAGTCTCACTTTGATAAGTGATATTATATTCTCAAGCTACATATTTTCCATAATCACAAATGTTAAACACTAGAGAATACAGCATATGTAGTATTAGAAAATATGTTTGTGGTGAAAACGGGAAAATTCTATTAATTACATCTAAACTTCTTGGTAAATGTGAGAAGTAAAACTTCATTCTTTTATTCACAAAATACAAGCAGAAAATTACCCTGAAAGTGGTCTGAAGAATCAAAGTATGGGAATTATTTTCATCATTTCCAAGTAGTATGGGTGCTAGGAAGAGAACATTGTTCATCTCGAGACCATTTCAATTCTCAATCAGAAGTAGGAAAGAAGAATTGAGAAAAAACCAACAGTCAGAATCTATCTTTTTTTTTTTTTCCAAAATGGTAGACATTTGACCACAGGAGCTTAAAATAATATAAAGTTTGTGTGTGTGGGTGTGAAATCACTTCACCAAGTAACTTCCTGTTCTGGACTCCCAGAGTACCAAATCAAACATAAAACCGTATTTTAAAATATTCTGTGGAACTCGAGGTGATTATCAATCAAGGAATTAATTTTGCTTTATAATTTCTCTACTACATCAGAAGATTTTGAGTTCAGGAATTGTCTTACATTTCTGCATTCTGGACAACACAACACTATGAGTTTCATTTAGATGACGAGGAATAACAGAAAAATTATGTAAGCTGTTTGACTGTCGATCTGTGGTTCCTAATCTTTACCTTCACTGTAAAGGTCTGCTACATCACATTCTACCAACAAGCTACATCCCCAGTCTTTCAATATTTTACAGGGTCTTGCTAGGTTACTCAAGGTGGTCTCAAAATTGTAATCCTTTTGCATCAGTCTGAGGAGCAGTTGGGATTACAGCCATGCACCACTTAGTATTTTTAAAAACTCTGTTTAACCTTTAACACACAGAGAACAAGGAACTTCAGATTAAAAAGATTAACATATTAAAGCCACACTGTGCTTAGTAGATATAGGTATTAACTTGAAAACTGAAGGCTGGGCTCTGAGCACATTTATGAAGAATTAGTAATTAAGGCAAGTCCTGAGCAAGCCTGCAGGAGATTTTTTAGTTAATGAGAGAAGAGTCAGTAGTCCATGGTCAGTGAGACCATTCTCTGGGCAGACAGCTACGGAGAAGACTCGGTAAGTTGGCCTATGGGTTGAGAAGACAGCTCAGGGGCAAAGCCAAGGTGAAAGGTAAAGACTGTGGACCCAGAGTACAGATCCACAGATCCCAAGTGAACACCTGCAATTCTAACCCTGAAAGGCAGAGCCTGGGAAACTCTAGACCAAAGCAATAAGGAGAAGAACAAGTCAGGATAATTCCTGATGTCAACTTAGGTCTCAGCAGACACAGGTATCAAATGCCTTCTGGTACACACGTACCGCTCCTACTCATCTCTCCACACACGCACACACACACAAATGTTAGCACACTTCAGCAGACTTACCCTTCTTTCAGCAATAACCTGTGAATATGGTGTGGGGAGTTCCCTCAGTTGGTATGAGGTATCCCTACCAAGATGGGCTATAAAGTATAACAGAGTATGCCATCAAGAATAAAACTGCCTTGTTCTTCTAAGCTGTTTGGTTATGAATTTGTCAGCAATGTGTTTCACTAGCAGTAAATGGAAAAAGGCACACGCACAATAGGGCAATTTTTTTTTCACTTGGCAAAATTTCTAGAATAAGATGTAACACATTCACTTTAAAGATATTCAGTGCACACAAAAGATTAACCTAACAATTTAATGTTTTCCTATTAATAAAAAGGGGTCATTTGTCTATATAATCAGAGTAACAATATAATTTTTAACATTGATATCTCAATAGACATATTCTTTGTAAACACTTGTATATGTGACACAAAAAATCAATTATTGAAGACCACCTAAGTTTGTGGGTCTGTCCCTATCATGTTTAGTTAGCTAAGTATAGAGCTGAGTCAGGTAAGAAATATGGGGGCACAGCTCAGTTGGTAAAGTGCTTTCCCAGAAGCAGGAGGAACCTTAGGTCTCAGAAACCACATTTGAAGAGTTAAGGTGGGCTGGGAAAATGGCTCAATGGGTAAAGTTCTAAAAGGTTAAAACAGATAACTCACACACTATACCCCCCAAAAATCTATCAGAACTGAAAGAAAATTTTAAAAAAATTCATCCATGATACAAAAGAAGACTAAAGGAATTTATGATTACTAAGCTAGTTCTAAAAAAGTGAAAGAATATTTTGAACTGAAGAGAAAAACAATCCATGAGGTCACAGAAAACAGACCATGCTACAATGATAATTAGGAAGGACAGTAGAGAAGCAAACCAAATAGCACAGACTCTCAGTGCCAGGTGTGGGCTACTTCCCTAAGAATTCCTGTCAGGGAAGTTCCAGAGATCCCCCCAAAATGGCACAGGTTATTGCCACTGTTTTGGTTGCCAACTGTAACTAAATAGTTAAGACACCACCAATGAAGAAAGGCATCAAACACTCTGTTGTTGGGCATCAAGAAATCCAGCTAGACTGGGGAATCCCCTCTAGGCTGGCTAGCTTTTGTAGTGTCAGAAAGTGCTATGCAGGCCGTGGAGGAAGACAAGATATCAACAGTCTTACCCAACTCTAGCCCCTCCATGCCACAATACTGCCATGCCGGGCAAGATATGGTCACTGGTACAATAGTGCATGACTATCATGGGAGTGACTGAGCGCTTTCTGATAGGATGTGAGACTTCGCAGGAAGAATTCACACCTGGTCCTGCAAACCTGATCAAAAGCGTGTAATTGGTGAGGTCATAGACCACAGGGGAGAACTTGACCACTGTTTTTTGCTCACACCAGTTTATGTTCATACCCATGGATTAGTGCTTTTCTCAATCTTGATCAGAGAAGTTTCTGCAGTGAGCAGCAGTTAATACAGAGACTCATAACTGATTGATTCAATGCTGGGTTCTCAGTTTTAAATGAAGCATCTGTACAAACCTTTCCCCAACCTTCCCCCAACCCTCCAAAGTTCAGGAAACATTGTGGAAGAGAGAGCAGGAAGAATGCATGAGCCAGAGGATGGGGAGAAGTGCTGTGAAATGCTATCTGCACAGCATTAAATGGCCGCTGCATTCATGAACTCAGCAGCTGTGGTTACCTGTAGGAACATTCCAACATGAACAGGAAGGAGCTCATCGGGTCCTACTTTCAACTGGAGAACTGTTGACAGTTGATGGCTGAAGAGAGAAGAGTCATATTTCTATAGGGGTGTGGGCATTGTTGGGTTGACCATGGTCCAGTAGATTGCCTCACACTCACGTATATGAAGGCAACACTACTGAGAACCAGTGGTTAAATAAAAATGAAGAGGACATGAAGGAGAGAGGAGAGACATGTTTGGGGAGAATTCCAGGGAAAGTAGGAGGAAAAAGAAGGCAGATATTATCAAGATATACTGTATGTATGTATGAAATTGTCAGAGTAAAAATATAACAAAAATAAGGACTTACTTTCATCTTCGTATTTACCTTGTCGTGGTTTACTAACATAGTTGTGACAGACCCACGTGACACTCAGCAAGAATGACTTAAACCATATGCAAATACAATACTTCCTATATTATATCAAAATGATATTATGCTATGCTGCTTTTCCAGAAAGATCACAACATGCACAAATATTCAAGAAACATAGGAAGTAAAAGCAATATCCTCTAAGCAAAGGATTAAAGCCCAGAGCCTTGCACAAAGCCTAGTTCTAAGAATCCTTTGCAGCCTAATGACTTAAACTAAGAAATTTCCTCAAACTTGAAATTCCTCATGCTAAAAGGAGGCAAGAACTACCTCAATGACTGTCAAAACATAGAAAATGTTTAAAAGCAGTTATTATCTCCTTTATTTACTATGAAATCAAAGCAAACAAGCTGATTATGGGTGAATTTATTTTAATCACGCAATGCAACAGTTCTGAGTTTGTTGGCAACGAATTATAAAACTGAGGACTATAACTATCATATCCTGAGTGGACCTGTGAATGGGAAGGAAATCTTGCTTTTTTATAGTGAGCTTTTATTTGTCTTTATTAAAAGCAAGGCATGGATAATACTCAAGAAAAAAGCTCTGACTCTGTAATGAGCATACAGAGGTTCTTCTTTCCTTAGTTTTTTATTGGGTTGGACAGATGGCTTAGGGGTTAAGTCTCAGCCTCACAAACAGAAGGTCATAAGTTTGGATCCCAGATCCCATGTAAAAACATCAGCTAGAAATGGCAGTGGCCTGTACTTCTGGCCCTGGAAGGCAGAGCCTGAGAAACTCCAGAACAAAGCAAAGAGGTAGTGCAATCCAAGGTGATTCCCAAAGTCATCCTTGAGCCTTTACAGGTACACACAGTGTCCTCTGACACACAAACACATATACACACAGACATACACTGAAAAAAAAAAAAGGAAAAACAAAAAAGCAAGCAACCTTCATTTTGTCTTATGTCCAGCCCAAGATGAGGAATAACTAACTGCTATCTCAACACATACTTTTCTAGTTTTCTTAAAACATCACTTCTCAAAATCAACATCCTGTCTGTTCAATGACAAATGATGATTGCTTAATGTCAAAAGACAAATCTAAATTATAGATGAGAAATAAAGAAGCAAATTAATTTTTACAATTAAATGTAGCAGATTGAGTTAATCAAATATTTATTTACAAGAAAATATTTAATATGTGTGTGGGGGGGTGCTCTTCTATGGTGCACATGTAGAAGTCAGAGGACAACATCTAGTTGTTTCTTGCCTCCCATCATAAGACTGGATCTCTTGGCCTTTGCTGTGAAAGCTGGGCTCAGGTCCACCTCCCATTTCCTGGAGGTGCCTAACATTACAGACTCTGTGTTACTGTATCTGACTTTTACATGGATGTGGGGTTCCAAACACAGGTTGTCAGGTTGGTTACCTGTAGGAACATCCTGAACTCTATAGTTTTTATTTAATTACTAATTTAACCATAATGCCTTCAGCATTTAAAAATTAATAAATGAGAGCTAGGGAGATGGCTTAGCAGCACTTGGGCTTAAAATGCCAACCTCACAATCAAAGCAAAGTAGGTTTGTAGGTGTATCTGTAATTCTAGCCTTGAAAGGGGAGACTGGGAGCTCCCACACTAAGCTGTCTAGTCAGATTATCTTTGGGCACTTGGTTAGAGATCCTGTCTCAAAAAGTATAAGGTAGATGAGCGATTGAGGATGATCCCTCATATCAACTCAGGCATCCACATGCACACATAAGTGTACACATATTTGCATATTCTCACACATGTAAACACACACAGGAAAATAGAAAAGGGGGGGAAATGTCAGTGCTAAAACAGACTAATATGAATAAGGCACTCTGAAAACAGAACAGAAGTAAACTCGGAGGCATTTCTTTAAAAAGAATTAACCTGATGAGAAGCAGAAACAATATAAGGTACTGATTATGGTAAAATATGTTTTTCAGAGTCTCCTTATAAGAATGACCACTTTTCAAAGCACTTATGAGACTTAAACTTATAATACCTATTCTTCAGTCTATAAGTTTTCTTACTGTAACTCAGCATTCTAAAACAAGAAATATAACCTATAAACACTACTATTGTTTCTTGAATTTTCTTCTTTTACTTCATTACTGTATTTACATTACAGTACCATCATCTCCTATATTTTTGTGACCAGTACTACTTTGATTTCATAGGAAATAAAGGAGATAATGACTGTTTTTTTAAAAAATGCATAAATGTGCCTATCTTTCATGATGGACCTTCACCTGTGGAGTCATACTTTAATCACTTTCACATTCTCCCAGAACCAATTACTGTTAGCAGTGAAAAGCATTTTGAGCATGCTAATCCTTGCTAGAAATTCAAAAAGCAGATATGAAAATCCACAAAAAGTGTTTTAGTTTTCTTAGCATGTAAGAAATTTCCTTGTCATAATTGTGATATTCAGTTCCTTAGAAATGAAATCTATGCCCTTAGTCATGATAAAAGTCTTTTCATCAATGGCAGTCAGAAATTTAATTCTGTCATTCTTCCTTTTGTTCCCACCATGCAAAACCTAGTCAATTGTTCAAGACATGCTTCCTTCACCTATGACTTTGCTTCTTACTGCTACAGATTTCTAGCAGAGGAGACTTAAAACACTGTGACTCTGAAAGGTTCCTTATGATTCAACTTCTAAAGTGGCTCACTCTTCAATCAGTCCCTTTTTCAATACTTAGAAATAAGGCTTATATTATACTATACAATTTTAAAATTTATGTTTGTGTTTTTAAGTCTTAAAATTACTTTGAATTTATAAAATAAAAATGTACCATCTTCTGATTAGAGTTAAGGCCTGCTAGTCAGAATGAAATACATTTCTATTACTATAAACTAAAACAAGTACCTGTGAAAGGGAAGAAAATAGGTCACAAGAGTCTGAATCTTTAGCTAGGAAGACACTACAACAAACTGTTATGTTATGCTACCTGTTATTATATCCATAGATTGGAAAAGCACTTAGCACTTAACCTAGAAGTCTTCTTTTGTAAGAGAAGGTTTTTATTACTAAAAAGCATGACTTACCAAAATGCAGAAAGTAAGTTTTTGTGCCCTGCTTGTCCCTCAACAGGATGTATAAGCCTCACCCACCACCCCTAGGCCAGGGGACATTGCAGAAGAGAGGTCAGCAAGACTGTAAGAACCTAAAGTGGGAAGTGGTGGCCATACATTATCTCCTGGACCTGACACAGTCGTGATATACAAGATTTCGTGGCAGATACATATAATTACATAGGAATCAACATCTTACCATAACATTAGAAAGATCTCAAGAAACTCCACACCTCTCTGAGAGACTGATGAGGAGTAATGCTGATAGGGAAGTAAAGGAGGATGCTCTCCTCAATGATATATACACTGATCTATGATACTTGCTGGAGCATGAATCAGGTCAGCCACAAGTCATCACAGACTAGATGAAACCCAGTAGGCCACACAAGTGAAAAGATTTGAAAATAAGGACTCTATAAAGGAAGAGGATAGATTGCAAGAAAAAAAGGAGGTAGAGAGGTGGGATCTGGGACTAAGGGTTGAAAATATTATAAAGTCAGTATATTCATATATACAACATTAATAAAATTTAAAAGTTACCATCTTAGTCACTGTGTATTATATTCAGTAGTCATAAACATATGCAACATAAACATATGGTTTTCTCATTTGCAAAACTAAAGCTCTCTATATCCATTAAATAAGTTCTACCTCTCACTATCCAATTCCTGAAAACTATCATTGTTTTCTGTTTAAATGAACTTGACAATTTTAGATACTCACATAAATAGAATCATACAGCATTGATCTTTTTACCACTGTCATAGATACAGATGTCAACTTGACAACTTAAGATTGGAAGTCCTGGGCACCTTTGTAGAGAATTGGTAGTTAACTCCCAAGCAGATCCTGCAAGGAATTATATACTTGATGGTGAGTGGAATCAGTCCCTGGGCAGGTGAATAAAATGAAAGAAACTGATTGAGAAATTTGCCATACTTGGTCAGACATGCTGGTCTGGCAAGTAGGATTATCCCTCTCTCAGCTGTTATGTGAGTATGGTGTGACCAGTTCCCTCCATCCTTGGTGTTTGTGTGGGCTCTCCTGACAAGCTGGAAAAGGACTGTAGCTGGACTATCATAAGAAAGAATAAACTCTTTGATCCCCTATAAGTCATTTGATTGTGAATTTATCATCAATAATGCAGAGTAACTGCTATAATCATGAAATGCATATTTCACTTAGTATGCTGTCCTCAGCATTCATTTGTGTTGTATCATGTGTCATGACTTAAGTTTGTCTTATCTACTTTTTTATACATGCATGTTTAGTCTGTGTTCATATCTCAACTATCCTGAAAGCACAGTTACCAACATGGACGAGCAAGTATTATACTGCTTTAAGACTTCGATTTCAATTATTTTGGCCTCTCTTGCTTTCTTCTCATACTCCCTTCTCCTCCAAATTTTACACCCCCTATCAAGCTCACAATGGTCTAACTTCTCTGTATTTACATCAGCATCTGTTATTTTTCTGGGTGTTGCTTTGTCTTGATATTTGCTATCCTAATTAATACGAGGTAGTATCTCTTTGCAGTTTCATATGCATTGTGATATTGGGCATCTTTTTATGTATGTTGGCCATCAATATCTTTGGAGAAATATCTCCAAAAACTGGCATTGAGCCATGTTTGTAAAAAATTTTGATTATGGATTTTTGTGCGGTATGCAGGTCTCTGTGTATAAAAGATTGTACATGTGTAGACATGCATGCATGCATGTACATGCGTATTCTCATGTATGTGAAGACCCAAGGTTGATGGAATCTTCCTCAATTCTATTTTATTTTATAAAGGCAGGATTTTCCAGTCAAACCTAGTGCTCACCAATTCACTAAACTAACTAGCCAGTTGCCCAGATCACCATCTCTATCTTCTGAGAGCTGGCATTACAGGCTGTAGCAACATCAGCCCAGCTTTTTACATGGTTCTGGGACTCCAAACTCCTGTCTTTATACTTGTGCAGCAATTGTTGTACCATTGAGCTATCTCCCAATTGGTTGCTTGTTATTATTGAGTTACAGCTCTTTACTTACTTGATATTAGTTTCTTATCAAGCATGATTTGTGAATAGTTTTCTATTCCACAAGTCTCTATCACTCTGGTGTATTTTCTCATTCACAGAAAATCTTGCTTATAATCTCATTTGGTTATTTTAGGTTTTATGTGATTGCTATTGTATCTAAAAATCACTGGCAAACTCAGTGCCATGAAACATCCTATTTTCGCTAGAAGTTTTTATAGTTTTATATGTAACGTTTTGATTCTTAACTAATATGAGTTAATTGTTATGAACTAATTTCAATTTCTACATGTTGTATATCCAGTTTTCCCAACACTACTTGTCAAAGAAACTGTCCTTTCCTTATCTGGTGCCTTGGTAGACTTTTGAAGCACCATTTGATAATAAACCTTAGGATTTACTTTATGGCTCTCTTTATTTATTGGTTGGTTTGTCTTCATACCAGGATCACACTAGGTGCATTACTGTAGCGTCTTAGTCTATTTTAAAGTTACCTTTGGAGAGCCAATCTTGTATTCCTTCTATCTGAAACACTCAGTCCCAACGTTACCTGGTTAGTGCTCACATAAGTATCTGGTCGCAGTTTTCGCCCAGGTTGAGAAGTCTTCCCAAATCACCCCACCATCTGTCCAGCACTCACATTTCTCCTCTAAAGTTCTACCACACATTATCTCCTTCTAATATAAAACTTACTTGCTTTGTCATAACTAAATAGTGACTTCCAGGAGTCACAATTTCTATAAGAGCTTATATACCATTTTGGGGTTCACGTTCTTAGCTACTAATAAAGTGCTTTATTTGGTGTTTAATCATAAAAACATTGATGAAAACTTAATAACATAATATGCTCAAGTCACTTAAACAGAGTGAAGTCATGTATCAATTCAGAAAATGCTCCCAAGATTACATGACATTAAAAAAAAAGCAAGATGTAGTGCTTATAACATTATAGTTTACTTAAGAGGGAGGGTATGTATCAGTATGCATATACATGATACATCTCTAAAAAGCATAGAAAAATACAATTACCTTCCAGTGACAGATAGTAATTAGATAAGGATAGGAAGTAAGAGATATTTCACTCTATACCTTCAAAATTACATGAATTATTTCCTACTTATAACATGCTTAAATTTTAAACACTGAATAAATAATGTCCTTAAAGAGCACAGTCAACACTCAGGATTAGCTGAGCCAGCAAAATATATAGGGACTAATCTCCAGTGAGTGAGAGAGGCATTTTGTGTCATTTCTTTTATCCTTCATCTAGCAGGGAATTATAACACCTCAATCAGGACCATGAATGTCAGTTCACACCAACTTTGAATCTTGGATTTTTCATTCTGGGGCCAGGTAGTGACCCATTTAGGGAGAAACTTCTTCCCAAGAGTCAGAAAAAAATTTGCTAGTCATGTAAATGAGGCACTCAGGTAAGTGGATTCTTCTCCAATCAACATCTCACACGTTTGCAACAATAAGCACACAAGATTGCAACCTCACAAGGGAAAAAGAAAAGCTAGTAATTCAGTTAAACCTCCATATCCTTTAGTAAAGGAATTGTAACAGATATTGTTTGTACAAGTAGAGCTGATTTGTGTGACAGTTTTAATCTTCATTGTTAACAGAATACTTTGAATCACTTCTGGGCTTGTTCATAGGGAATACCATAGAGTTTTGAGAGTGTTCCTCTCAAAAGACTCTTGTGAGGAAGATTTGGTCCTCAACTAATCAATCTATTATGGGATGTTCTGGAGCCCACAGAGGTAGGTCTGGAACAAGCTTCCACTGGGGTTATTACACAGGGGATGGATTTTGTTCATCATGCAGCTTCCCCTACTCTTGTCTACCATGAGGAAAGCAGCCTCTGCCATATGTTCTATTCACCATGACGCTGTTCCACAAGGGGGCCGGAAGCAACAGAGGCAAGGTTATGGATGGACACCTTGGAAATCATGAGCTAAAATAAATCCTTTCTCCTGGATTTGTTCACGTAGGCATTTTCTAACAGTGACATAACATTTAACATAATTCAACAAAGTGATCCTGCAGAAAATCTAGAAAAAAATAGTCTCAGATTTTGTATATATACGCACACATATGTGTGTAAAGATACAACATATACACACATAAATACATATGTATATGTATATTTTAGGCCTTAGCTCTTTTGGAGAACTTGAAATCCTAAAACATTAGATTACCTGATACTGAGTACAAGTAGCTTTCATTAAATTTGTAATTTTAAGAGTTGTACAAGTTGTACAAGTAATAATTATCACAATGGTATTGACATTATAAACAAGTATCTACTTGTTGGAATTTTAAGACGTTATTCTTAATACAATCAATAATAATCATAAAATCAGATTCAAAACATGAATTATATAATTCATGACAAATATCAAGACACCAGAAAGAAGTAATTCTTTCCCTATAAAGTAAAGCATTAAGACTCATAAGAGGGGGCTGGAAAGATAGCTCAGGGGTTAAGACTCTGTCTCATAACCAGAAGATACTTAATTCCTATCTGGCAGTGGCCTGCACTTTGGCCCTAGTGGGCAGAGCCTAAGAAATCCCAGAGCAAAGCAAAAAAGAGGTAGAAGTCATCCAGGATGATTTCCAAAGTCACCCCTGATCCTCCACAGGGACATATGTATCCTCTGATACACACACACACACACATTCTCTCTCTCTCTAAATGAATGAATAAAGTTTTTTTAAAAAAGACTCATAAGAGACATGTGCACCCTTATTAAGCAAAAACAATTGTTTTGTAATATGGTGAGGTCTCAAGAGATCTTCACGTTCCTGTAGGAACTAGAATGACCCCACAGGCTCATGTATTTGCACACTTGGTCCCCAGCGGGTGGTGCTGTTTGGGAAGGAAATGAGACTTTAGGGAGTGAACATGATGTGATAAAGGCCGTCACAGGAAACAGGCCTTAAAATTTGGTACTAGGCTTCACTTCCTTGCTCCCTCTGCCTCCTGATGACTGCTGTAACAATGAACTGGACTCCTGCTTGGTCCACCATGCCTCTCACTGCCATAATGGACTATATACCCTTCCAGAAACCCAAGCTTCTAACGCTGCTTCAGAGCATTTTCACACAGTAACAGAAGGTACTGCAAGAAGGACATAGCTCAAGCACAGCAATTTTGAAACTGATGTTCTACGTTATGCTATTCTCAGAGATTTTAACAGGCTGGCCATTAGGAAATGGGCTCTCTGGAATTTGGGAAATACTATGTAAACCTTCCTGTGGAAATGTGCACAAAATATAGCAGTATATTGGAGGAACCTGCCTTCATAAGCAAGTCAAAACTGAAACACAGGGCTCGGGGAGACAGCTCAGTGGTAGAGTGTATTCGTGCACAAGGCCCTGGATTTGATTCCCAATATTGAATAAAGATTAAGGTTGGTTTAATACAGTATGTTCTGAGATCATGTACGATGGAACATGTTTAGGGAAAGCAGGTTATGCTTTTACTATCATGCGGAGGGGAACTTCCAGTCTTTTAAGAATACCCTTATACAGACAACATGTGGCCAAGTTGTACAAGGCTCTAAGAGAATTTCAAACTTCTCCCTTGACCCCAAGGGGAAAAAGAAAAAGTTTACAATGGGTTGGGAGTTCTGGCTGGTTGTAAAATGCTTTCCAAGCATGCATGAAGCCCTGGGTTCCATCCCCGGTTCTAAGCTAAACAAAGCAAGGGCAAAGCAAAACCAAACCAGAAAGGGCAGGCAGAGAGAGAAACACAGACACAAACACACAATTGAGACCTAGCGAGAACACAGCTAGTTAGTAGCAAATGGAGAACTTGGAAGCCTTTCCATTAGCTAAAACTAAAAAAACAGGATGTTACTGAATATAGACAGATAAGCGCTGATAACATAAATATTAAAATATTTCTGTTTAACCATTTCAGTCATGGCGTCACATTTTCTGCCTTGTGCATTCATTAACTGTGGCATTTTAAATTCTTCGTTAGAAGTTGAGTCCCCACTGAAATCCACTTGAATGCTGCTATCCTTTAGTAATTCTGATGAATCAGGAAGTTTAGCTAAAAGAAATCATGATAATAAGGAGTCAGAACTACATGGGTTTCACTTAGTCTTAGGTTTGTCAGCCCGGCCACACCACCTTGCCGACTACCAGTCGGATGGCATAATCACGGGAAAATCATATGCTTTGCCAAGACAGAGACGCCAACAAGCTTACAATACAGACATAAACAGCAGCAAACACTGAAACTGATTTGTGTTGATCATTCAGAGCTTGAATCCAGAGTTTCCAAAACATGTTTGTTCTCATCAATCTTTACATCCGACGTTCCCCGCAGCCCCAGGCGTCTAAGGCAACATTAGACCCGGCGAACCAGGTGTAGCAAGTACCACGCGGTGCAGCCGCTCGGGCGCCGGGACGCAGGTGACGCCGAGAACCACTTCCGCGGGCCGCGCCCGCTTCCTCCGCGCCCGCCCGCCCCGGCTCCCACGCCGCCGCCCCCCTTCGGGGGGGTCCGCGGTCGCGCAGCCCCCACAACGAGGTGCGCGGCGCTCTCGCCCGGCGCCACCTCCCGACCGCCGGGGCGCAGGCAGCGCTCGCCCCCGAAGCGGCGGGGGCTGCGGGCCCCGCGCCCGGCCGCCCTCCGGCTTCCCCGGCCCAGGGGCCGCCGCCCCCGCCGCGGAGCCCGAGCGAGGCGAGACCCCAGCGACAGGCCCCGCGGCGGCGCCAGCCCCGCTGCCCGAGCAGCCGCCCGCCGCCGAGGGCGGGGACGCACTCACCTGCTGCGGCTCGGCCGCTCGCCGCCGGCGCCGCTCTCCTGGCAACCACAGCCGCCTCGGGAAGACCGGCGGTCCGGGGCCTGGTGACAGCTCCCAGCGTGCACCGCGCGCGCCCACGCCGGCGTCGACGTCGGCCTCGGTCCCGCCCCCTCCCCGCGCCGCCGCGCTGGGCCGCCGCGCTCTACGGCGCCACAGCGCCCTCCTGCGTCTGGCTGCGGGCACGGCCCTGGGTGCCGGCGGCCAGCGCAGGCGCTTGCAGCTGAACAGGACAAACGCGGCCTTGCTGCATTTGGAGAATGAGAGAAGGGTTTGGAAAATTATTTAAGTGATCATTGACGTGCTAGTCAGACACTTACTAAATATTTTGTATGAGCAACTCCAAGCTCAGAGAGCATCTGTGTGGAGTTGAGAGACGGAGTCTAGCATTATTTTGTATCTAGAATTCTTTTAGTTGTTACTCCAAAAATGTTTTGTCCAGACTTTAGGGTCAAGAGAGATGTGTGTATAAATATAGTTACAGTCACAGTTATATATAGTAGAGTATAGTATATATGCCATATTTATAGTCTATATTTTTGTAAGCTAATGAAACACCAATTATGAAGAACATGTTATTCTGTATTTTTTCTATAATATGTCAATATTTAAGCATTTGCTATCCTTTGAGGTTAGAGGTGGAAGAAAACAGGCAGTCATCACCCTTCAAATGAGTCATTGGACACCAAATAGTGGTTTTCATTTCTCTTTTGAGCAATCCATTCATGATTTCAAATTACTGGGATAGAATTTATACGGCATGATGATAAATGTTAAAAGCTCAGAAGACCGAGTGGTAAGATGGTTCAGTGCCCCAGGGCCCATATGGTGGAAAGTGAAATTCTCCGGCCTCCTCCTCCTTCGTCTTTCTCTCTCAAAATAAGTAAATACAATATTTTTTAAAACTCCAAGTTTTTTCTCTGAAGCGACTATGATGAAGTATTCCAAAGACTTTTGGTTTTGTTTGGAGCAAGAGTCTTGCTCCGGATGGCTTAGTCCTTAGTATGCAGCCCTGTTGGCCTTGAACGCGAAGCAATCCTGCTTTGGCTTCTTGAAGACATTATAGGAGCACTACATGCTTAGCTCAAAGAACTCACTTAGAATTGTTGCACATGTGTTTGGTGTGAGGTTAATGATTTTGATCATTAATAGGAAATTACAAACTTGAACATGAATTAAGCAAAGTTTTCTTTCTACAAAACGTCATTGTCTTATCTAACAGCCTTTTATTTTTAAAGAAGTCCTACTGAAATTTTAATATCATCCGATATGTTTAATAGTTCATTTTAAGTATTATCCCAAATTTTAGAAAATTATCTTGTAGTAACTATGAAATTGTTACTTTTCTGTATCTTTTTTATTTCTGCAAAATAATAGGAATGTACATCTGTGATTCAATTTTCCATAGGTAAGAGATTTCTTACATTTTTGAAACGGAACTGAGTCTTGGATATTTTGGTTGTCAGAGTGTAATAAACATTCCCAGTTTAAACAATAACAATAATAAAAATCCTGGGGAATGTGCTCATCTGCGTAGCCTCCGTTACCGTCCCCTTCGCAAGCAGCTGAAGGAGTGCTCCCTTATTCCGACTTCAGGTCACTTCCAGGAAGCACGAGGGTCCTGGCTCTCCCGCCCACCTTTCCCAGACAAAGCCTGGTGCGGGCACTGAGCTACATACAGCCCAGGGCCCCAGCGGCGCGCTCTCCGACCGGCAGGAGGCGCTGTGGCCCGCGGACGTCCTCGCAGAGACCCCGCCCGCCCCTGCGGGCTGCGGGCGGCTCCGCCCCGTCCGGCCGCACGTGCGGCTCCCGGCAGTGGGTGTGCGTTCGCGGGGGCGGGTGAGCGTTTGCGAGGACCTCGGGCTTGGTCCGGCGCTGCACCCGGCGTGGCCATGGCGGAGGGTGCGGCGGGCACGCGCGTGTTCCTGGAGGTGCGGAGACGGCTGCAGAGCGCGCTGCTGATCCTGGGGTACTTGCTGGCGGAAGGGGGCGGGATGTGGGGTGCGCGGGTCGTGGGGCACGGGTTCTCAGAGCTGGGATGCGAGTGACGTGGGGTACGGGTTCTCCGAACTGGGGTGCGTGGGACGTTGGGCACGGGTTCTCAGAACTGGGGTGCGTGGGACCTGGGGCATGGGTGTGCTGGACGGGAGTGCGGGTTCGCAGAACAGGGGTGTGCAGAACACGGGGTGTGGGAGACGTGGGGACTTGGATGTGAGGAAACTGGATAGAGGGTGCAGATGTGCAGGATGTGGGGTGTACGTGCGCCCGGGACCGAAAGACAGAGGGTACCTGGCACCTCCTCTATGCACCTCCTTGCAAACTACAGACTTGAATTTCTCTGCATCCATCACCTGGGATATCCAAAGTGAGGTCCTCCTCCTTGCGTTCCCCACGTAGTTCCTCTGCTGTGGGCCTCGCGTCTCCTGGGAGCTTTTCAGACACACAGGGTTTCAGCCCCACACCAGATCTGCTCAAAGTTTTCTTGAGATTCCCCACGATTAAAATGCACATAGAAGTTGAAAGACCATTGATTAAAACGCCACGCAGGGTTTCCAACGAAGCAATTTAAAACCAATCCGTATTCTGGATTTCCCACCTGAAGATTAGTTTTAATGTTTGGTTCCTGCTTTAGAAATAATCCCCCCTTTTTTTCTTTTTCAAACCCTTCAATGCAGAGAGATGGACACAGTCATTGAACACACCTGTATGCGTGAAGGAAGGAAAAGCGTTGTGGGCTTCGTGGAGCGCATTCTTTTATTTGCATTCTAAGTTCCAATTAGAGCTCTGCAAACTTTTAATTTTGTATTTATTGCACAATAAACATAGGGAGAAGTTCTTTTTCTATGCTTATTATTGACAGCAATTTTAACATTTTTTCATAGTTTTTGCCTATTTGTGACAATTTTTTTCAAATAGACTTACATGATTTAAAACACACACCATTTTGTTACACAGCACCACGTTCGTTTTCCCTCCTTTCCTGAAATCTGCCAAGGGGTAGGAAAGGCAGATGTGGATTTGGTGTGCAAAGTAGTTCTGGCAAAACCGGGTTTGGTGTGAGACAGAAGCTCAAATCCTAGCTTCTTCACAGAGGTAGAATGATTTTAAAAGTCTGAATTATTACACTGATTATTCTGTGATTTCTTTCCTCCGCCTCCTTTCAGAAACCGTGAGTCCTGGACGTGGGGCTCCGCGGGGCTTGCCTGCCCTGCATGTGCCCCACTGGGCCTGGTGCGGTCCCCAGCTCTGCTCCTGAAGAAAACACAAAGCAGCTCACACTTCCTTGAGAGTGAAAACTTCACCAAAGACAGGCCCACCACCACAGACTCCTCTGTCTGGGAGCCCTCTATGGTGCCCCTGTTTAAGTTACGAGCCTAACTTCACACACTGCTGCTTGGTCCTGTGGTCTTTGTCATTTTGAGCTTTGCCACCAATCACTTCCCCTGTCCTAGTAGCAACCGTGCTGTGTCTTGATTTCACCTTGATTTTACCAGTCCTTGAGCTGGTTCACACAGGTTTATTTTTGTCTCTCTCTGCTTTCCTTTCACGTAATGTTTTCAAGACTCCTTTATCTTGTAAATTTTCGCCTATTAGTATTCCATCCTATTTCTTACTAATTTTCCATCACATGAGGTTTCCCCAAATCATTTATGCATTTTCCTACTGCTAGATGTTTTCCTTATTTCCAGCAAGTGCTTCTTATGAGTATAGCTGCCAGGGGATTGCTTTCTAAGATTTGTGGGTTTTTTTGACCTATTGGAGATTGAACCTAGGGCCTGATGTGTGCGAGGCACGTGCTCTTACCATTGAGGCCACACCACTAGCTTTATTTACTGCATCCCTTTACTAGGTAAATAACTGAGTGAAATTGCCACAATGTAGGATGGCTATATGTGCATTGCTTTGGGAGAAACTGCCAGGCATTTTGCAGAGGTCATCCTTGTCTTTAGGTGTGAAGTCCTATCTCATTGTGGCTCTGGTGTTCTTAGTGACTTGCAATGTTGAGGACTTTTTCAAATGCTTTTTTGATAATCCAAATGTGTTCTTTTGTAAAATATTTTATAGTTTCTAGCTATTAAAAATGAGGTTGTTAGTATTACTGTTGAATTGAAATAATGCTTTATACATAAAACCTCATACATGGATGGATGTTTTCCCCTCTAGGACTGACCTTTTCATTTATTTTTTCCCTCATTTTTAAACCCTTACTTATTTACTGCCCATGTATGTATGTACCATGGTGAGTGTGCAGAGCTCAGAGGACAACTTGAAGTTGGCCCTCTCCTCTTATATAGCTATTTAGGGAGTCAAGCTTTGTGGAAAGCGCCTTCAGCCACTTGAGATAAGTGGTAATATCGTATCCACAGCAAAGTAGTAGAGGGAAATTAACACTAATGCTCAGCTTGCTTTTTCCTTTTTATTCAGCATGAGACCTTCATCCACGTAATGATACTGCCTACATTTATAGTGGTCTTCTACTCGGTTAACCTAATCTAGAAGTTCCCTCACAGGAATGCCCAGAGTTTAGTTTTTATGGTGATTGCAAGTCTCATCAAATTAACCAGCAAGAATAATTGTCCAAAATGCCTTTTGTATGGCTATTATGATAATCCTGTGATTTCTGTCCATAAGTCTATTTTTTGGGAGGAGATAGAAATCAACAAGTCTATTTATATGGTATGTTTCATTTATTGTTTTACATGTGTTCAACCGACCAACCTTGCATCCTTAGGATGCAACCAACTTGGTCGTAGTAAAACGATGTTTTCTTGAATTCAGGTGGCAAGTATTTGGTCGAGAATGTTTACGTCTGTGTCCATCAGAGAAATTACTCTGTAGTTTTCTTTCTTTGTACCATCCTCATCTTTTTATCTATCTATCTATCTATCTATCTATCTATCTATCTATCTATCTATCTATTTAGCGTGTGTGTGTGTGTGTGTGTGTGTGTGTGTGTGTGTGTGTATGTATGTGTAACAGAAGGCACTGTGTATCACTGAGACTTTGGGAATCACCCTGAATTACTTCTACCTCCTTTTTGCTTTGCTTTGCGATTTCCCAGCTTCCACTCACCAAGGCCAGAAGTGCAGGTCACTGCTGTTTCTGCCCATCATGGGACCTGGGATCCAAACTCAGGTCCTTCTGCATATGAGGCAGAGTCTTAGCCCCTGAGCTATGACCCAGGGGCTAAGTTCATTTTCATCATTTTTGGTATGAGGTTAATCCTGGTTTTAGAGAATGAGTTTGGTGGCGCTCATTCCCTTTCCATTGTGTGGAGCACCGAGAAGTATTGGTGATAGGTTTCCATAAAAAGTTTGGGGGAGGGGCTGGAGAGATGGCTCAGGGGTTGTGACTCTGTCTCACAAGCAGAAGGTTCTGAGTTCGGATCCCAGGTCCCACATTAAAAACAAAACAAAAAGTTTGGGGGAATCCAGTAGTTCTGGTCCTAGTTTTTTCTTTGAGGGAAGGCTTAATCACTGCTTCAGTTTCATTCCTTGTTATGTGTCTTTTTTTTTTTTTTTTTTTTAGCTGATGACCATTTGCTCTTTGACCATTTCATATTTCTCTTGCAGTTTCGAGGTTGCCCTGACTGTCATTTTCATAGGGTGGCAACATCACAACACTTTTCCTGTCTTCTGACTTTACGTTCTTTCCACCTTCTCTTCCGCTAAGGCTATGGTTGGTATATGCTGTGCTTAGGACCAAGTCCTCAGCCTTTCCTTTCTCCCCATCCTGTACAGCCATGGCTCTCTGCTCTTCTCCATCAGATGGGTGTCCTCTGCTCATGGCTGAGGATAGTTTTGCTGTTCTTTCTGCTCGCTTTTCTTTTTTGTTCCCTGATCTTTGAGATCAGATGTCTCACCTGGGCTTGAGTGCTCCATATTCATCTCTCATGGGTCTTTTTGAGTTGATAATTATCTTTTTTTAAATATATTTTTATTTTTCTTTATTCAATTGTGCATGTGTGTGTGTATGTGTGCATGTAGAACCACGTGGGAATTCGGGAGCCACCATGGACGCCTCCACCTCCTCCTTGTTTACTCTGCCCCTGGATCCACAGGCTCCGCCCTACCAGGACCAGAAAGGAATCCGAACTCAGGACCTTCCGCCTGCAAGCAGAGGCTTAACCCCTGAGCCACTTCTCCAGCCCCGATAGTTATCTTTTTTATTTAATTTTAGTAGGTCATATGTGTATAGCAATTTATCCGTGTCTTTTAGATTTTCCAGCTGTTTGGAATGTAAATTTTAAGTACATTCTCTCATGATGCTCTGGAGTCTCAACTTGTCAAGTATAGGTAAAGTTCATCATTTCAAAGAACCATTTCTGTATGATTGATTCTATACATTTTTTTAAAATTTCCATTTCATTGATTTTTGCCATAGTCTGTTATTTTTTGCCATCTGCTTTGGGGTTTACCTTCTTGCTTTTTTTTTTAAAATATTTTTTATTTCATTTTTGTTCAATTGTGCGTGTGTGTGTGTATATATGTATATGTGTGTGTGTGTAGAACCACGGATGAATTTGGTGAACCACCATGGACGCCTCCACCACCTTCTCGTTTACTCTGTCCTGGGATTCACAGGCTCTGCCCTACCAGTGTCAGAAACCCAGGCCGCCCCCGCTTCCACCTGGCATCTATACGTGGGGTCTGGGATCCGAACTCAGGACCTTCCGCCTGCAAGGCAGAGGCTTAATCTCTGAGCCACCTCTCCAGACCCCCCCCTTCTTGCTTTTTTTGAAGCATGTCATTTCATTGCAGATTTGATTTTTTAAAAGAAAATCCAGGTGTTAAGTCCTTCTAGCTCTAACCTTTCCTTTCAGAACTACTTTAGCTTATCCAGGTGGGTCTATTAGGTTGTATTGTCACTTAAGCTTAGAAGTTTCCCCAGTGGTTTCTTCAAGGGCCCACCATTTGTTCAAAAAGGAACAGTTCAGTCTCTTAAGTGAGAGTTTCTGTGGTTTTTCTTTCTGTTTTATTCCATTATTGTGATAAGATTAAAAAAAATCATTTCAGTCTTTTTGTATTTGTTAACTTGCTTTGTGATTTGCTGTGCAACTGATTTTAGAAAATATTGTATGGCCTCCTGAGAAGAACATGTTTCTCCTATTTTTCATATGGATTAGTATACACGTTAAATTGTTAAATCTAATTGATCTGTGGTATAAATTAGAACTGAAGTTTCTCTGCTGATTTTTTCTTTTAATTTATTAGAGAGGGAGAAAGGAGAGGGGGAGAGAGAACATAAATGCGATCAGTTGTCTACATGCCAGACTATATGTGTGGAAGGGAGAGGACAATTTTTGTTCTTTTAAAAAAAAAAAAAAAACTTTGTTTTGTGTGTGAGAGAGTGTGTGTGTGTATGTGTATGTGTGTATCACAGGGCACTGTATGTCCCTGAGGAGGACCAAGGGTGACTTTGGTAATCATCCTGGATTGCTTCTACCTCCTTTTGCTTCTTTCTGGACTTTCCCAGGCTCTGCCCACTAGGGCTGGAGGTGCAGTTTACCACCATTTCTATTTGGTGTTTTTACATGGGACCTGGGATTTGAACTCAGGACTTGCTGCTTGTTATGGCAGAGGCTTAACCCCTGAGGCTATCTCTCTAGCCCAGAGGACAATGTTGTTGATTTCTCCTTCTGCCATGTGAGCTTCCAAGGATCAAACTTGGGTGGCAAGTTTGTGACAGGTGCCTCGACCCCTCAGTTGCACTGCCAGCTCTTTGCTGACTTTTAATTTGGAAGGCAGATAAATCTTTGCACTTGGAAATTTGGAAGGTAGATAATGCGCAAGTGAAATATGGAAGATCTCACTATTATTTTATTGTGACTTCTCTTTTCATGCCTTTTAGTGTTTGTTTTGTGGCCCCAAATATTTGATATTTGGTACATAAATCTTTGCGATTTTTCTTTTGCGTATGTGTGGTGTGAATGAATATCACTTGATCTTGGATATGCTAAGCTAAAACTCTAAGGCTTCCTTTTGTTTTGGTGAAAAGTTGTCTTTTTTTTGTAATCTCTCAGATCTTTTATTTTTTTTTTATTAAAAATTTAATTATACATTTTAAAATTTTTTACCAGTTCCCTCCCTCCCCCCTCCTCTTCCCCCAGTGTCTCCCCCCCAATTCCCAGAGAGTCCTTTATTGTGTGCGCCTAACTCTCCACTGGGTCCTCCTCTCCGATGACATATAAGGACCCAGTGGCATTTCCATAAGCCCTTTCTCTTGTTCCCCTTAAGCATAAGATTACTACTATGGCTGTCAATCCCTTGCCTCCAGGGGTCTCGGTGCCCTTAACAGATGCTAGACTTTATGAGGGCAACAGTGCGCTGGACATTGCGCAGGGCATGCAAAGTTCCATTATGATTGCTTTGGCCCCAACTATTGTTGAGAATCTTGCAAATCGTTGCTCCTCCCATCCTTTTGCTCTTACAATCTTACCGCCCCCTCTTCCGCAAATGTCCCTGAGCTCCAGGATGGGGAGAGATTAGGCTGTCCTAGTTCTATGTGATTGATATAGAGTCTCTGAAGTTCTGGATTGTGGTTTGTTGATTTTCTTTTGCAGTTTTGCTGCTCCTGCAATTCCCTTCACTCCATTCTGCTGGGCACTGTATGTCACCCCCTGGCCAGAGACAAAAAGCTGTTAAACTGGAGTCTTGTTGTAATAGCACATTCAAGGGTAGATGTAATAAGAGTAGGAAACCTCACTGAGGGAGGGGTCCATCACCCATTTGCAAAATGATTACTTTTTATCTGCTAGACTATATGCCCTCCCCTTCTGGTGAGATCAGGAAAGAACGTCTGTGAACTTAACCAGGTTTCTCATTACTTACTTGCAGACCTTGATGGAGGCCTATTTTCTCTGCTGTAACATGGTCTCCTCTCTCCTTGTTTCTGGTGTGGCCCTCCTAACCCATCTCTCTTGTTCATAATCCTTGCAATTACTGTGTTACATAGGTTTACTTTTGAGTGTCCCAATGTGGGCTGGGCGAGTTTGGTACTAGGAGCCACCTATTAGGGAGTACATACGGCGCTTAATTTTCTGGGTTTGGGATACTTCACTTAATATAATTCTTTCTAATGACATCCATTTCCCAGCAAATTCCAGTAATTCATCATTTTTGATGGCTGAGTAGTACTCCATTGTATAGACGTACCACAGTTTCCTTATCCACTCGTCAACTGTTGGACATTTAGGTTGATTCCATGACTTTGCTATTGTAAACAGTGCTGCTATGAACATGGTCGAGCTTGTGCTATCGAGGCGAACCTATGCTGCTTGGGGGGTTATTCCCAAAAGTGGGATAGCAGGGTCATATGGCATTTCAATCTTTAATTTCTTTAAGAATCTCCAGACGGCTCGCCAGAGTGGCTGTATGAGCCTGCATTCCCACCAACAATGTAGGAGAGTTCCCCTCTCTCCACATCCTCTCCAGCATTTGTCGTTGTTTGTACTGTGGATTTTTGCCATCCTGACCGGGGTGAGATGATATCTCAGGGAAGTTTTGATTTGCATTTCCCTGATGGCGAAGGAAGTGGAGCATTTTTTAAGATAATTGTTAGACATTTTAATTTCATCCCTGGTAAAGTTTCTTTGAAGTTCCAGGGCCCATTTTTTAATTGGGCCAGTGTTTTCCTTGGAGTTTAATTTTCTAAGTTCTTTGTGCACTCTGGACAGTAGATATGTGTTAGTGAAGATCTTCTCCCATTCTGTGGGTTGCCTTTGAGCTCGTGTGACAATCTCTTTATCTGAACAGAAGCTCTTTAATTTCACAAGATCCCAACTGTTGAGAGTTGGTAGCAGTGACTGTGCCATTGGATGTCTGTTTAGGAAGTGTTGGCCTAACCCAATCAGCTCGAGGGAGTTCCCTATCCTTTCAACTATGGCTTTTAAAGTCTCTGGCCTGATATCAAGGTCCTTGATCCATTTGGAATTAAGTCTTGTACATGGTGACAAGTACGGGTCCAGCTTTAATCTTCTGCATGTGGAGATCCAGTTTTGCCAGCACCATTTGTTGAAGATGCTGTTCTTTTTCCATTGGATTCTTTGGGCCCCTTTGTCAAAGACCAAATGGCTGTAACTTTGTGGGCTTATATCTGGGTCTTCAATCCTTATCCATTGATCTGTGTGTCTATTTTGGAGCCAGTACCAGGCTGTCTTTATAACTATGGATTTGTAGTATAGACTTAGGTTTGGTATGGTAATACCTCCAGCTGTGTTTTTGTTACTCAGGATTGTTTTTGCTATCCTGGGTCTTTTGTGCCTCCATATGAACTTTGAGATTGTTTGGTCAACTTCTTTGAAGAATTGCTTTGGGATTTTGATTGGTATAGCATTGAATCTGTATATTGCCTTTGGTAGGATGGTCATTTTTACAATGTTGATTCTGCCAATCCAGGAACAAGGGAGGTCTTTCCACCTTCTGGTGTCTTCTGCAATTTCTTTCTTTAGGGTTTTAAAGTTTTCATTGTAAAGGTCTTTTACCTCCTTAGTTAGGTTTATACCAAGGTATTTCATTTTTTTAGGGGTTATAGTAAATGGCATGGTTTCTCTCAAGGCTTTTTCACTTCTTTCATTCTGGGCATATAGGAAGGCCTCTGATTTTTGCACATTTATTTTGTATCCTGCCACCCTGCTGAACTTCTCAATTAGTTCCAGGAGCTTCCTGGTGGAGTTTTTGGGATCACTCAGGTATAAGATCATGTCATCTGCAAATAGAGATAGCTTGACTTCTTCCTTGCCAATTTGAATCCCTCTTATGTCCCTTTCTTGTCTTATGGCTTCGGCTAAGACTTCAAGTACAATATTGAATAGAAGTGGTGAGAGTGGACAGCCTTGTCTTGTTCCTGATCGAAGTGGGAATGCTTCCAATTGTTCCCCATTGAGCATAATCCTTGCTGTGGGCTTGTTGTATACAGCTTTTATTATATTGATAAAGGTTCCTTCCATTCCTACTGTCTCTAGCGTTTTGATCATAAAAGGCTGTTGGATCTTGTCAAAAGCTTTTTCTGCATCTATCGAGAGTATCATGTGGTCTTGGACTTTGGACTGGTTTACATGATGAATTACATTTATTGATTTGCGTATGTTGAACCAACCTTGTGTGCCAGGGATGAAGCCTACTTGGTCCCCATGAATGATCTTTTAATATGTTTTTGAATCCGATTTGCTAAGACTTTGTTGAGAATCTTTGCATCTGTGTTCATCAGGGAGATCGGCCTATAGTTTTCTTTTTTAAGTGAATCTTTATTAGGTTTTGGGATTAAAACGATATTAGCTTCATAGAAGGAATTTGGTAGTGTTCCTTCTTTTGCTATTTGATGGAACAGTTTAAGGAGTATTGGTGTTATTAACTCCTTAAATGTCTTGTAGAACTCTGTGCTGAATCCATCTGGTCCAGGACATTTTTTGGTGGGAAGATTCGAGATTACTTCCTCAATTTCCTTATATGTTATAGGACTATTTAAGTAATTCACAACTTCCTGATTCAATTTAGGTAAGTTGTGTTTACTTAGAAATTCATCCATCTCTTTTGTGTTGTCAAACTTCACAGAGTATAAGTTTTTGAAATATGATGTTATAATTCTCTGGATGTCTTGGGTATCCGTAGTGATAACTCCATGTTCATTTCTAATTTTGTTAATTTGGGTTTTCTCTCTCTTGCTTTTGGTTAGTTTAGCTAGGGGTGTATCAATCTTGTTGATTTTTTCAAAGAACCAGCTTTTTGATTGGTTGATTTTTTCTATCGTTTTCTTAGTCTCGATTTCAGATATTTCTCCCCTTATTTTGCTAATCTCTTCTCTTCTACTGCTTTTGGGATCAGATTGCTCTAGTTTCTCTAAAGCTTTAAGCTGCATTGTTAAGTTGTTTATTTCTGATGTTTCCATTTTTTTGACGTGGGCATTAAGAGCTATGAACTTACCTCTTAGAACAGCTTTCATTGTGTCCCAGAGATTTTGGTAAGTTGTATTTTCGTTATCATTCACTTTCAGGAAATCTTGAATTTCCTTTTTAATTTCTTCCTGAATCCAGTTCTCATTCAGCATCATAGTGTTAAGTTTCCAGGAGTTAGTGTATTTTCTCTTGTTTGATGTGTTGTGGATGTCCAGCTTTAGGCCGTGGTGGTCTGATAGGGCACAGGTTAGAATTTCAACTTTCTTGTACATGTGTAGATTCATTTTGTGGCCCAATATGTGATCTATTTTGGAGAAAGTTCCGTGTGCTGCTGAGAAAAATGTGTATTCTTTGGTGCGTGGGTGAAAAGTTCGATAGAGATCTGTGAGGTCCATTTCTTTCAGGGTTTGATTAAGTTCCAAAGTGTCTCTGTTAAGCTTTTGACCTGTTGATCTATCCCATGTAGAGAGGGCGGTGTTGAAGTCCCCAAGAATTATCGTTTGGGGGTTGATTTCTTGCTTTAGACGCTGTAGGGTTTTCTTAATGAATGTGGAGGGGCCCGTATTGGGTGCATATATGTTCAGTATTGTGAAATCTTCCTGGTGAATTGTACCTCTGACTAAAATGTAGTATCCATCCGTGTCTCTTATAATTTTTTTTGGTTTGAAATCCACTTTGTCTGATAGCATAATGGCTACCCCTGCCTGTTTTCTGCTTCCATTTGCTTGTAGAATTGTTGACCAGCCTTTTATTTTTAGAGCGTGCCTATCTTTTGTGGTGAGATGGGTTTCCTGCAGGCAACAGATTGATGGATTGTGATTTTTAATCCAAGTTTGTAATCTGTGTCTCTTGATCGGTGAATTAAGTCCATTAACATTTAGTGTTATAATGGAGAAACTATTGTTAATTCCAGACATTTATTATGTTTAGTAGCTTTTATAAGTATATTGCTTCGCTTTTAATGATGTTATATTTGCCTTCTGTTCTCCTGGATATGCCTGTTTTTTTCTTCACGCTTGAGTATCATTTCTAGCAGTTTTTGAAGGCCTGGTTTGGTGGCCATGTATCCCTTAAAGTTGTCTTTGTGCTGGAAAATTTTTCTTTCTCCCTCGATCATGACTGATAGTTTTGCAGGGTAAATCAGCCTGGGTTGACATTTTTGCTCATTCAATACTTGAAGTATGTCTCTCCAAGCTCTTCTTGCTTTTACTGTTTCGACTGAGAAGTCATTTGTTATTTTAATAGGTTTGCCTTTAAAAGTGACTTGTTTTTTCTCCCTTGAAGCTCTCAGCACCAGTTCTTTATCTTAAATGTGGAGTGTTTTAACTATTATTTGCCGCGGTGTGCTTCTAGTTTGGTCGTATCTGTTTGGGGTGCGGAATGCCTCTTGTATGTGAATGGGCCTCTCTTTTTTTAGATGAGGAAAGTTTTCCTTGATGATCGTTTGAAAAATTTCCTCAGGGGTGGTATTTTGAGATTCTTGCTCCGGTATTCCATGAATACGCATGTTAGGCTTCTTCAGGGTGTCCCATATCTCTTGGATATTTCTCTCAAGTATCTTTTTGGCTTTAACAACCTCTTCCATTGAGCTGGCTAGTACTCCCACTTTATCTTCAAGGTCTGAAATTCTGTTTTCTGCTTCATTAGTTCTGTTGATAAGACTCTCTGTGGCGTTCTGGGTTGAAGATAACTTGTCTTTTAGCTCAGTTTTAAACTCTGCTTGAGTTTGTTTTAACTGTTCTATGCCACTTTTTGTTTCTTGCACTGTTTTTCTCAACTCCTCCAGATGTCTGTTGTGTTCCTCATCAAAGCGATTGATTCGATTATGTAATTCCTTCCGGATTTCCTCTTTCATAGTATTGAACATGGTAATGATCATATTTTAAAGTCGTTATCCTGGGTCAGGCTTTCTTGGCCTTTTTCCGCGGGTTTGTTCTTGTTGGAGTCTAACATTATGGGATTAATTTCTTCAGTGGGAGATTTGTTTACTTGAGTGTTGCTTCTCATGGATTTGCACTTTGACTTTGGCATTGTCATTTTAACTCTTAAGATCTCTCAATTTCACTAAACTGAATTATTTGGCCTGGGGTACTGGTGGGCGGGGCCTGAACGGGGACTTACCTAGGGAGCGGGGTGAGGCCCGGGTGGACCGCGTGCGTGTCCTGGCGGAGCGGGGTGGGGCGAAAAGGGAGGATGGGCGCGTCGGCGTGGAGCTATTTAACCCGAGGGCAGCTGGGGCGGGGCCCGGGCGCAGGGGGAGGTCCTCCTCGTTCCCTCGGCCCCGCGCGGCTCCGGCTGGATGGCGGGAGTCGGAGCCGGGTCCCCGTGGGCTGACCTGGGGTCCTAGAGCGCGCGTTGAGGCCCGGCTGGATCTCGCCTACGCGTCCCGACCGGCGGAGCGGGGTGGGGCGAAAAGGGAGGATGGGCGCGTCGGCGTGGAGCTATTTAACCCGAGGGCAGCTGGGGCGGGGCCCGGGCGCAGGGGGAGGTCCTCCTCGTTCCCTAGGCCCCCGCGCGGCTCCGGCTGGATGGCGGGAGTCGGAGCCGGGTCCCCGTGGGCTGACCTGGGGTCCTAGAGCGCGCGTTGAGGCCCGGCTGGATCTCGCCTACGCGTCCCGACCGGCGGAGCGGGGGTGGGGCCGAAAAGTTGTCTTTGCAGACTAGAATTTGAGTAATTAGTTTCTGATTATTATTGCGGTGCCATTTCTCTCCAAAATAGCGTTTGTATGACATATCTGGTGTTCATGTGTGGATATGCACACATTTACATCTATTTATATTACTGCGCCTAGTTATGCACATCCTAAACCATGATTTCATGCTACATTCCCTTCTAGTCGGCTGCCGTAGGGTGAGTTCTTGCCGTGTCTCTGTGTGGCTCCATTCTCGCACAGTGAGCATTGTGGCCGGCACATCCCCACTTCATCTTTCTCCCTCGTCAGTCCTCTGCGGCTGGGCATCTCCTTTACTGCTTCCCTGCCTTCCACTCACCAGCTTGAACTCTTTATATGCGTGTGTGTTGGTGACATTCATTGGTTAAGCCGAGTCCTCCGAGTGAAGACCAGGCCTTTGTCGGGTCACGTGACCTTGGAGCCCCTACGGTGAGGTTGACATCTTCAGCAGAGACCGGAGCTTTCTGGATGGTGTCTCATGGAGGTCACGTGGCTTATGATGTTCTCCAGATCCTGGAGCTTGGCATCCTGAGACTGAAAATCTCCAACAAAGAATTTCATCTGTACTGAAATGTGTAGGCTTTTCCCCCGGCTGATGTGACCTGGACGACACAATCTTTCAACGACTGTCGTAGTGTATTTATCTGTGGCCTTACTTTTTCCTTACTGGGATCAAAACAATGTTAAGGTAAAGGAGGTTTATTTTGGCATGTATGTTTCCGGAGGAATGCGGTAAATCTTAGCAGCAAGGGCATGAGGCCAGTCAGTCGCGGGCGGTGCATCTGCCACGGTCAGGTGGCTGTGGCAACAGGAATGTGCTTTCTTCAACAAGCCGTCCACCCTGCTGGCTCCTCAGCCTTCCACAACAGTGCCACCTGCGGGGGACATGAGACTAGAGGTCATTTCCCTTTTAAACTGTACCGGCTATTGATCAGTGTAGAGTGTTTACGTACTCAGCTCCTTGCAACTATTTGAATGTTTTCAGAAATGTCAGTGGGGCCTCAGGCCCCCTGCAAAGTTCCAGGTGCATTTGAAAATCAAGCCACGCTGCGAAAATCAAGCCACGCGGCGGACCCAGCGCACAGCCGTAACTAACTGTGGCTTGTTTTGGCGCAGCCTGTGAGCTAAGAACAAGTTTGAGTTTTTCTTGTTTGGGGGATGTTGTCACTTGAGACAGGGTCTTGCTAAAGATTCCAGGCTGGCCTAGAACTAAGAAAGTACTATTTGGCCTTTTACAGAAAGCTTGCTGACTCCTGTGTAAGAGAGTCATTATTTCTTAAACATCATTTCTTGAGATTGGACCTTTTATTCAAGGGTTTGAAGCCATCTTTACTGATAAAAGAAGAAACAAAAACGCTTTAATTTTCTTTTTTTTTTTTTTTTTTTTTTTTTTTTTTTTTTTATTTATTTATTTATTTTTTATTAAAAATTTAATTATACATTTTAAAATTTTTTACCAGTTCCCTCCCTCCCCCCTCCCCTTCCCCCAGTGTCTCCCCCCCAATTCCCAGAGAGTCCTTTATTGTGTGCGCCTAACTCTCCACTGGGTCCTCCTCTCCGATGACATATAAGGACCCAGTGGCATTTCCATAAGCCCTTTCTCTTGTTCCCCTTAATCATAAGATTACTACTATGGCTGTCAATCCCTTGCCTCCAGGGGTCTCGGTGCCCTTAACAGATGCTAGACTTTATGAGGGCAACAGTGCGCTGGACATTGCGCAGGGCATGCAAAGTTCCATTATGATTGCTTTGGCCCCAACTATTGTTGAGAATCTTGCAAATCGTTGCTCCTCCCATCCTTTTGCTCTTACAATCTTACCGCCCCCTCTTCCGCAAATGTCCCTGAGCTCCAGGATGGGGAGAGATTAGGCTGTCCTAGTTCTATGTGATTGATATAGAGTCTCTGAAGTTCTGGATTGTGGTTTGTTGATTTTCTTTTGCAGTTTTTCTGCTCCTGCAATTCCCTTCACTCCATTCTGCTGGGCACTGTATGTCACCCCCTGGCCAGAGACAAAAAGCTGTTAAACTGGAGTCTTGTTGTAATAGCACATTCAAGGGTAGATGTAATAAGAGTAGGAAACCTCACTGAGGGCGGGGTCCATTACCCATTTGCACAATGATTACTTTTTATCTGCTAGACTATATGCCCTCCCCTTCTGGTGAGATCAGGAAAGAACGTCTGTGAACTTAACCAGGTTTCTCATTACTTACTTGCAGACCTTGATGGAGGCTTATTTTCTCTGCTGTAACATGGTCTCCTCTCTCCTTGTTTCTGGTGTGGCCCTCCTAACCCATCTCTCTTGTTCATAATCCTTGCAATTACTGTGTTACATAGGTTTACTTTTGAGTGTCCCAATGTGGGCTGGGCGAGTTTGGTACTAGGAGCCACCTATTAGGGAGTACATACGGCGCTTAATTTTCTGGGTTTGGGATACTTCACTTAATATAATTCTTTCTAATGACATCCATTTCCCAGCAAATTCCAGTAATTCATCATTTTTGATGGCTGAGTAGTACTCCATTGTATAGATGTACCACAGTTTCCTTATCCACTCGTCAACTGTTGGACATTTAGGTTGATTCCATGACTTTGCTATTGTAAACAGTGCTGCTATGAACATGGTCGAGCTTGTGCTATCGAGGCGAACCTCTGCTGCTTGGGGGGTTATTCCCAAAAGTGGGATAGCAGGGTCATATGGCATTTCAATCTTTAATTTCTTTAAGAATCTCCAGACGGCTCGCCAGAGTGGCTGTATGAGCCTGCATTCCCACCAACAATGTAGGAGAGTTCCCCTCTCCCCACATCCTCTCCAGCATTTGTCGTTGTTTGTACTGTGGATTTTTGCCATCCTGACCGGGGTGAGATGATATCTCAGGGAAGTTTTGATTTGCATTTCCCTGATGGCGAAGGAAGTGGAGCATTTTTTAAGATAATTGTTAGACATTTTAATTTCATCCCTGGTAAAGTTTCTTTGAAGTTCCAGGGCCCATTTTTTAATTGGGCCAGTGTTTTCCTTGGAGTTTAATTTTCTAAGTTCTTTGTGCACTCTGGACAGTAGAGCTCTGTCAGATATGTGGTTAGTGAAGATTTTCTCCCATTCTGTGGGTTGCCTTTGAGCTCGTGCGACAATCTCTTTATCTGAACAGAAGCTCTTTAATTTCACAAGATCCCAACTGTTGAGAGTTGGTAGCAGTGACTGTGCCATTGGATGTCTGTTTAGGAAGTGTTGGCCTAGCCCAATCAGCTCGAGGGAGTTCCCTATCCTTTCAACTATGGCTTTTAAAGTCTCTGGCCTGATATCAAGGTCCTTGATCCATTTGGAATTAAGTCTTGTACATGGTGACAAGTACGGGTCCAGCTTTAATCTTCTGCATGTGGAGATCCAGTTTTGCCAACACCATTTGTTGAAGATGCTGTTCTTTTTCCATTGGATTCTTTGGGCCCCTTTGTCAAAGACCAAATGGCTGTAACTTTGTGGGCTTATATCTGGGTCTTCAATCCTTATCCATTGATCTGTGTGTCTATTTTGGAGCCAGTACCAGGCTGTCTTTATAACTATGGATTTGTAGTATAGACTTAGGTTTGGTATGGTAATACCTCCAGCTGTGTTTTTGTTACTCAGGATTGTTTTTGCTATCCTGGGTCTTTTGTGCCTCCATATGAACTTTGAGATTGTTTGGTCAACTTCTTTGAAGAATTGCTTTGGGATTTTGATTGGTATAGCATTGAATCTGTATATTGCCTTTGGTAGGATGGTCATTTTTACAATGTTGATTCTGCCAATCCAGGAACAAGGGAGGTCTTTCCACCTTCTGGTGTCTTCTGCAATTTCTTTCTTTAGGGTTTTAAAGTTTTCATTGTAAAGGTCTTTTACCTCCTTAGTTAGGTTTATACCAAGGTATTTCATTTTTTTAGGGGTTATAGTAAATGGCATGGTTTCTCTCAAGGCTTTTTCACTTCTTTCATTCTGGGCATATAGGAAGGCCTCTGATTTTTGCACATTTATTTTGTATCCTGCCACCCTGCTGAACTTCTCAATTAGTTCCAGGAGCTTCCTGGTGGAGTTTTTGGGACCACTCAGGTATAAGATCATGTCATCTGCAAATAGAGATAGCTTGACTTCTTCCTTGCCAATTTGAATCCCTCTTATGTCCCTTTCTTGTCTTATGGCTTCGGCTAAGACTTCAAGTACAATATTGAATAGAAGTGGTGAGAGTGGACAGCCTTGTCTTGTTCCTGATCGAAGTGGGAATGCTTCCAATTGTTCCCCATTGAGCATAATCCTTGCTGTGGGCTTGTTGTATACAGCTTTTATTATATTGATAAAAGTTCCTTCCATTCCTACTGTCTCTAGCGTTTTGATCATAAAAGGCTGTTGGATCTTGTCAAAAGCTTTTTCTGCATCTATCGAGAGTATCATGTGGTCTTGGACTTTGGACTGGTTTACATGATGAATTACATTTATTGATTTGCGTATGTTGAACCAACCTTGTGTGCCGGGGATGAAGCCTACTTGGTCCCCATGAATGATCTTTTTAATATGTTTTTGAATCCGATTTGCTAAGACTTTGTTGAGAATCTTTGCATCTGTGTTCATCAGGGAGATCGGCCTATAGTTTTCTTTTTTAAGTGAATCTTTATTAGGTTTTGGGATTAAAACGATATTAGCTTCATAGAAGGAATTTGGTAGTGTTCCTTCCTTTGCTATTTGATGGAACAGTTTAAGGAGTATTGGTGTTATTAACTCCTTAAATGTCTTGTAGAACTCTGTGCTGAATCCATCTGGTCCAGGACATTTTTTGGTGGGAAGATTCGAGATTACTTCCTCAATTTCCTTATATGTTATAGGACTATTTAAGTAATTCACAACTTCCTGATTCAATTTAGGTAAGTTGTGTTTACTTAGAAATTCATCCATCTCTTTTGTGTTGTCAAACTTCACAGAGTATAAGTTTTTGAAATATGATGTTATAATTCTCTGGATTTCTTGGGTATCCGTAGTGATAACTCCATGTTCATTTCTAATTTTGTTAATTTGGGTTTTCTCTCTCTTGCTTTTGGTTAGTTTAGCTAGGGGTGTATCGATCTTGTTGATTTTTTCAAAGAACCAGCTTTTCAATTTGTTGATTTTTTCTATCGTTTTCTTAGTCTCGATTTCAGATATTTCTCCCCTTATTTTGCTAATCTCTTCTCTTCTACTGCTTTTGGGATCAGATTGCTCTAGTTTCTCTAAAGCTTTAAGCTGCATTGTTAAGTTGTTTATTTCTGATGTTTCCATTTTTTTGATGTGGGCATTAAGAGCTATGAACTTACCTCTTAGAACAGCTTTCATTGTGTCCCAGAGATTTTGGTAAGTTGTATTTTCGTTATCATTCACTTTCAGGAAATCTTGAATTTCCTTTTTAATTTCTTCCTGAATCCAGTTCTCATTCAGCATCATAGTGTTAAGTTTCCAGGAGTTAGTGTATTTTCTCTTGTTTGATGTGTTGTGGATGTCCAGCTTTAGGCCGTGGTGGTCTGATAGGGCACAGGTTAGAATTTCAACTTTCTTGTACATGTGTAGATTCATTTTGTGGCCCAATATGTGATCTATTTTGGAGAAAGTTCCGTGTGCTGCTGAGAAAAATGTGTATTCTTTGGTGCGTGGGTGAAAAGTTCGATAGAGATCTGTGAGGTCCATTTCTTTCAGGGTTTGATTAAGTTCCAAAGTGTCTCTGTTAAGCTTTTGACCTGTTGATCTATCCCATGTAGAGAGGGCGGTGTTGAAGTCCCCAAGAATTATCGTTTGGGGGTTGATTTCTTGCTTTAGACGCTGTAGGGTTTTCTTAATGAATGTGGAGGGGCCCGTATTGGGTGCATATATGTTCAGTATTGTGAAGTCTTCCTGGTGAATTGTACCTCTGACTAAAATGTAGTATCCATCCGTGTCTCTTATAATTTTTTTTGGTTTGAAATCCACTTTGTCTGATAGCATAATGGCTACCCCTGCCTGTTTTCTGCTTCCATTTGCTTGTAGAATTGTTGACCAGCCTTTTATTTTTAGAGCGTGCCTATCTTTTGTGGTGAGATGGGTTTCCTGCAGGCAGCAGATTGATGGATTGTGATTTTTAATCCAAGTTTGTAATCTGTGTCTCTTGATCGGTGAATTAAGTCCATTAACATTTAGTGTTATAATGGAGAAACTATTGTTAATTCCAGACATTTATTATGTTTAGTAGCTTTTATAAGTATATTGCTTCGCTTTTAATGGTGTTATATTTGCCTTCTGTTCTCCTGGATATGCCTGTTTTTTTCTTCACGCTTGAGTATCATTTCTAGCAGTTTTTGAAGGCCTGGTTTGGTGGCCATGTATCCCTTAAAGTTGTCTTTGTGCTGGAAAATTTTTCTTTCTCCCTCGATCATGACTGATAGTTTTGCAGGGTAAATCAGCCTGGGTTGACATTTTTGCTCATTCAATACTTGAAGTATGTCTCTCCAAGCTCTTCTTGCTTTTACTGTTTCGACTGAGAAGTCATTTGTTATTTTAATAGGTTTGCCTTTAAAAGTGACTTGTTTTTTCTCCCTTGAAGCTCTCAGCACCAGTTCTTTATCTTGAATGTGGAGTGTTTTAACTATTATTTGCCGCGGTGTGCTTCTAGTTTGGTCGTATCTGTTTGGGGTGCGGAATGCCTCTTGTATATGAATGGGCCTCTCTTTCTTTAGATGAGGAAAGTTTTCCTTGATGATCGTTTGAAAAATTTCCTCAGGGGTGGTATTTTGAGATTCTTGCTCCGGTATTCCATGAATACGCATGTTAGGCTTCTTCAGGGTGTCCCATATCTCTTGGATATTTCTCTCAAGTATCTTTTTGGCTTTAACAACCTCTTCCATTGAGCTGGCTAGTACTCCCACTTTATCTTCAAGGTCTGAAATTCTGTTTTCTGCTTCATTAGTTCTGTTGATAAGACTCTCTGTGGCGTTCTGGGTTGAAGATAACTTGTCTTTTAGCTCAGTTTTAAACTCTGCTTGAGTTTGTTTTAACTGTTCTATGCCACTTTTTGTTTCTTGCACTGTTTTTCTCAACTCCTCCAGATGTCTGTTGTGTTCCTCTTCAAAGCGATTGATTCGATTATGTAATTCCTCCCGGATTTCCTCTTTCATAGTATTGAACATGGTAATGATCATATTTTGAAAGTCGTTATCCTGGGTCAGGCTTTCTTGGCCTTTTTCCGCGGGTTTGTTCTTTTTGGAGTCTAACATTATGGGATTAATTTCTTCAGTGGGAGATTTGTTTACTTGAGTGTTGCTTCTCATGGATTTGCACTTTGACTTTGGCATTGTCATTTTAACTCTTAAGATCTCTCAATTTCACTAAACTGAATTATTTGGCCTGGGGTACTGGTGGGCGGGGCCTGAACGGGGACTTACCTAGGGAGCGGGGTGAGGCCCGGGTGGACCGCGTGCGTGTCCTGACTGGCGGAGCGGGGTGGGGCGAAAAGGGAGGATGGGCGCAGGGGGAGGTGCTCCTCGTTCCCTGGGCCCCCGCGCGGCTCCGGCTGGATGGCGGGAGTCGGAGCCGGGTCCCCGTGGGCTGACCTGGGGTCCTAGAGCGCGCGTTGAGGCCCGGCTGGATCTCGCCTACGCGTCCCGACCGGCGGAGCGGGGGTGGGGCGAAAGAGGGAGGCTGCGCGCGTCGGCGTGGAGCTATTTAACCCGAAGGCAGCTGGGGCGGGGCCCGGGCGCAGGGGGAGGTGCTCCTCGTTCCCTGGGCCCCCGCGCGGCTCCGGCTGGATGGCGGGAGTCGGAGCCGGGTCCCCGTGGGCTGACCTGGGGTCCTAGAGCGCGCGTTGAGGCCCGGCTGGATCTCGCCTACGCGTCCCGACCGGCGGAGGGGGGGTGGGGCGAAAGAGGGAGGCTGCGCGCGTCGGCGTGGAGCTATTTAACCCGAGGGCAGCTGGGGCGGGGCCCGGGCGCAGGGGGAGGTGCTCCTCGTTCCCTGGGCCCCCGCGAGGCTCCGGCTGGATGGCGGGAGTCGGAGCCGGGTCCCCGTGGGCTGACCTGGGGTCCTAGAGCGCGCGTTGAGGCCCGGCTGGATCTCGCCTACGCGTCCCGACCGGCGGAGCGGGGGTGGGGCGAAAGAGCAAAAACGCTTTAATTTTCTTGGTGGCCTGTATTGCTAAATAAATATAAATACTTTGAAAAGGTAATAGCCAGAAAGTAGCCTTAAAGATTCACATCTGTGCATTTAGATGACATCTAGTAGATAACTGGCCACTTGTACGTACGAAATATCTATTAGAGTCTTAGGTATGGGTCAATAGAAAGATTGGGAGCAGCAAGTCAGGGTATTGACATCTTTCTGCAATACTGAGCATATGGCCTCTTCACAGGAGAATTGTTTCTAGATTTGCCTCCATTGCTTCCCATGCTCGGCACAGTTCTTTCTACATGTGCACACATGTACTTCTGATGCCTTGCAGATGGGGACTACATTTCATTCTCTGTTGCCTACAGAGACAACAGTAATTTACATTTATTTTTCACTTGATAGTCCTTCCACACCTTTCATTTACAAACCACTACCCTGATTTTCGTCATTCCTTTTGTTCTTAAAATTGGCAATTTTTTGTCTTTCGTTGTGTGTGGGGGGGTTGCACGTGAGTGGGTATAGCGTGTGGGTGCTTACATGCGAGTGCCTTGTAGAGACCCCAAGGGTGAGATCGAGAATCATCCTGATTCTCCTTCCACCTTATTGCTTTACTCTGGAGTTGCCCAGGATCTGCTTTCCACAGCCAGAATTAGAGGCTGTCACCATTTCCACCCCGGCATTCCTACATGGAATTTGGGAATCTTGAACTCAGGTCCTTTTGCTTGCTCGGCAAGGGCTTGAGCCCCTGAGCCATCTCCCCGGGTCTCTTGTAGCTTTTGTTTCTCTTTGAGCTAGTGTCCTCATCAAGATCTTGTATGTCGGTTAGCAGTGCTGTCCTTACTAACTTCACTGCAGTCTTGGGCGAACGTGAAAAACGTGACACAGTATTTTCATGTTGCAGTGACAGGTGGATACTTCTGGGTCCTGCTGCTGATTTCCTGGGCTGTGACTTTAGGAACTCCACGGAAGGGGAGCCAAGGAGCGTGGGGCTGTTTTCATTTGTTTCAGCGTGTGTTTTTCATCCAAGAGAAGTAACTATTTGGGGTTTTGTTTTGATTAGCAGCGAGCCAGAAGAAGGCGGCGTGCCCCTGGACATTTCCATAACCCCCTGCTCTGTGCGGGTGACCAGCTCCGAAGGCTGCACGGACGTCCAGCTGCCAGCAGAGGTCAGGCTTGCGCCTTCGTCCTGCGGCGGGCTGCAGTACACGGCTGGAGACGGGCTGCACCTGCGGCTGCGAGCCCCTGTAGAATCCTGCCCCCGTGAGTAGCATTAGCCCCTCTGTTTGCTGTTTCCGTTTTTGTGGTGAAGCAAAGGTGCTTTTTCCTTTAGGTTGAGCTTTCCTCGTTTTTCCCACCAGCGTCCTGGTGGAGCTGGGATTGAGCAGATCCAGGGCCCGTCAGCTCTGCCACCAAATGAGAAGCAGAACGTGACAACCTTCCTGAGCTTTCTTTCCTTTCTTTTTTCATGTCTTTAAAATATAAACTTACTTTTTTCAGAACACATTTAGGTTCACATCAAATCTGAGCAGATGGTACAGAGAGAGATTTCCCCAATCCCCTTCCCCATTTGTTTCTTTAATAATAAAATTTCCTGGCCATCAGATGTATGACCATTAAATGAGATGACAATTGTGTAAACATGATTGATTTTAAAACACTACGTAAAGATTTCTTTCCGTGGCAAATAGTTTTTAACTCCTGCTCTGCAAGAGGCATTGCATCCAATGCTGGAGATACAGAAGTGAATGAGCCATGGGGTCTCCATGATGGTAGAGCTTCCATTCATTGAGCAGATAATTGAGTTGCATGCTGAACACAGCACCATGGGTAAAATAAGCAGAATAGTTCCAGAGGGAACTATTGGTCTAGGGAACCAGTGGTCTAGGGAAGACCACTCTTTGTAGGTAATAATTTGTCCAGAGAACTGACAGATGGTAATTATCCCATCTATGAAGGCCATTCCAAGTGGAATAATCCACGTACAGGGCTGAAGTGGAGAAGGAGGCATAACTTGACTTTGATTGCCGCTGTGACTATTAGAAGTGCAGTGATTTGTTATCGCATACAAATTCAGGATGTATATGCGCCAGTAAGGTGGTAGAAGTCTTTTCTTTTTGCAGAATCTTATGATTATTTGTTAGATAAAATTACTGGCTCATAGCATTTTTTATAGTGCATTAATATGCTTTAGAGGATTAAAATGTTGAGAAAATGGTAAGCAGGGTCTCTGGAAACTGGTGTGACGTTTATTAGCAGAGGCAGCTCAACCATACGCTGACACCTGCTGCTGCCCAGTCTGCAATAAACCTTTGATCTGAGCACATGCAGCCCAGAAGTGGAGACAGCAGGACTGTCCTGAGCTGCCTGTGGGAGGTGCAACAGCCCCTGGCCTTTGAAAGCAGAGAGATGGTTGAAGGAGTTTTGATAATTTCTTTTGCCCAAGAATAATTTTGCAAGAAGATTCTGGTTTGACCTGTGCAGCATTGGTTTTTGAAAACAGAGGGCAGGGAAAGAGATGTGGGACCCAGAGCACAGGCTGAGCGGGAAGAATGGGAGTGGCCTGGAAGTAGGATGGGTCACCAGGATGGGAAAGTCGACCACCCAACCACTGCAGGCAACCACCAGGGGTCAGAGGCTGCAGGAGTCTGAATAGTTGATGATCACCTGCTCTTCTAGCGACAGTAACTGCAGCAGGGACTCTGTGTTGAGCTGGAAACTAGCAGGGCAGTTGTGAAAGCCAGGCTGTTTTCTGGAGCCGTAGCATTAGGTTTAAAGAAATGGACACCCTCAGGGACCTGGTATTTGGGTCTGTGGCTCACCCATGTTCTGTAACCATGAATGCACAAATGCAGCATATTAGATCAGGGAACACTATTTAGTCTTAACTGTCAGATGAAATAAATGGACCATGGTGTGATTGTTCGTCATTTGTGTTCATTGGTCTATTTCTTCATGCTTTTGAAATATTTCACAATAAATATCTGAGAGGGAAAGCTTTCTAAGGTGTGCTCGTGGCATGTGAAAGGTGCACGAAGTGAATTCCTCTGTTTAATTGCTCTCCTGCTTCCTGCGCATTAGGGGGAAGTGTTTGCTTTCAGGTAGATGTATACTGATATGCACTTAAATCCAACCATTAGAGAAAGTAACTTGAAATTTGGAGAATTCAGTTGTGATTCAGGGCTTTAAAAAGTTGCCCTTTCCAATATAAGAACACACTTTTAAAAGCAGCCATAACAAACATCATTCTGGTAAGCCATATTGAGCTTAACACATTTGTGACCTTTGGCATGTCGGGGAACTACGGAAGGGGAAGGGAAGTTGCATGGGGATCTGCCACATCTCTGGCCAGGAATGAATCTCCAGCAGCAAAGGATTACAGGGAATCACACCAGTGGCCAACAGAGGGCAGTGTTCCCCTGAAAATATGTTAATTACTTCTTGACCGCCTGTTCAGAGGTGTTACCTATGTACTCTCTTTATCTGCTCAACAGTTAAAAGAGTAATACTGTTTATTTAACCTTGGTGCAGTAGGGATTTATGGATACCCTTTGAAATTAAATTAAATCCATAGACTTTTTTTTTAATTGCCAAAGCTTATATGTTTTGGCATCAGCTTTTTTTTGAATCCTAAAAGTACATATACAGCAGCACAAAGCAAATTCTGTTGCTTGCTTCTAATGATTTGTGCATTCATTCCTTCCGTTAGATTTTTTAACATAAATAATATAGTATTTTTTAAATTAAAAGTTTCTCTTTCACAAACAAAGCAGTAGAAGCCAAGGGCATAGCTCACCCTTGGTGCTTCTCACCTGGGTGGGCTCCATGTCTCCCCTCAGAACTCACCATCTGCCCAAGGCTTCCATCAGGCTTGGGATTTGGCTCTTGGAAGAGAAAACTCGCAAAGATCAGTGCCTCATCCACTTTGCTCACTCGCATTGTTAACGTGCTGGGGTAAATAAAAAATCTTATTAACGCTAGATTAAACTGAAATTTTAGCAGTCCATCTTCACACATTGCTGATATTTCTGTAACTTTTTTTCTTTTTCCATTTGTGTGTGTGTGTGTGCGCATGCGCATGTGTGCCGCATGCATATGCATGTGAGTGTGAATATGGAGGTCCAAGATTGATTTGGGGGGAATCACCCTTGATCATCCTTCTTTTTATAATAGGGTCTCCAATCAAACTCCAAGCTCACCGATAGGGCTAGTCTGGCTAGCTAGCTTGCTCTGGGGGATTTATAGTATCTGCTGTCCAAGGCTAAGATTACAGACAGACTCCCACACACACCTGGCATTTGATGTGGGATCTGAGGATTGGAATGCTGATCCTTCTGCTTGTGCAGCCAGCACTTTTAATGCTGAGCCATCTCCCCCACCCCAAATCTGTTGTTTCTGAAAATACTTCATAATGTTTGCCTCTAATTCAGTCATCAGTTAGTGCTAATTAAGTGTATACTTCTGCTAAATCATAAACAGTGTATTGATGGTAATTTTTTGCCTTTTAAGTATGGAAATATGTTTGTTCCAAATCTCTAAGAGTTACTGTTTCATTGATTTCCTTTAGAACCAACTTCAGTGTTTGATCACGGTCCACACGCTCAAGAATGTTGTACGATATACTGCCAGTCCTGCGGCGAAGTCACAGTAAGGGACAGGTGAGGAATGCGCTCGGCCGTGATTAGGTGCCGTGCCACGCCTGGCCATGGTTTGTTTTATTTATTTTTGCGTGCGTGTGTGTGTGTGTGTGTGTGTGTGTGTGTGTGTGTGTGTGTACCCGAAGGCACTGGAGTGTGTGTGCCTATGGAGGCCCAAAGCTGACATTCTTGGTAATCATCCTGGATTGCTCTACCTCCTTTTTGCTCTGCTGTGGGATTTCCCAGGCTCTGCCTTTCATAGCCTGATTATGCGTGGCCATTTCTGCCTGATATTTTATGTGAGATCTGGGCTCTGAACTCAGGTCCTTTTGCATGAAAGGCAAAGTTTCGGTCCCTGAGCCAGACCCCCAGATCCTCTGGTCACAGTTTCTTGAAGTACTGACCAAGGGAACTCTGTATGGCCTTAAAGTAAGAGTGAGCTTGGAGGAACAAAGTGAACCCAGACTCTCTTGCTGGTGGTCCAGAATGGTGATGGAAGGAGTCGAGGAGGGAGGCAGCTGGTCTTGGCTGGAGAGCCAGGAATATCTCCGAGGAGAGAGTCATGGGGTCCGTCTCTCATATGTATGTTGGGCCTGATGGTGCATGAAGGCTTCTAGAGGCACCGGTGCTCAGATTAACCGTTGAGAGGAGCCTGCGCCATTTCTTTTGTGTCCCTAACTCCCCCTTCCCGTATTTCCCTTCCTCTCTTCCTCCACTCAGTCTTCCAGTCCCACACCTTTCTCTTCTGCATTCCCAGCTGCTAGTCACTCATCAGCTAGAAGATGGACAGATCGACACACTCGTTGTCAGCTGCATTTCGAGGAAGCACGTGGAGTCCATTGTTCCACGGGTTTCCTGCGTGGGTGCCAGAGCCTCACAAGGGAAAGCTGCTTCCCGTCTGAGCCTGTTGGCTCCTCGCTCAGTGTCCTCAGCTCCGTAAGGGCAGACCTCTGTGTTCTAGACAGAGGCCTGGCACTTTCTTCTCTGCCTCCCTCAGTAGGAGCCAGCTAGTGTCGCTACTGACTGCCTTTGGGATAGAAGTCCTCTTGCTTCTACCCCCAGGCCCACTATACTCACCCAAGGACGCTTCTGTCCAGCTCGCTGTCTACCTGGCCTTCCTCTGATTTTGTGCTCCACTGCTGAGCGCCTGTTCCACAGGTAGCTGTCTGCCCTTCCATGGCTTCCTGCCTCTTTCAAGCCCTGTGCTGACATCCGTCCCATGCCACCCAGTTTCCACTTGAGCTTCCCTGTGCCCCATCCTCACTCACAACTTCTTTCCTCACTGCTCACTGGCATTGCCCTGGCCCTTCCCACAGCACCATCTGTTGTTCACCTTGGGATGCTCTGGAAGACTACTCCCTTTGTGAATGCAACCCCGCTCCAGCACAAGACCCCTGGGTGGGCCCCACCTCACAGCTCCGCTGACAGGGCAGCTGCTGCTGGGAGGCTTGCCCCCGCCCTGGGCGGCTTCCAGTGCTTTTCTCAGGCTCATTTTCCTGCCTTCGCCATGGTGGAGTTGGGTACCGAAAGAGTCTTTCTGACCTTGGTATCTGTTATTCCTTCTATTTTGAGTGTACAGTATATAGAGCAATAGCTCAATATTGACTCATAAGCCTGGGTAAATGTGCATCTCTCCTTTATTAACTGTATTCGTCAGTGTTTTTTAGAAGAACAGAACCAACGGAATGAATATATAAAAGGGAATTTATTGGGCTGGCTTGCAAGATACCATCTAGGTAGTCCAGCCATGGCTGCCAGTAGCTGCTCAGCTCTGAGGCTAAATGCCTCAGCAGTTCCAGTCTGTGACTGAAGGCAGGAGGGGATTCCTGGCATCTTTGGCTTCAGTCACGTTGCAGGGTGGAAGAAGCTGGGTTCTGATGGCAGCAGGAGGTGTTGTAGTCAGCCTGCAACATTGCTGATTAATGACCATCACACAGCTTAAGGGAACAAGGAGTTTACTTTCTTACGACAGTCCAGTTACAGTTCTCAGTCCAGCTTGACTGGGAGAGCATGCACCAACACCAGGGCCGAGGGAACTGGCCACACCATCACCACATAACAGCTGAGAGATGGACAATCCTTACTTGCCAGACCAGCATGTCTGGTCAAGTGAACAGAAGGATGCCAACTCTCTCAACCAGCTCTCTGTGATTTATCCAGGGCCTAATCCCGCCCACCATGGGCTGGGTCTTCCCCATCAGCTAGACAATCTCTTTCAGGTTTGCTCTGGGCTTAACTCAACCATCAAGTCTTTATAACTGTGCCAGAGCTCAAACCCTAAACAGTCAAGTTGACACCTGTGCTTAACTATGACAGGAGGGAAGACGAGTTTGCCAGCACAGGGAAGGAGAGTCCCCCCAGAGCTCTTCTGTCTTATGATTTCTGTTGTTTAGTCTGATACTGGGAGCTTCCATCCAGATTTAGGGTTCGCCTTCGTGTTACAAATATATTGATCTCTCCAGGTGGTCCGGCAGCTGATCTGGTACTTAATCCCAGGTGAGATCAAGTTGACCACCAAGATTAACTATCTCAGTGACCTGAGTAAGTTACTTAACCTCTCTGTTCCTCAACATCCTTATGAGAAAACGTGGATCACAGTACGTCTTAACCTCAGGACTGTTGGGAGGATAGAAGATGGTGCCAGGTTCAGGGCAGGCAGTCAGCCTGTGCCTGGCTCGGGGCGAGTGTTGACTGGGTGCCTAGTATGCGGCAAGTGATAGTCAGCACCCGTGATCATTCTCTTCATCCTTACTGTCCTCCCAGCACCAGGCTCGAGGCCTGGAGGCAAGTGTTCTCTCGGTAAATTGTTGCGGGGTTGGATCACATAAACCTGGGTGTGTTTATCTTGGCTTCCCACCAGCCTCCCTTGTTGCCTTCGGATCTTGGCAGTGTCCCAAGCAGATGAGACGGCAGAAACGCGCCCTGGAGGTTTTGGGAGGCTATAAACAAAGCATCCTCCAGTGATTATCTTGAGGGAGAAGTAGGAGGTCTTAAATCTACAGAGGAGAGGAGGAACATCTTCGCTCAGTTACCTCAGGGAGGTGGTGCAGATCCACACCTGGTGGCAGCCCCACTGTATCTGACCCAGCCAAGAGATCTCTGTTTGTGGCCGTCTCTCAGTGTGTTCCAAGCTTGACTTTCATCCTCAGATGGGTTTTTCGAAACATTCTGTCCTGTGCCACATGTAGTGACCCGGGAGTGAGAGTGGGAAGCTCATTCTTCGTACTTCTTGTAGATTGCCTGGTGCGCATTTCCTCGGGGAAGACAGGTGTGGGAGGCTATTCAGGAGCTGCCCCTTCTGCTTTGTGTCAGCCTAAAGCAGGAGCTGGAAGGCTGTGAGGCTGTCGGTGAAGGGCAGCTTTCCTTCTCCTGGCCTTGATCATCTGGAGGCTGTGCTCCCAGCTGGAGAATGGGGTGTGGCTTTGAACTGCAGCTTTCCCATGTAGAAGATGGGGAGCCTTACTTTCGTCACCTTGGCTTCTGTTGCCAGATTTGTCAGGAGAGTCAAGGAATGTAACATGTGCAGTAGTAGGTGCTTAGTGCATTCCTTTTATTCGGCTTTATGGACTCCTTCACTCACCCCTTGTCCAAATTGATCTTATTAGTGTATTAAAAAATTATTGAATTTAATGTGTCAAGCATTTTTGGTCCAGGACCATGATTTCACATGGTCTGTATGTATCATAAATGAGTCATCTTTCTGTCAGGTAAAATGAACATTGGACTCCACCCCTGCCTTCTTTAAGCAAGGCTCACCCGGACACCCTTGTCCAGCACATCCATGGACCTGGCCTATGTGCAAAATTGTCAATGAGCACTGAAATCCTACTAAGAGGCTCGAAGCAGGCTTACATCTCACTCAGCCATGTGTCTCTGGCCAGCTGTGCCTCCTCTAATCTGCAGGGGGGTCTCATGCTGACTATTGAAGTCAGTTTTAGTTTTTGTCACAAGTCCCCTTGTGTGTCTGTTCTGTGTGAGTAGTAAAGACAACTTCCCTGCTCCTTCCAGAGGACTTTTTTTTGTTTTCACCAGTATCAGTGAACCCTGAACACCTTTCCTAGCAAGCGGCTGCTCTGTGCCAGGACCAATTAGGCTCGCTCTTCAGGGAACAAATTACTTTAGTTCTCCAGGCTTCCTCTTTCGCGTGCATGAAATGAAGAATTTGGACTGGAGAAACTTCCCAGCACCATCAGCATGAAACTAAAAGTTGTACTTTGCAATTCTGTGATTCTTAGATACTTGGCCCCTGTAAAAGTCTAAAGCTTGTTCTATTTTGTTCTTCTGACTAAAGAAGATTTTTGCCAAGGACGGTACAGAAATTAGATATAGAGGAGAGTTTAACTCTGGGAATGTCACTAGTGACTTTTAATACTTGATACCAGAGAATGCAAAACCTGCTGGCGATGGTAGCCTCTCTCTGTTTGTCTGAACATGTGCAGTTTCTGATGGTGCTCCTGGCGCGACTGAGCAGGTCATCCCATGGGGCAGGTAGTCAGTTCTGCTTCTTTGAGACTAATCTGATGAACATCTGGAACGTCACTGTGTCTGGATTTTTTTATGCTTTCTAAGGATCAATTCATGTCAGATTTGCACGGGATCAAGTGACCAAACAGCTTTTCCAATCCACACCTTGATCTTCATACTGCGGTTTTGTCCTGAGGTCTTTGTGGGAGGCAGCACTAGGTCGGCCCTAAGCTCCTGAGCTCCAAGAGGCCAATACAATGGATCTTGTGGAAACTGAGACACCACAGTGTCTGCTTGCTCGGGCTACTTGGCAGACCACCTGTAATTGTAGCCTGAGCATGACTAATTGTGGATATAATCCTTTGTTTATGAAGGAGAACAGAGGTCTGTGGAGGACAGAACGGGATTAGCTCCACAGCAGACCACGTGCGCAACACGTGCAAAGCCCTGGGCTGGGTCTTTAGCGCCTTTCTCTCCCAAGGGTGTTCGTAATTGGACTGATGACAACGTTGTGCAAACTGTCGAAATAAAATTCTATGCCATGGATCTAATCATAGTATGTACATGCAAGTATTAAGTGTAAAGTTGTTTTATGAGGTTCATGGTCTGCCAGTTGTATAATGTTAACCTGAATTCTATTTAGATTGTAGATGCCATATTTGGAATTTTAGGTTTTTTTGATTTAATGATATTTGATGTTATTATTAAGGTTTTTAATGTTTACTTTTTTATAATGTAGTCTGTAGACGCTTTATGATACTACTGTATCATTGATTAGTAATTGATTAAAAAGTTAAGGGACATTTATTTGTTAGAATGTTTAAATGTCAAAACAGCAAAAATAACCTTTATTAAAATTATGTGTTACAAATTATTATTTTCCAATGATCACAATACATTAAAAGTCACTTGTAAACTAATTTGTTATAAAATTGCATCATGGCGAGAAACTATAAGGAAGTATTTCTTTCGGAGCTTTGGCAGACTTTTACTTAAATACTTTGAAAAAAAGAAAAAGGTATCTATTTTATTTTGAAAGTTCTCTCAGGAAGTAGATCATATCAGAGTACACTATTCCGTGTTTCAGGGAGATGTGTTTTCAGTAGACCAGTGATCAAAATTCATCCTTTGTTTTTAAAGCTTTTGTGCCTTTTTCTTGTTCAACATCTGAAAAAAACGTCCTTCTACTATAAAAAACCCTTTTGTTTTTGCAATAAGTAGCAATAAATTGTGAATTAAGCACTCTGATGCCTCTGTAAAGGGTTAAAAGATGCATTATAGCTTTTATTCAGTGTGATGTGGGGTCAAGTTAACCTTGAAGTATCCTGCTTGGTGACACTGTGCACCAGCAACCTCCATCTGTGCGCGCTCATTTCTTTGATCATGGGCAGGACTTTGACACTGATGTCTTTGCACTACATGGAGTCTCTGTTCCACTAGTGTCCTGGCAGGCAAAATGCCACAAGACAGAGTGTCAATGGAGAAGGATCCTCAGGCAGTAGGACTAACGCTTTACTTTAGGCAGGCAGTTTCTTCCTCTTGGTAAAAATCTAAATCTGACCTCTCACTTCCCTCTGTAAGACACTGCAATGCTCCCCATGCATCTGTAGGTCCAGGTGCTTCAGTTTTCACGCAGGGAATATCCAGGCTTCTATCTTCTGCGCAGTCTCTGCTTGCTGCTCTGTTGCCAGGGAGGTGAGAATGTTGAGGGGAGAGCATGGGGCTTAGGAGCATAAAGTCCTGTTCAAGATCCTGACATCACTCGTCACCTCACATTTGGGAGTTTAAACAGAGATTATTTGTCACATTTCTAAGTCCTGGCTTTTTTGGGGGGGGGGCGTGGGGGCGTTGTTTTCCCATGAGGTACAAGAACTGAAATTCTTTTTTTTTTTTTTTTTTTTTTAAAGTTGAAATTCTTTAATCATTGCTGTCAGTTCCAATATGATTTCCTCCATAGAGCTAGGTCCTCTGCTAGACATATTACCATTAAGCAGGGTGGGGGAGAAAAACTCTTCCACAAATGGTATCATATGTCTAGATATTGAGATGTGAGTTTTCTTTGACTTTATTTTCCAGTCTTTCTATTACCTTCCTTTTCCTTATCAGATATATCTCTTCCCCTCAAGAAATAAGCTTCTTTTGATCATTTCATTATTTTTACATCAACATTATTTTTACATCAAAAATAATTTACATTATTTTTACATCATTATTTTACATCAATTATTTTTTTTTTATTTCAGCTCATACAAACTTATTAGGTACACCAGTTCCCTCCCTCCCTCCTCCTCCCCCCGTACCCCCTGCTCCCCCCTCCCCACCCCTCTCCCTCCCCATCCCCCAGTGCCTCCCACCCCAATTCCCAGAGAGTCCTTTCTTGTGCATGACTGATTTTCCTCTGGGCCCTCCTCTCCGATGACGTACAAGGACCCAGTGGCCTTTGCCGAACCCTTTCCCGTGTTCCCCTTAGGTATAGGAACACTGCTGTGGCTGCCAATTCTTTGCCTCCAAGGATCTTGGTGCCTTTAGCAGATGCTAGACTTTGTGAGGTCAACAGTGTGTTGGACAATGCGCAGGGCATGCAAAGTCCAATTATGATTGCTTCAGCCCTAACTAGTATAGAGTATCTTACATATCATTGCTCCTCCCATCCTTATGCTCTTACACTCTTACCGCCCCCTCTTCCGCAAATTTCCCTGAGCTTCAAGATGGGGAGAGACTAAGCTGGCCTAGTTCTAGGTGGTTGATATAGAGTCTCTGAAGTTCTGGATTGTGGTTTGTTGATTTTCTTTTGCAGCAAGAACTGAAATTCTTATCTCATAGATTCGTGAGCATTAAAACTGCTAAAGTGAAGCTGGAGGAATGGCTCAGGAGTTAAGATTCTGCTTCAAAAGCAGAACCTGAATTTGGATCTCAATTCCCAAATAAAAATGTCAGGCAACCTGCACCTCCAGCCCTGCTGGGTAGAGCCTAAAAAAAAAAAAAAAAAACTCAGAGTGAAGTAAAAAGAGGTAGAAACAATCCAGGACAATTCCTGAAGTCACCCTTAGCCCTTCACAGGGACACATAATGCCTACCCTCTGATACACAAATACACACATGCACATGCACACACACACACATGCATGCATGCAAAAGCAAAAAAAAAAAAAAAACTGCTAAGATGTGACACATGGCCACTTAAGTTCATCTGCACATGCAGATTCACAAGATTACCACTGGCCACTTTGGTTGCAGCAGGGCAGGACTGTACGACAGTCCATGCAGGGGATAGATAGCTCACATATTCATCAGCAAACTCTGGTGACATGGTTCCAGGTGCAGAGCAGCAAACCCGTGTCAGGCAGGTGTGCCCTGTGGCTCTGACCGAAAGAGCCTCCCAGCCCTGTTCAGACAGTATCTCTGGTCAAATCCTTTGTGGTTTACAGGACTCCACCACCAAGGAGATTGCATTCAGGGAAGCGCACAACATAGCATCTTTATCACTTTCATACTGCTCATTCATAGTTCTTGCTAGTCCAGATGCAATTTACCAATCAGCAGTCATTTTTTGCTGTGAGCAGGGTTGCCTAGCAATATATTTGATGCCTCAGATCCTACCTGGTTTCCGAGGTAACAGAGCTTGGTGGTGAAACCAAAGGTCAGATACTCCAGCAGCAAATGAAAAAGATTGTTAACCCTTCCACCTCAGAATGGATCAGACTCAGCCAGGGGCCTTACATGTCAGACTTACCAAATTTGCTGCTTCATTCTTTCAACAAATATTTAAGAAGTTTATCAGTCAGTGGAGAGGCAGTAGAAAGATAGAGATATGTTGTTTCTTCCACTATACTCAAAAATTCCTTTCATTGTCTGGGGGAACATCTATTTTATTATCGTTCAATGGATGGTTCAGATATTATTTACTGTGTACCGTTCATGATATAGAGTACTTCCCATATACATATTTTTTAAATTTGTCTAGTCTCCATATTCATGCATTGTTTTTGGGAGGGATCCTGAATTCTCTAAAATGAAGTACAGATTTTGTGTTAATGTCGAAAGGTATGTTTGATGAACGGAGCTAATGATGTCACCAGGTTTTCAAAGGGGTCTGTGCTATCTCCTTTGCCCCCCAAGAGTTAGAGCCCTGTCATTCTACTATGAGCTTGTCTTACATGAGGTTTTTACCATTTGCTCATAGGTCTATATTTACTACTAGAATATGAGTACTTAAAAAGCAAAGGGATTATGTGTGTCATGTTTTTGTCAGCTCATTGCCCTGTTCATAGCAAGTTCTGGGATCAGTGAGAAATGATCCCAATAATAATAATTTAATAGTGCAATGATGCTAATTCAACAATAGTAATTTCCCAAGAAATGACCAGCAGTCAAAATGATGCCAGAGATACCCATTCCCTAATTTAGAAGGCAAAACTCGTCCTTATAGTAAATTAAACATCAGCCTTCCTATTCCTGGCTTTGTCCTCTGGAGTTATAAATCTTGAGTTATAAATCTTTCCAAACTGCTATTGACCATTTGTGATACTCACAGTTGACCGAAGAAGCCAAGAAAAATGGCTAACATAGGGGTCATTCCAAAAGGACACAAAATCTCACTTAATCGAAAAATCTAATCATCTCTTATATATTTCAATGTCAAACTTCTAAAGTAGTATTTTATTAGTGGGAGAAATAATAGATGTCACCTTAAGCAAAAGATCAAGGTTGACATCCGTCATAAGCCGTGCTGATCTAAGTCAAGCCTTGACTTGATGTAATAAGAAAGGCCCCTTCCTCGTAATAAGAAAGACCCCTTCCCCGCAGCTCTTTCCCTGCAGTCTAGTCTTCAGGTGCCATCAGAGAAACTCAGAATGAGAAAGATTTTGTAGACTCCCTCACTAGTACTCCACACGTACCTAAAGGTCCTGAAAAATAAATACTTGGAAACCATCACAGTCCCTCCCTGGAGGGATCCCCTGCCCAGGATGCATGATGAGTAAAGGGGGTGTGCTACCACCTGTTGACCCCAGGACACTGGAAAGAAGGGCTTGGCGAAAAAGCAGGTGAAATCCAGATCAGCGTATAACTTTGACAAATTTCCCCTGGATAGGAAAAATACTAACATTCAGGAACGTGGGTAAGATGCCTAGGAGAACTGTCTACTATCATTGCAACTTTTTTGTAAATTTAAAAGTAGTCAAAAATTTAAAATGTTTATTAAAATAGAGTAATGGAGGAAATTACAGAAGAAATTGTTAGATGATGTGAAGACTGGCATGTAAATCAGATTAAAATCTAAAAATAGTTACAACAAATGAGAGTCAAAGGGATTATATTCTTAATATAGAATGTACTTCGGCAAATTAATAAGAATGTATTGAACAGTTATTGATCACAATTCCCAGAAGCACAGTGGTCAATGAATGTGAAAAACAGTTCAGTCTCACTAGTGATTTAAGAGTTGCCAGTTGAAGCAACATTGGGAATATTTTTAGCTCATTATTTGGGTGAAGAAAAAAAATAATACAACTTTTAATTAAGAATAAATAATAAAAAAAGAAAAAAAAAAGAATTCCAGTAGAAGGATGACAAATTAGTGTAACAACTGAAGAGAGAAGTGCACCAGGTGGATGTTAGGCCCATTTTTGTTGGTGCGGATAGTCTCATGCTTACAAGATATTTTTCCCAAGAGATAATCAGATTTGGACACTTCTAACAGTGTTCACCAAGGGTTGGTGATAATAAAGAACTCAAAGCTAAATGTCTAACGGTGCAAGGGGACGAACTAGAGCTTTGACATACCCACAGGTCAGAATTCTGCTAGTCCTTGGCTTGCCGTCCGTGTCCCCAGGGTGCAGACCTGTACGTGCTTGCACTGTCCTTTCGAAAGGGTGGTAATGGAACCTCTGTCATGTTAAAGTTCCTCACCTGTGAGTGGTGAGCCCAGAGGAACTTTTGCTTCCTTTACATATCTCTACATTTTGAAATTGCTTGTACTGAGCATATATTACTTTCATAATTGGGGGAAATTGACATTGCAAGCGTGTGGCTAATGATCCTCTTTCATCTTTCATGCTGATTTCATTAAGGAGATCTTCTATTTTGTGCACTGAAAACCATTTTTCTCTTTGCACTAGGAGGCTCCTCCGGGTGCTCCCGCTGCCTAGCGAGAACTGGGGAGCTCTCGTTGGCGAATGGTGCTGTCATCCCGACCCTTTTGCCAACAAGTCTCTTCATCCACGAGAAAATGACTGTTTTGTTGGGGACTCTTTCTTCTTGGTGAACTTAAGAAGCAATCCGGGGCAGGTGAGAACTGGATGAACTCTAGTAGAGATGGATTTTTTTTTCTTCTGGCATCTCAAATTGGTGAAACATCTTTCCAACATGCATGCTTAATTAGAGGTTGCTTTAGATACCAGTTTCCCTGCTCTTAATTCAGGGTTTGCTGAAGAGATGGTTCGCAAGGCCCAGATCCATTATTTTTAGCTCCCTCTGCCCTCCAGCTTATAGACAGAGGAAGGCTTGTACTGAAACAGCCCCTAGGGTCTAGAATGAGAAGACGTATTCCCACATGCATCTGGGAGTGACAGCTATTCACAACCCACATGCCTTGTTTTCTCTCTTTAGGGACACGTTCTATAATATATGCATTTTTTTTGTTGTTTTTCCACTTTCTCATGTGAATGTGTGTGTGTCGGGTAGGACCTGTGTATGCCTGTTCGTATGGGTATGTGGCATACATGTGCATCCTGACACACCAGTATGTGTGTGCATGTGAATGAGGCGGCCTGAGGGTCATACGAGGAATCATCCTCCGTTACTCTTCCACTTTATTAATGTGTACCTGAGTCTCTAATCAGACCCAGAGCTTTTTATAGGCTAGTCGGGCTAGCCAGCTTGTCCTAAGGATTCTCAAGCTGGGGCTGGGGGAACAGGTGGGTTCCCATGCCAGCCTGGCATTTTACCTAGAGTCTGAGGATCTGAACTCTGGTCCTTTTGCTTCTGTGGAAAGCACTTTAACCACTGAGCCTCCTTTCCAACTTTTCTCTGTGCATCTTAACATCAAAATTCTGAGTTAAAGTGAAGGGGCTCTGCAGGTATTTTACTCTGTCTCCTCATAGTGTTGACTGTATCTGATGTTGTGAAAGCAGATTCCATCAGGAAAAAGGAAAAACAAACAAACAAACAAAGAAAAACAACAATTGAGGAAGCCAGGGAGGGTAGTGGAGCGCAGCTGCAGAGTCTGAGCTGGCTCAGGGCCGCATGGGATCAGTGGGCTCTTGCTGTCTGTTGCTGTTGCAAGAAAAGCAACTTCTTTTCATGACTGACTTTCAAAGAAAATCACCTGCATGGGCCCTTGAAAACAGTCCCAGCCCCAACCAGTTAACAGAGATGTGAAATGTTGCCTAGCTGTCTTTATATCAGCTTGTGCTTATCATAGGAACTGAACTGTTCAACATTTTTAAAATGTTTTACTTATCTATTTTGGGGGGGGGGTGTTAACACACATGCACCATGTAGGCTTCAGGATGGAACTCAGGTCACCAGATTTGTGAATAGGCACCTTACCCATTGAGCTATCTCACTAGTACTGAAATGTTGTAATTTAAATTCTGATTAGAGTTCATTTAAATTTTTTTAAGAGGCAGTGAACTGCTGTAGGAGATGCGCACCTGGGTGGCTCTCAGGCGCACTAATGAACACCACATCTTGTAGGAGGTGAAAGGAAATTTATCATGTGTCCAGACTAAGTTGTCAGTTAAAACGACTCAAGTGCCTGTCTCTCACTTCACCCACTCACCTGAAACTTCCTTACCGTTCTATATGGATCCCATGGGTGTGTAGATGTGTGTAATATGTGGCTGTATTGAGTACAGGCATGTGAGTGTGGTGGCAGAGAATACCTTTAATGGTTATGTCTTATCTTCCCACCTGTTTGGGTCCGGGTCTTCACTACTGCTATGTGAGCCAGGCTGCTTGGCCCCGAAGCTTTGGAAATGTTCCAGTTTCTACATCCCGTTTCCTGTAGGTGTTCGGGGAGTGAACACTGAATCCAGCCGTTACATGAGATCCGGGGAGCTAAGCCAAGGTCATCAAGCTTGTTCAGCAAACATCACCCACTAAATCATCTCCCTGACCCATACTCTGTATTTAAAAAAAAAAAAGTGGATGGAAGTTAATATTGTAGTCATGATAGGATTAAACTTATGTTTTAATCTAAACTTATAATGCTTGGTTTTATATATTTTCTACTTTTATCATTAAACTCTACATTTTAAAAGTATTCGGAAGAGATGACAGGAAAAGCAACAGAGAAAGTTCCTCTTTAGATAAAGCACACCAAAGTGCATTCTTCACTTGTGTGTGTGTGTGTGTGTGTGTGTTTATTCATGGTTGGGTGTACATGTGTGTGCAGGTATCTATACAAGGGTGCACTTGAGTGTGTGTGCCTATGGAAGCCCAAGGGTGACATCAGGAATCATCCTGGATTGCTCTACCTCATTGCTTTGCTCTGGGATTTCCCAGGCTCTGCCTTCCAGGGCCAGAATTATGGGCCACCACCATTTCCACCAAGCATTTTTATGTAAGATCTGAACTCAGGTCTTTCTGCTTGGGAGGTAAAGTCCCTAACCCCTGAACTATCTCCTTAACCTGTGTCTTCTCTGTTACATCTTTATCATATATCTGCTGCCCTTTTTAAAAGACTCTCACTTCCTTGTAGCCAGAGGTCCTGAGCTTTGTCTATCAAAGGAAGATTCTTCTTGTTTAGGCATCATAGTGTTCTGATCATGGAGACCATGGGAAATTATTGTCCAAGCTGCTGTTGACAAGATTGTTTTCAAGTTGGTTTGGATGGAAGCTTTACTTTAATTGCATATTGTAGCAGTTGAAAGAGTGCTTGTGACTAAAATAGTAACATAAATTTGGAGAGACTGCTTAAACACCGCTCTGCAGCCTCCGGTGGGAACAAGGCTGCCCCGTGCTATTGAAAACCTATTTCTCATATCGCCCAGTCTAGCCCTCTCATAGGACTTAGAAATGTCACATAGTGACAGAACATTCTAATGGTGCCTCTTGGGAAAGATTTTTTTTTTTTCCTGTGAGACAATATCAGGGGTCCTTAGAGTTGAAACAACACAAAAGAAAATAAAATTGAGGACAGGCTAATCCACCTCTCAGAGCTGCACTGCCATCTCTCAGATATATTGATTTAATTAGTCTCTAGCAATGTCTTTCTTTGAGGTTTGCTGTGTAGCGTTCCCACACTGTTAGGTCGCTTCATTACATGGCTCACTTTATTATTGTTATGATGCTTAAAGTTCAAGAAAAATGCATTGTAAAATTTCTTTTTAAATAAAGTTAGCATGCTGGAATATTTTAATTACAAAGGTCTGATTTTGAAAACAGCATTAGCATAGAAGCCAAAATGCTTTTTCTACCCACACCTTGGCATTGGCACTATTTAAGTTGTGCCTCCATTGGTGTAGCGGTGGATGCTGTTGACTTTCAGAGCTCTTGTGTTATTGTTGTTCCACCAACATACTGAAAAGAGCTTCATCTTATAACAGGACAATAAAGATGTACCTCAGTCTTTTGTAAGATTCATAGTATGATTTGAAAAATTAGGAAGCATGAACCTTGCAGAGTGGGAGATGCCCACAGTCCTAGTCAACCTAGCCAGATTATAGCAGTGTTAGGAGGAAGGCTTACTTGAGTCCATGACTTCAAGGCCATCCTAAGCAACATAGCAAGACCCCATCTTACCAAAACATAATAGCAATAATAAAAGACTTAGAAAATATCAACCACACTTAGGACTTCATGCCAATTTTTAGACAAAAGTAAAAAATTTGAATTTTTATTATATTAATTCTAGAAATGTGATCAGTACTGATTTTAGCTTTTGTTTCTTGGGGTACTTGGTGATAATTTGTGGAATTAGATAACTCATTTTATTGCATATATAATACCACATAATCTAGTGGTCACATATGCTTCGTCTGCCCTGTTTTCTCTTATTAAAATATTGAAAAGCAAAACCCAGTATTAAGTCATTTTATCCCCATGTGTTTCTGTATATAGGTCTGTCTAAATATTGATTTTATTTTTACAACCACAAGTACCATGATTACAGCTAGTAAAGAACAGTCTATGGTGTCATGTACTAATTGTCTTCTATTACTGTAGTTTATTTGAATTAAATTCACGTAGTTGGTTGCTTGAGGTAATTTTAAATCCTGATTGCCCATGTTTTACAAGGACATAATAATAGTTTTCGACATAAAGAAAAAAGATACTTTTGCTGCTTTCTGACAAAAAAAAAAAGGTTCAATAAAAAAGTTCCTTTTTTTTTTCTCATGGGGAGGAATGCCGTGACACGCTGCTGCAGACAGCATGCGGCAGCTGTGGATTGGGCCCTTCTGTGTTCCATCATGGACTGGGAAGAGCCCATGAGGCCCCAAATCTTCCTGAAGACCTTTTGATTATTCATGGTTGGGGCGGAGGGGGTGACATTTTCTTTAATGGAATAACCACTAGAGAACTAGTTGGGAAGAAAAAATTCAGAAAGAATGAAAGAGGGTAACAGGGCATTGGGGGAGGGGTGAACATAATTACACTATGTTGTATGTATGTAAAGAACTGTCAATAAAGGAAAGATCGGGGCCTGGAGAGGTGGCTCAGGGGTTAAGCCTCTGCCTTGCAGGCAGGAGGTCCTGAGTTCGGATCCTAGACCTCACTTATAGATGCCAGGTGGAAGCGGGGGCGGCCTGCGTTTCTGGTCCTGGTAGGGCGGAGCCTGTGAATCCTTGGGCAGTGTAAACAAGGAGGAGGTGGAGGCGGTCCATCCATGGTGGTTCCTGAATTCGCCCATTCTACACACACATACATACATATATACACACACATACATAAGCACACACACAAAATTGAATAAATAAATAAAAAAATTTTAAAAAAAGGAAAGATCGTTAAGATATCCATTGATTTTCAATTCCTTTTTTAGCCTTGAGTAAAATCCAACAATTTTGGTGAGTTTTAAGGAATGTAGTCAAATTCAATTTGTACAAAATGGCATTCTTTTTTTTTTAACATTTTTATTATTATTTCTGCTCATACAAACTTAATAGGTAGACCAGTTCCCTCCCCCCCCTCCTCCTCCTGAACCCTCTGCTCCCCTTTCCTCCCTCCCCGTCTCCCAGTGCCTCCCCCAGAGAGTCCTTTATTGTGTATGCCTAACTCTCCTCTTGGTCCTCCTCTCCGATGACATACAAGGACCCAGTGGCCAAAATGGCATTCTTTAAATATTTGTTTTAATATACCAGTTTGGAGCTTAATAGGTATGCTTTACAGTTGGCATGGAATGCCTAGAATTTGGTCTGTATGGTTAAGCAGTCTGGTTTCCCTAGCTTTCTGCTTCCTGAGCCTGAGCAGTTGACACTTTCCTTGGTTTATTCTGACAGTAATGACTTCATCCAGTTACCCCCCTCTCCCCATGGCCTGACTCTGCAGCTGCTGTCCTTGGTGGCGGGGATATAAGGATGTCACCAGTAACTGGAGATAGCACCATCTATGGACTTTGTTAGTTGACTGTTGGGGTTAACTCTGAGGCAGATGTGAGCAGGCTTAAGGAAATTCTTGCTTATTTTCTCTGCAGAGACTTTTGGGGAAACCTGAAGTTCACCTCCGGAGAAATGGGACGAGTTTTTAAACTACTGAAAGTGTTGTCAGCGTGTGAAGGGGATTTAAGCTTAGTAAAACCGGAAGGCAGAAAGACTCCAGGATCAGTTAGCCAGTTGCTTTTGACCAACCTTCAACTAAAATCAGACATATATATATCTCCCATTAAATTTTTCTCACATACATTCATACACACATAAAAATACATAAGTAAAAGTTTCTCGAAGCATTGCATAACTGTTCCCTTCCTCCATCCTTCCCCTATCTAGCATGAACTCTCAGTAGTCTCTTCTGGAGGTGTAGAGTCTCCTGAAATCTTCCCCATTTCATAGTTAAATGGCAATAGACTGTTTCTTGTGCAGGTTTTGTGGAAGTAGACATAGCTGCAGTGAGTTCATATGTCCACAAGATACTGTCTGGCTCACCACCCCCACACACACACTCTCGGCCCTTACATTCTTACGATGCTTGTCTTTCATGATGTTTTTTGAGTCTTGGAAGGTAGGAGATGGGGTGATTTAATGTCCTGTTTAGGGCCAAACAGTCTATAGTTACTTATTCTCTACATTTTGGGCAGTTGTGATTCTCTGTATTAAACACCTTCCATTGCAAAAGGAATCTTCTAAGTCTAGTGTTGAGAGCTTCTCTAATTTATGGGTGTAATAATAAATGATTAGATGGCAGTTTGATATCATGTCCTTAAAGTGAAATCTTACTAGTTTGTTTTCCCATGGGGTCTAATGACTCCCCTTCTACAGGTTCTTGGCCTGATTTGCAGAACCAGGAATATATTGTATTCCCTGCCATCATCAGGCCTTGTATTTAATTAGAAAGCACTTATTTACCCCCTTAACAGTCATACCACTATTGTCCGGCTGGTAGTTAATTGTAGTTTGTAGCTTTCCAAATTGGGTGAGATTTTTCAGTGCTTTTCTTCTGCAGCCGCTTGGGTAGTAAATACTTGCTGGTATTATGAAAGCTGGCCAGCAAGGAGGAAGCTTCCAGCATGTTCTTTTTTTTTTTTTTTTTTATATATTAGTGTCTTCAGAAATAGGATTTTACTGTGAGTTTCTGGAAGGCAATCAAGAGCAACAGCAAAAGCCAATATTGTTTTGGGAACCTGTGAGGTCCTTCTAACCAATAGCTAATCAAAAGGTATCACTTATCTGGCACCAGGAATTATTTAATGGCTTATGGTTTCTGGGAGGAGTGTCTCAGGGCAGTTTCTGTTATTCATTATGTTCTCTCTGTGTTCCCTGCCTGTAGGATAAGTCTGTTCATACTTCATTTTTTTCAATTATGCTTTTTTTATAAAATTATCATATAGAAGATTTCTATCTAGTTGTACCTTACAATCTTAATGCTACTTATTACTCCCCACCGGTTCCTGTATCCTATCCTCACCTCACCTCCCTCCTCCCTTAAACCTTTTTCCCAATCACTTGCCTTTCCACCTTCTTCCACCTGTAATTTTTTTATACAGCCACTTTTAAGGTCTAATGGTTCCTTTCAAGTGGTCTGGCTGTTACAGGTATTCTAGTTGAGCACATAAAGCTGAAGATTCATTGCTAGCATCCACATATGAGAGAGAACATATGACATTTGTCTTTCTGTGTCTGGGATGCCTCATTCAATATGATTTTTTCCGGTTCCAAACCCATATGCCAGCAAATTTCATTTTTCTTGGTAGCTGAATTATATTCCATTGTGTATATCACATTTTCATTATCAACTCATCAGATGATGGCCAGTTGAGGCTGATTCTATTTCCTATTGGTAATGGAACCACAATGAACACTGATGTGCAGATGTCTCTGTAATAAGTTATTGGGTTCTTGGGAATGTGCCCAGGAGTGGTACAACTGTTCAATTAATTAATAGTTAGCTTTTTGAATAACTTCTATATTTCCAAAATGACTAAACGATGAATAAGGATTTCCTTTCCCTTGCATCCTCACCAGCATTTGTTGTTTGTTTCTTGATTTTAGCTACCCTGACTGAAATAAGATGGTGTCTCAAAGTAATTTTCATTTGCATTTCCTTGTGGTTAGAGAAATTGGAGACTGTTTTAGATATGTCTTAGACATTTGAATTTCTTTTTTTAACTCTATTTTTAGTTCTCAATCTCATTTTTTAATTGGGTTGGTTACTTTGTTGATGTTTAATTTTTGAGTTCTTTGTATATGATGAGCAGTAATCTTCTGCTAGATATCTACCTTACAAGGATTTCTTTGATTATGTTGATTATCATTTTGCTCTATTAATTTCTTTGTAGAACACAAGCCTTTTAATTTTATGGAGTCATACTTGTTGCTTGTTGGCCTTATTTCCTACATGAACTATTAAGAAAATCTTCAAGTAGGCCTGTCATTTCAAATGTGCTTCTCGTTTTTTCTTCTATAAGTTTCAGAGTTTCAGGTTTAACATTATGGTCTTTGGAATTTATTTTCATGCAGGGTGAGAGATGAGGATCAAGTTTCATTCTTCTGCATGTACATATGCAATTTTCTCACCACTGTTTATTGAAGATGCTATCTTTTCTCCAATGTTATGTGCTTGATACTTTAAAATAATTTTTTAGATGATTTAGACTGAGGTCTCACTGTGTTGCCCAGGCTAGTCTAGAACTTTGTGTCTAGGCCAGGCTTACCTGGAACTTGCAATCCTCCTGCCTCAGTCTCACAAATGTGAGGATTACATGTGTATGTCACCACACCTGGCTTCCCTGGCCACTTGGAATGTGACCTTAGCAAAGGATTCCTGTGAGTTAGAGAAGGAGCATTCTTTGTTTAATGGTGGCCTGGTTGCCAGCTATTCTAACTGGTATCCTATATAATGAATTTAGATTTTTGAAGGTTTGAGGTCTAAGAATGTTTTGGGAATTTGTCTCACTGCCCATTTTTTCCAGTTACAGTGCATATCTTAAATGGGAAAAAATAGAATTATATGAACAAGTTAAATATTTTTAACTTTTAAATTATGGGTAGCTGGGAGCTATAGGTTACTTTTACATAATTTATACTGGACTGCGCTCACGTTCCAAAGCTCTGTCTGCACATGCTGAGCTGGGGCATATCATCCACCTGTCTTACCTTTGTCACCTACCACTCCCTATTTCAATACAAGGCTCTTTGCAAATGCTGTTGAGAAATATGAAGTGCTTCCAGTTATTTGGCAACATTTGGATTATCAAGAGGTGGCCGGGTTTGGAAGAATCCATTTATGCATTATCTTGTCTTAAAACAAGAGGAAAGCTAGCTGCATGCATGCAAATTATGTATACAAGCTAATGTATTCCCAGGATTTGGTTGAGGGCAGAATTGAATGTAAAGTTCAATGTACACTCTGGGGGCTATGGTAAAATGTATATTCCTTTTAAAAAAGGATGAACGACATTTAAGTGACATTTTTCTCTTCTCTAGGAACCAAAAGCAAATACCAAAGTAATTTGTAAGCGTTGCAAGGTAATGTTGGGAGAGACCATGTCATCAGGTAAGGATTGCATAGCAAAAAAGCTGACTGTCTTCTTCATTCAAAACCAAACTGCATTTAAGATTCTATAGTTCCAATATAGGGAGAACAAATCATTAGTATGTTTTGCAGAATTAATACTTTAATGTCAATTAACATATCATCTATTATGGCAAGAAATTTATATATTTTGACTTTTATATGTGCATAGTATTGAGTTATTTTTTTTCTTTAAGCACCAAGAAATTGAGTCATTTTCCATGTCTCGCCTCCTCTAATACAAAGCAGTAGCTCAAAGTTTGTACCTGGATCTGTCTTTAAAAAGGGTGCACTTTCCTAATGCAGCACTTCAGTGCAAAGAGCTCGCACTCAGAGAAAGTTGCTTTTCCCAGCTGCCATCTGCCCAGGGCCCTATTTTGGCGTTGGAGGTGGGAGAGGACTTGTGGAAATAGAAGAGAAGACATTCTGGGTTTGTACTTTGTTCCTTGTTCTTTTTCCCAATGGTGTTAATTATATTTTCTTAAACTCTTTATACTACTTTAACATATGATAATGAAAACCTTGATAATTAAAATAGTGTTTAAAGAAATGGCTTAAAATGCCTAGAGAGCTACAACATGCTGTGTTAGCTTTATGTGTGATGAATAATCACTTTTAATATAATTAAATAAGAGATAAAGTGTAAGTTAAGCTATGTACTTAAGGGAAAGCAGACAGTGTTTTGGTAGGTTTGTTTTTTGAAATCATTGTGATCTTGTAAGTAGTTACTTTTTCTGAGTAAACAGTTCTTTACCTCATTCCTAGAGCGTGACAATGAGCCCTTTGTACCTGTCGCAGTCTACCTGCATGGTTGCTGATAAATGACCATCAGACAGCTTAAGGGAAAAGGGTTTATTCTCTTACAATTCTTGGGTACAGTTCTTAGTCCAGTTTGACAGGAGAGCACGCAAAAACACCAGGGCCGAGGGAACTGGCCACACCTGCATAATGGCTGAGAGATGGACAATCCTTACTTGCCAGACCAGCATGTCTGGCCAAGTATACAGAAGGATGCCAACTCTCTTAACCACCTCTCTGTGATTTATCCAGGGCCTAATCTCACCCACCATGGGCTGGGTCTTCCCCATCAGCTAGACAATCTCTTCAGGTTTGCTCTGGGCTTAACTCAACCACAAGTCTTTATAACTGTGCCCAGAGCTCAAACCCTCAACAGTCAAGTTGACACCTGTGCCTAACTATGACACTCTACCCCTTGTCAACTTGACACAAAAACAATAGCACTTTTAAACTGTAACCTTTCCTTGTCCCCACAGATGTTAAAAGTTATCTTAAAAATATAAATACATTTCATTAACAAATTTAAAATACTCATTAAAATTTCAGTTATTAAAATGTTGGAATTAGAAGTCTTTCTTTAATTATGCCAAATAAAATCTTTAAATATTCCAAATAGAATCATTGTAACAATGAGAAAACAACAAGTTAAGAACAAAGTCCAACAAATTACCACATCCTGTACTTCAATGTCCATCTTCTGTTGCTCTTCATGTAATCACAGTGGCTCAAAGATTTCAGGAATTCCCAGTCTGTTTGCAGCTCGAAGTTGTAAAAGCAGAGTTCCTTGAACCAGGCTGAATCTCCACTCGCAGCCATCCTCAGCATACATGCCACGGTTCTGGCAATTCCAACACATTGGGTTCGCCTTTGCAGCTATAAACTTCACCTTCTCTTGTAGGACTCTACACCTGCCACTTGGTGCTAAGCTTTTGCTGCTCTTTGTGAACCCTATAATCACACACCCAAACCAGTACCACCTGGAGGACGCTGCCAGATTCCGAAGCGAGTTTGAAACGTAGCTTAGTCCACTCGAGCTACAGCTGTACCAAGTTTTATGCGCTGATGCTGGAAAAACCTCTTTTAGGCAGCCAAACATCCAAAGGGCAAGAAACGGCTTTAACTTGGGCTTTTGGCCCCTGAAGGAATTTGAGTTTCCAAATCACGAACTTGACATATGGTGGTTTTCACGTCTTCCACCGTCCCAGTGCAAGTCACTAGGTTTTCCTTCACTGATACTCATTTCTCCAACAGCAGTGGATATTCTGCTGCCTTCCCTTTGCACATCCAAACCTTTAAGGCTGCCAACACAGCTCTCCTCTGTCAAGCAAATCAGTCCATCGTCTTTAAATTCAGCTTTACCAAAGTCCTTGTTCCTCTCATCACAAATTGGGCCCGAACAATCTCTCAGCATTTGGCCCACTAAACTCTGAAGAATGGTATTTGTAAATCCACAAAATGAAAATTCTCAAGCATTTCCAACTTTGTCCAGCAGAGCCATTCAAAAGCCACAAAATCCAATAGTCAGATTTATCATCAACACCCCACTCCGGGTACCAAATTCTGTTGCAGTCAGCCTGCATGATTGCTGATAAATGACCATCAAACGGCTTAAGGACCAAGGGGTTTATTTCCTTACAACAGTCTGGTTACAGTTCTCAGTCCAGCTTGACGGGGGAGCACACACCAACACCAGGGCCAAGGAAACTGGCCACACCATCACCACGTAATGGCTGAGAGATGGACAATCCAGATGGACTTCCCAGACCAGCATGTCTGGCCAAGTGAACAGAAGGATGCCAACTCCCTCAACCAGCTCTCTGTGATTTATCCAGGGCCTAATCCCACCCACCATGAGCTGGGTCTTCCCCATCAGCTGGATAATCTCCTTCAGGTTTGCTCTGGGCTTAACTCAACCATCAAGTCTCTACAACTGTGCCCAGAGCTCAAACCCTAAACAAGTCAAGTTGACACCCGTGCTTAACTATGACAGTATCGCACCTTAGAAAAGTGAGATTTTCACTTATATAAGTTGATTTTTACAATCATTTTCTCTCCTCCCTGAAATGCAGTTACAATGTTATTTACAAAGTAGAACGACCAAAGGAAAAGTTTAGATGGTAAAGTGCCTGCCACACAAGCATGAAGACTTGAGCTTGAATCCCTAGCACTTATGTTAAAAAAAATAATAATAATACACATTCTTAGCCAGGGAAGGTGTAATAATCTTGTATCTGTGATGTAAAAACATGAAAGTAAAAATATGTTATTTTAAAAATGAAAGAGCTGGATAATAAAATTAAGAAAATAGAAATATACATATAACCAAAAGGTATAGCTTACAAATTAGAAGAGAAATATACATATGTGAGTTTCCTGGGGACATTGCCCTCTTCCTTACAACATCAGCCCTTAGAATTGTGCCTGGAATACAGTGGGTAGCTAGTAAATATTTGCTGAATGAGTGAATTGAACCTGTAGGACATTAAATATCTAGCAAATGGAAATCTTAGACCACAACTGTGTGTAGTAGTTGATTAAAGAACAAAATAACCAAAAACACATCACAGACTTTTACAGCTAGACAACAGTTTCTCAACAGTAAGCACTAGGTGTCGGGTAAAATAGCAGAAGACTGAAAGAACCCATGGTGTGATCCAGTTAATTTCAGGACACCAGGGGTAAAATTTCCAGAGAGAAGAAAAGACATTCAGTTTACAGTAGATTAGGAATCGCAATAGCACTGAGTGTTTTTCTCGCATTCTGGGGATTGAATCCAAGTCCTTACATATTCCAGAGAAGTGTTCCACCACAGCGTAACATCCTTTGCTCCCTAGAATTGAGCTTCTTGGCAGTAAAACTGAAAGATAGTAGAAGACAGTGAAATAATCCCTTCTTAATTCGAAAGGAATTTAATTTAATCTAGAAGTCTGCACACAGTCAAACTATCAGTAAAAAATGAAAGTAGTAAGTACACTTTAAAAGGAAAATGTTTCTAAACAGTCCTTGAAAGTTTATTTTGCTTTAAAAAAAAAAAAAAGCTACTACACAGTATATATCTTGAAAAATAGGTGTTTCCCTATGGAGAAATGGCAACCAGTTGGGAAATAGGTTACTTAGTGTTGGAACAAGGTAGAGAGAACCCTGAAAATGATGTGTAGCTGAACTGGAGAGAGAAGATTACAGTGAAGACCTCACCATTGTGGAGTGAAGTGGAGCGAGAAACCCTTTGCATTGCTCACATGTAGCAGAATAATGTTGAGATAAGCCATTTTATCACATGGCAGGAACTAGCTTGCCGAAGGCGCCTGAGATACTAAACAAAAGGAAAAGAAAGCAATTACTCATTAAAGGAAGAACAATTGAAAAGAAAGCAAATGTCTCCATATTATTATGATATTATGGTCATAATATAAACACCGAACATTCGTTTAACCAAATGTCAGGGTATAATGCTATATTTTCTTGTTTCTGTGACCAAATATTGAGAAGAAGCCATTTAAGGGAGGAAGGACTTATTTTGGCTCACAGCTCGGCAGGATACTGCCCATGATGGAAGGGAGGGCAGGGCGCAGGAGGCGAAGGCCGGCCGGCCACTGAATGGTGAATCAGGAGCCAGAGAATGAACACAAAGGACTGGATTATCCAGCCTCCAAGCCTCCGGTGATCCAGTTCTCAGTTTCTGCCTCCTACTGGTTCCGCAAACTTTCCAAACAGTTCCGACAGCTTGTGGGCCAAGCGTTCATATGTAAGCCTGTGGAGGTCATTTCGTATTTCAAGCCACATCAGATGCCTAGTGTATTACAGGGTCACTGTATGTAAATATAACGTGGAATCATGTAAGAACCGTGACCATGTCTACTCCAAGAGCAGATGGTAGGATTGCATTTCTAAACGTGGGGGCATTAAGGTAAAGAACAGTTCCACTGCATAAAAAGGAAGTACCAAACTGGGCAAATTAAGTATTACTAAATACCATATTAATATACTGGAGTCAACAAAATAAATCAATTTCATAGATGTTTAGTCATGAAAAACTCCTTTTCCCTTGGGTGGGTTAAAGATCAGGCAAAATGAAAGATGCCAGATGGTAGCTAGAATAATACACAAGAGAAAATAAAGAACAAGGAAATGAAAAAAAAATCTATGTGAAAATTATCACAAATGCTAGTGAATGGAAGTCAGCGTGAAATTTAAGGTACATTCCTCATGTGGTTCTCTAAACTTAGAGCTTTTGCTTAAATGGCTTTGAGGCATACAGACAGAGATGAAAGCCCACAGAGAGCGGCGGAACCTAGTGTGCAATTGTCCCATGCAGATAGGAGATTTTAAAATCTATGCCTATGGATCACAGAGCAGCCTGGGGGAGTGGACAGATATCAGTGCTCCCAACTGAGAGGTGCCAAGCCTTCTGCCTGGCACAGCCTCCCTTGGCCTGGATGTACCAATAGCCTAGTAACTAGGTACCTGGCAAGTTTAGATGTCTTCAGTCTGGATGGAAATGCTTTCCTTGTAAAACGCATTCCGATATGTAATTTTTCTAAGTGTTCAGCATAAAGCCAAAAAGAGTTATACAAATGAACTAAATGTTTGTGTTAGTTTTTTATATTTGTTACCAAAATAACCGGGACAGTAGCTCGAAGGGAAGAATGACTCATGGTTTCAGTCCCCAGTCCTTGTCTCTGCGAGTCTGAGGCAGTTGAGAAACAGAACATTACGGCAGAGGGCACGGGTGGCACAGGTTACTTATCCGTAGCCCACAGGAGGAAGCAGTGGGGGGTCTGGGAGAAGGTTCAGCCCTCCCGAGCCTGCCCTCAGTTCCCTACTTCCTCCAGTCAGGCCACAACCCAAGTTTCCGTAACTTCCCAGCAGCGCTGCCAGCTGGGGACGCTTCGTAGCCAACCCGCAGTGCAGCGCCTTTGTCAGCAAGGACCAGCCCCAAGAGCAGGCAGTGGAAACATGCTTCTTGCTGGAATTACCCTTCATGAATTAAAGCATGCTTGGGATAGTTAACAATTGTGAAAGACGAAATTTGCAGATAGCTGAGTACAGATAGAAACTGTAAGATTATGTTTGAAAAGATCTACAACAGAATTTCTGAAAGAAAGCACTGCTTTATAATTGAAATGAAAATTTCAGAGGGTGGCTTAATAGCAGATTAGAAGCAACTTTCAGAAGAAAGTAATTAACAGGAGCAAGATGAAAAAGAAAAAAGTTTTGCTCTCATCTGAAGGGACCTGCAATGGAGGGGGGGGACCCTAGCAGTATGTGTTTAGTGGCTTCCGTAATGGAAAGAGGGCCAGGATGGAACAGGGGCAGTGTCTGAACACAGTTACTGCAAATTGTACAGAGATGATGAAGAACAACAATCCACAGATTGAAGAGGCACCCCAAGTTCCAATTCAGCAAGGCCCACATAAGGCAAATAAAAAGCAATCTATATCCAGATACATCAAAGTAATACTGTAGAATGAAAAGCAAAGAGAAAAATCTTAAAAGCAACCAAAGAAAATTGACAGATCACCTTCAAAGGAACAGCAGTAATGGAAATTTGAAGAGGGGAATGGCATCCTGAGTGTGCACAAAGAAGTAACTGTTAAGTCCAGGACTTTGTACCAGGTGAAAGTGCTTTCAACAAAGGAAGCAAACAATATGGGCTAAGTCGCCACCAGTGGTTTCTTAGTGAGAGAAATTCTACCTGGACTCAGATAAAGAAAGCTCAGGAAAGGTTGATGTGGGAGTGGTAAAATATAAAATGGTGGTAGAAAAAAAAAAACCAGTGGTAATGTAAATGGGTTTACAAGTAAGGCTGTGACCTCAAAATAGTAAATGAAAGTTGGCAAAACTTTAGAGAATAAGAAGTTCATCATGTTTCAAGATACATAATAATGTATTAAATCTTTATGGATTTTACTTTTTTTTTTCATGTCTTAACACTGAGCAATTGAAACTGCTTTTGAAAATCTACCAGAGTGTCAGGAGAGATGCTTTAGTAGTTAAAGTGCCTGACCTGCAAGCAAATGGGCCTGAGTTCAGATCCATAGGTTCCATGTAGAAAATGTGGTAGCCTGGCTGTGTAGTACAACCCTAGAAGGCAGAGCCTGGTTATCTCCCGAGCAAGCTGACTAGCCAGATTAGCTGTGGTGGTGTCTCTAGGTTTAATTAGACACCCATCTTCAAGATAATAAGGTGGAAAAGTGATTGGGAATGATTCCCAATATCAGACCTTGGGGCTACACACTACACACATTTACATACACTCATGCTTACACACCTGCAGAACATACATACACATATGCACGCTCTTATCCACACATAACTTGAAAATGACAAAAATCTACTATCAATAAATAACATAATTTCATGAAAAATCATTTTCAACTATCTCTGACTTTAATTTGATCTATTTAAAATTTGAAACACTCATAGAATTTTGTTATATCAATAACTATTTTCTTCAATTTTATTTTATTTTTTTTTATTTATTCAACTGTGCGCATGTGCGTGTGTATGCGCGCGCGTGTGTGTCTGTGTGTGTGTGTGTGTGTGTCTGTGTATGTGTAGAACCACGGACGAATTCGCGAACCACCATGGACGCCTTCACCTCCTTCTGCCCAGGGATTCACAGGCTCCGTCCTACCAGGACCGGAAACGCAGGCCACCCCCGCTTCCGCCTGGCGTCTATACGTGGGATCTGGGATCCGAACTCAGGACCTTCCGCCTGCAAGGCGGAGGCTTAATCCCTGAGCCACCTCTCCAGCCCCTATTTTCTTCAATTTTAGATAATTTGTTTATAGTATTTTTCTAGTAATGGCATAAGCATCTTTAGAAATAATTTTGTGCATATTTCTCATGGCCTTTTTTTTTAAGATGAGTTATTCAATGTGCACTTATGGTGTCTAATCATATGCACAATTTTCAAGACAAGAGACTTCCTTGAAATCTATCCTTTCCATTTCTGAAAGCAATTTGTGAACAATCCTGCCATATTTCATATCTGGTGTTACACTTTATCGTTTAAAAATATTTTGTTTGAGCTGCTGAGGTAGTCCCGCAGGTAAAGGTACTTACCTCACAAACCTGATGGCCTGAATTTGATTCCTGAACCCATATTATGGTAGAAGGACACAAAGTTGTCTTTTGGCCTCCATACATGCACTGTGACATGCATGTGTGTGCAGAATTTGTCTCACCTTCTGTGTGTGATCAGAGTCGGTAATAAACAGCCCTCGTGTAATCCGTGTGTGTGTGTGTGTGTGTGTGTGTGTGTGTGTGTGTGTGCACGCGTTCTTTGAAACTAAGTAGTTTGGGGAAACTGTTTGCTGAATGGGTTTTACTAACACATTGAGCTCAACTAAATAGTTTGGTTCATTATAATTTGGAGCCAAATTAGTGTATTGGGAAGATGCTTAAATTTCCTTCTGTTTGTTTCCAGAAACAACTAAGTTTTATATGACAGAGATAATTATTCAGCCATCTGAAAGAGATTTTCCCATCATACCAAGGTACAAAAAGCAAATTAAGGTATTGTGTCATTTCAATTGTGGGCAGAGGTAGACACAGTTGTTCAAGGACTCATTCTTGTAGTTATTAGAAAAATGACCTTTTCGTAAACCTTTGAGTATGCCTGTTAGTTGAACCAAACCACACATGTACTACACTTGAAGATTTATTTCTTCTTATCTTCCTTATGTAATGTGATAGGTATGTTTTTATAAACTAATTATGAAAAGTTTTTCTTGTGCATTTCTGTGTTAAATATCCAGAATCTTATAATCCAGTCATTAGTAGGTTTTTAAGTATTGTTTCTGATTTTGATATTGGCTTATTCAAAATTAGAAACTAGTCAGTTTCATATAATATGTTTCTTTTTTAAAAAGGAAAATTTAACCTTTAATTAGTAGTTTAATTTTTAATTTTAATTTTTGTTTTCTTTTACAAATAGTGATTTTACAAATAGAAATTGAGTATATCTTTTCATTGATGTCCAAAAATTATGACCATGTAAATGTAAACTTGGGTTTTATACTTTAGAAGTGTCCCTTTGCAGAGATCTAAATGAAAGCATTGATAAGACCATCACAGGGAGGAAATTTCTTACCTTTTAGTTACGTACTGTGACATGCTACAGTATGGATACAATATTGAATTGTCCCTGTGTAGCATGTTTTAATTCCGTTGAAGAGCTATGTTTGGGGTGGATTCTGTAGTAACGAAGGAAGAATGGGTCTTAAGGATTATGTAAAAAATATAAATATGTGAAAATACAGTGCGCATCAGTAAAGGTTGCCAGGAGAGGTGCGGAGCTGAGGCCTCGTGGGTGCCTGCCGGGTCTCCTGGCATCTCTAGCTGGTTGTAATGATGAGGGGAGCCACATGGTGAAAATTGCTTTCTGTTCCAACAGGTCTCAGTTTGTCCAGAGTGTTGTTGCCCGGTGCCTGCTGGAACTCTCCTTGGCTAGAAGCACGTTTAGATTCACCATTCAAGGTCAGGACGGCAAAGTGTACATCTTGGTGAGAAATTATTCCATCCACTTTCTTGGAGCCCAGCCAATCCAGAGCCTTGGAAGTTCTTCCTTGTCCATCCTTCCCTTACTTTTCAGGTGGGGGAATTTGATGACCACCAATCAAACTTTTCATGTCAGTTAATCCATAAGTCAAGCTCATTTAGCTAACAAATGCCTGGGATCGCTATGTGCTAGGCTCCCGGGAGGCAGATGTGAAGAGAACCCAACTCTGCCTCTTAGAAGCTCACATGCAAAATGAGGGTCTTCATTCCCAGTCTTCGCCGACTTGCCACGGTCAGGGTAACACCATTTTCTGTCATTTCTTTTTTCCTGTTTAATACTCAACTTTAAAATATATCTTCTTGCTCCTGTCCTATTTAATTCCTCTGACATCTTGGCCTTGGAGAAATAGTGACAAGTGTGGACCAGAAGCTTTGTGGCTAGTGGATTCTTCCCGTGCATGGACCACAGGTCTAGCATCATATGACTCCTGTTCAGAGTGGTGCTCTGAAAAAGCAAATTAGGGGCATTTGTGTGGAAACCTAACATCATGATCCAGGTCTTTTCTCTGTCTATCCATCTAAGAGTGCCCTTAACATATGTAAGGGCACTGCTTATTAGAAAGGTTCTTTACTGGTTGTTCAAGTTCAACAAGAGTGCCATCTAGAAATTCACCAGGAAATAAAAAATACCACAGCAGAGAGGAGGGAAGAGCCAACATTATGGACAAGTCTGGCCTAGCTGCGTCACAGGGACCTGTGCTTCGCTCATGCCAGAGAATTATGAGAAGCTGAAGTACTAAATATACCTCATAGTTATAGTTCAAAATTGCTGGGGTGGTTTTGGTGTGTGTGTGTATACATGGGTTCATGCATGTGTGTGCATGCATGTATGTTCATATAGAGTCTAGAGATCAACACATACTGACTTCTTCAATTATTGTCCACCCGTTTGCTGAGATAGGGTCTTTTATTGAACTTACAGCTTGCAGATTTGACTAGACTGGCATGTAAGCCCCAGGGATCCTCCTGTCTCTGCTTCATCAGAACTGGATTGCACGCCACACATGGCTTTTACATGGGTGCTGGGGCTCGAACTCAGGTCCTCAGACTTATGCAGCAGTCACTTCACTAAGTCACCCCAGTTCCTAATTTGTTTTTTTAAATATAAAGTTTTCAAGTTGAAAATTATTTTAAAAATTTCTTATATTTAACTTTTTTTTCCTATTTTGACGGGATGTATTCTTGAAACACAGGATAGTGTAAAAAAAGTAAAGTGCTATTTTTCTAACTCAGCCCCACCCATCCTGATAAGACATGCTTTGCAGAATTGTCACAGTAACAGCTTGATATATGTACATAAAAACATGTATGTTCTTTGTTCATACAGGACCATTCTTAGATATTCTCATAGGTATTTGTTTTTTAATAAAGCCAAACAGAATCTCATCAGTAGTGGTACTATTCTTTGTTCTTATAAGTGAGGATTGTTTTTTATTGGTATAAATGTACACTGTGCTCTATGTTCAACAACTAGAATTTCAGTCTGTGGCACAGTGCTGCAAGAAAGTAATTTTTACTGCTTCTTTAGGAGTGAACTTCTCCTCACATATGGTATTAGGATTTATATATTTTAAACTCAGATAATTATCATTCTACTAAAACATTCACGCTGCTGCCAATGTCGACTGCCAGCGGCTCACAGTTGCCCCCTTCTTCAGACACTTACTTGCCCAGTAAGACTTCACTCTCCCCCTACCCAGCTTTGCCATGGTCAGCTGAGTAAGTGCTTTGAATCTGGAGCATGAAATGTTGAGGTCTCTTTCCTTTAGGTGGACAAGCTCCACAGGTGTAGGTCAAGATGGGGGGTTCTCAGGGAATTGGCGGGAGCATGGCTCTTGCCCAGAACACGCAGTTGTGACTGACTTTTCCTCTTCAGGGCCCATTTCCATCCCTTCCTCCCCTGTTCTCAGCCAGTGACATGTGTCTGAATCCCCAAACACTTTTCTCCCAGCAGTGAGTGGACATGCTCATTTCAATCCCATTCTGAAGTGGTTGCTGTCAGTTTTTTATGTTTCGTCATCTCCTAAATGTGAAACAGTTGCACAGGAATTTTGGATCCCTAATTAATTATTAGTTGTTTATCATTTTATGTTGATTTTGTTCCTATTCTTTACCTGTTTTTAATTGTATTCTTTTTGCCCTTACGAGTTTTCAGGAGCTCTATTAGAGATAATAGCATTCTTATTTATATAAGAAACACTTTCTGTAAATTAATTTTTTTAACTTTACCTTGTTGTTGGTTGTTCTTTCAAATGTTATGCTTTAAAAACTATCCTGTTTGTACCTGTATATGTGATTATGTTATTCTGTTATTTTACAGTTTTTAAATAGTATTACCAAATATAATATAGATAAATTGGCAATTCCTACCCATATGGACTTTTCTCTTCACACTTTAGCTCTGGATTTTAAACTCAGACAGTCTGGTGATTGAAACTCTAAGAAGTTCCAAATGGACCAAGAAGTTTCCCCTGTTGGAAGATAGCGTGGACGCCCACGCCAGTTCTCCCTGGAATGCCATCAAAGTCCTCTACCAGCCATGCATCAAAAGTCGGAATGAAAAGTAAGTTTTGCCAGCGGCTCACAGTTACCCCCTTCTTCAGACACTTGCCCAGTAAGACTTCACTCTCCCCCTACCCAGCTTTGCCATGGTCAGCTGAGTAAGTGCCTTGCAGGGGTTAAGGAAGTATTGAGTTAAATGCCACTTGAAGCTTCTAGGCGCTGCACTGGTAAATATTATACTTTGAAAGTAGACTGGATTATTGGAAATGATCCCTTTTCACATGGAGAAAACTTACTTTTCCTGAAGATAATTGATCTTTTCTTGTAATCTCAACTGTCTGTACTGTATAGTCAGGCTTCAGCACCTACAAACACTTACTAAGCAGCTCTTGGTCGGCCTTACCTGGCAGTGGACAGTGCTTGCTTCCGTGTGTCATTGTGACAGGGGAAGCAGACAACAAACAAAAACAACGGATGAAGCACACACACCTTCGCTGTGTGTCCAGGGCTACCTGAGCCCGTCTCTGCCTCTAGCGCCCCTGAGGCTGGCATGGCCCCAGGTGGCAGGCTCAGTGTTGGCCTCGGTTGTAAAGACAACAACTCTGAGTTGCAAAAAAGCGGAAGGGAAGGTGGCTGCGGTGCTGGTAGGGGGCTGCCGGCTCCCGTTCTGTGTAGAAAGTGGGCAAGTCTTACTTACCGTGAGCTGTAAGTGGGAACTTGAAAGCGGCGAGATGGCGGATGCTTTTGAGAAAGAACATGCCCCCAAGCAGGAAGCAGCAAGCGTTGTGTCTCTGGACAGATTTGACGCTTACACTTGTTCTTCACACTCAGATGTGTGCTGAGAGCAGAACCATCCCAGTTTCTTTTTCTGGACAGTAAATAAAGCATTTTAGAAATTAATGCTATTCTTCCTAAGTTATATGAACAGCACCAACCCAAAGAGTTCATGTACTTAGAGACATATAAACTAAGCAATGGCCATTTTCTGTCCTGTCCCTCCCCATCAGTTAGGAGTACGTGGAGGTGCCTTCTATAGCCTCCCACTCCTGTTCGTATTCATTTTGCTTCTTGACATCATTTGAATAAAATGCTTTGTTTTGAAGAGCCTTTCCGTGTTACTATTTGGCATCTATGAAATGAATGTGGGGTAAATTACTGAAGCCTTTTTCTGTTTGAGGTAGTACTTTTCACTGTTGGAGTTAGTGTTGAGTTGTCTGGTGCTGCTTATTTTCAGGTTGTTTGCTCTCTAAATACACATTACAGTTTTTGAAGGATAATCTCCAATTGTTCTGTCAAGTGCTTTCCGCTGCCATGTGGAGCTGCCGTACATGCCCCCTTCCCTACTCTCACCAGGACTGTCATTTGGATATTGCCCATTTGGTGCCAATCTCAATTGAACAGGTTTAGTCATCTGTCCTCATGTTGAAGCAGGTTCAGAGAATGTGTTCATATTTTATGCCTTTGATACTTCTAACGTACGGGCAGCTCTTACATTGCTCATAGGTTGTGTTCTTGTTGATGTGTGCATGCAAGTTCTTTCATAGATTTCTATTTACATTGTTTCTTACTAAAATCCTTTGTATTCATCTTTTGTATTTACCTAAAATATTGACTGTGAGAAAGGTCTTTTAAATTATATGGAATGATTGTGGAAGTAATTTTTCTGAATTTAATATCTTTGTATTTCTTCTTTTGGAGGTATGTTACTAAATGCATGTTTCTGGCATGACAATTTCGTTAATCTTGTGTTAATGTTGTTACGTTTCCTTTGAAAAATTATTAGCTTGGGGTTGGGAAGTTGGCCCCTGGTAAAGCATCTGCTACAAAAGCAAAAGCAACAGAGTTCAAATCCAAGGTCCTACATTAAACGCTGGCTGCATGAGGCAACATACTCCAAGTTTAGCCCTAGAAGCCCTATGTGTGAGCTCTGGGTTTGATTAGAAATCCTGTTTCTAAAGCATAACATGGAATAATGATCAAGGATGAATCTCAGTATCAACCTTGGGCCTCACATGCATGTACACATGTACTCACATGCAAAGACAAGCTCCTCTCCACACACACACTTAGCATGAAAATGGATAAAGAAAAAAACAACTTTTTTTTTTCATTTCTGTATTTTTATCTGCCTCGTGTCCTTTTGTCTTAGGTGTATGTCTCATTAATATACCTTAAAATGCAGATAACTGATGTTTCAGTCTCCAATGAGAGGAACTCTTTGTTTTAATAGATATTTATTCTGATTATTCATGTATTTGGATATAGTCTGCTATCTTTTAGTTGACTGTCTATGTATTACTGTCTTCTGATGATTTGAAAGTAAAAAAGCATGTATGTTCAACATGATTTTTCGTACTAATGCACGTTTAACTTTATTCCTTTTTGCTATCACTGATCTCTAGATTTGACTGTCATTCATGTGGGTCAGTAGAACAAGAAAGATTTAGATGTGCACAGTTCTCCTCTTCTCCCTTCCTTGCTTCTCCTTTTGCTGTGTTGTGAACCTTCTGGGTTCTGAGAGAGACTATGTTCACTGTCTCTCAAGCCAAGGTCCTTAGCTGCCTCTCACTCTCACGTGCCAAAGCCGTGAATGGCTTTTATATTTTATTGTTGTGTGAATACATCCAGAGTTTTTTGAATGTTGTTTGCCATGTTTTGAAAATATTTGTACATAGTAGTATGCTCTTTTTGTAATTTGATTTTTCACTCAACATTCTTGGTCTGTTTTTGTTTTGATCAGGAGTTCCAGGCTGGCCTGGAACTCACTCTAGAATCCAGACTCATCTGGGGCTCACCGCTCTTCTCACCAGCTCTCCCTGGAGTGAGACTTCACGAAGTATGCGTTTCACAAGTCCTTTGCCATTGGCAGTGCAGACAGTTCTTTAATATCTGACAATGTCATTTGTCTCTTCTGTCTCCTTGAAAAATCTTTACTTCCCTGTCATCTTCTAAGATTTCATATGGATATGCCTAAATGAGAATGCAGTTATAAAATTTCTCTTCCATCACAGAAAAATAATACTTACATGCAAAGTCTTCTGTTTTCTAATCAATATTTTTCCTTGGATGTTAGCTGTTTTTATTTTGAAAAGAGAGCTCAAATTTAGTATTTTTTTTGAAGTTTTTAAAAATCGTTTTAGAGTCTCTTATATGAACACAGTAAATTTATGATATTTTCATGCCTTACTCCCCAGTTCCACCTGCGTCTTGTCTTTTCCACGACTCTGCTTTTCCCTCGGGTTTGATGGTGTGACTGGCATCCTGCTCGAGACGAGCGCCCTGCTCTGTTCACCTTGACGGATGCCTGTGAAAACGCTGCTGTGCTCATAGTCGTGGTGCATAATTTATAGCTCGTCTGCTTGCAAACGAAGATTCTTGGTACCCGAGCCTGCCTTTAGGAAGCAACCACAGCTAATACAGCAGTCAGCACGTGTGCTCCATTAGCCTGGGCTGGGATTACACTTATGCACTGTCACACCCAGCTCCAGGGTTTCTTTTGACAACTTTTGAATATTAAGAAAAAGAAAGTAGGGCTGGAGAGATGGTTCAGGAATTAAGATTGTCTCACAACCAGAAGGTCCAGAGTTCAGATCCTAGGTCCTATATAAAAATGCCAGGCAGAAACAACTGTGGCCTGCACTTCTGGCCCTGGTGGGTGGAGCTTGGGAAATCCCAGAGTGAAGCAAGGACGTAGAAGCAATCCAGGATGAGTCCTGAAGTCACCCTTGGTCCTCCATAGGGACACATAGTGGCCTCTGATTCAAAGGAAGGCAGGGATGGAGGGAGGGAGGGAAGGAGGGAGGGAGGGAAAGAAAGAGAAAAGTAGTCATAGATTCAGGTATGGGGATGAATCTTATATTCATTGCATAATAATCTTAACATTACCTGTCTTATGGAATAATTGTGAGACTTTTATTTACTTGTCTGTTATTTCAGTCATGTTTAGCAAATGCCGTCAACACTGGACATTTAATGACTAAAAGTCAGTTGTGTTTTGCTACATATGATTAGAAAAAAAGAAAAAAAGAAAACCTGGCCTCTACATGTTTGAGGGAGAAGTTCAGGTCTGATAAATGAGTTTGATCCCCTCAGTTTAGCTGAAACTGTGCTTGCTGTGTTTTGCTTTCTTCTTTTTGACCCCGTATCCCTCTAGGTAGACAGGAATTTTGCAAGCTGAATAAACGTGCTGTGGGCTATTTACTTTTGTCTTTTAAGGACATTTATGTCTTCCTTTTGGGGGCATAACTGAGCAAGTGCTACACTCCCTGGCATATTTTTGACACATGGGGTGGTACATTAACTATTTTAGTTCCATTTTCCTAGTGGAAGTGTGGATCGCCAGATGGTAGTCTAAAAGAGGAAGATAGCAAATATAACTCTGGTTTTATTTCCTTGAGCACTCACAAAAAAAATTGGCATGTAATATTTTTAGAATGTTCATTCTTTCTAGCAATCGCCCTCAACATTTTGAAGTATGCTGCTTTTCATTCCTTCCGTCCTTGCTCCAACCAGCATTTTGCATGTCAGTGAGCACCATCTTTTGTTGTTATTGCTGTTGCTGTTTGTTTATTGCACTGTTTTGTTTTGATTGTACTGCTTCATATGTTTTGCTAACAGAATAATATAGCTCATGCATCATGTGATGTGATTTTCATAGCAAGCTTAGAGCCCGTGTATTAACTTTTTAACTTTCAATACAGTTTCCATAGTTTAATTCTTCCAGCGTGTCAAATAACCATGGGGGCGATTAATTATTGACTTTGTTTAGCAGTGGATGTTTGGCAGACACCTGACGATAATTTTGGTTGTTAGAACCTGGAGGAGGAGGACAGGTATCTAGTGTGTAGATCAACTTTGGGAAGACAGAGGAGAGCTTTCCCATAGCCAAGAATTTCCTGACTGCAAATCCTTCTGTGCCAAAAGCAAGAGCCTTCTTGGAAATGACTCCTGAAATCAGGCTCCGTCTCTGGCTCTTCTGTGTAAGTTTGTCCACAGTTTCTTGAACTTACAGGAAAGATTCTGTGACATTACATGCCATCACTCTTAGGCAGAGAAATGGTGAACCTCATTAGAAATGTTTATTGGTACAATCTTCTTGTAGCTGCCTACCTATATGTGTGATTCCTGACTCACTCACTGATAGTTCTGTTTTTAATTTTTGAGGGAACTGTGTACTGTTTTCTGTCTCCATTGCTGTGTGTTACAATCCTGCCAACAGTGCACAAGTCTTCCAGGTTCATTCTCCTTTGCTAATTCTTATTTTCCCAGTTGGGTTTCTCTCTCTCTCTCTCTCGTTTGATTGCTTTCATTGAGGGGAGGCTTTTTTTTTCTGCATGCTAACCATCTTCGTGAATGTGAGGAAACATTCTGGTTTTGATTTGTTTTCTTTTAATCAGTATTACTTGGCGTCTGCTCATATGTTTGGGTCATTTCTGTTATCTTTGGAGAACTTTGTCCTGGCTTCTCATTGTGTTGTTATTTTGTTATTGTTTAGTTGTTTGTTTGTAAGTTGCTGGAGTGCTCTATGGAGTCTATATTCTGGGCTGTTAATCTGTTTTCAGGCACATAATGCACACTTTTCCTCCAGTCTGTGGATAATCTGTTCACTCCATCGATGTTTGGAGCGATGTGAGTGTTGTGGGGTCTCATTTGTCTGTCGGGCCTTTGATGTCTGTGCCGTTGTTGTCAATAAAAGCGATCACCACCCAACTTGCATTTCACCCTGTGTACAGATGTGACAGAGCCCAGAGATAAACTAGATGGTATAAGACCAGTTTAGGGGAATTTACTCTTCACATATAGTGTTAAATTTCTCATAATTCGTATCCAGCAGAATATTTAATTATCAATTAACATTATTTAATGATCACGTCACCTGCTAAAACACATAGTGCTCATTGCCTTGAGCGATGTGTGAACATGATGGATGAGCGAATGATGTGGTGTGTCATTAAGTCCTCCAGAGCACTGCACCTCCAAACATCTTCAGGAGGTGCCTGCTGTTCACACAGAAGTTGCAAGGCGACACTGTTGCTGCATTGCTGTGAGACAGACTTTACAGAGTAGAAAAAACCTAACGAAGTGTGACTGCCCAGCTCTTGTGTCTTATATATGAGCAAACCGAGAACCAGGGGGAATGACTTCCATTACTGAAGGAGCCAGAATTAGCATCCACATCCAGACCTTGTCTGTTGTGTCTATCACCCTGGAATTCATGGAGATGTGAAAATTAATATGTATTTTACTCAAGAAAATCTCCCCTGATAGATTAGACATTCAATGTCAACCCCCAAATGTGCCACTTATTGCCCTATGTGCTGTGGATATTTATTTGCACTGGTGTGTAATATCTGTAGCAGAAACTTCTGATATATATAATATGTTCATATTTGATGTTACAGATCAGAGTTTGAAGGCTACAGACACATTCGTTTATTTACAGACACATTATTTATTTATTAGAAATCCAGTGCCTTTGCTTCTTAGAACATTAATCTAAACATACAAGAAAGTGTTCAGAAAGTGTTCAGTAGTCAAGTACCCACTGGAAAATGCAAGTACTTCTTTGGAAATCACTTTCACATATTTGTGTGTTAGTACTGTATTGTCACCAGAACTTGCCCATGTAGAGACCATTGTTAAAAAACATACAAAGTCACACACTACATTTATGACAGAAAATAATCCCTCCTGTAGACAGTGCAGTAAGACTGCTCTGGGAATTCCTATTCTGTCTATGAATGGGTTTAGATCACAAAGGAACAGAACAGGAATAAACCCTGACATGTGATAAAAGTGAGTGTTGCCCTAGTGATTCCAGCTTATGAGCTGCTGCTCATCTTCTGGGGTTTGCTTCCTAGAGGAGAATCTGTTTCTTCTGATGAGAAAGTATGAGATAAACAGTCACAGTTCATGAGGGTAAAAGCAGAAGAGCTGGGACTGGGTAGTGGAAGGAACAGGCAGATGTTGTATCTATAGATCATTTCTTCACTACTTTAGGTATTTCTAGGCTGGGCTTGAATTGATCTCTTAATCTTTTACAATAGAAAGGTTGAGTTATCTTTTTCCTCTTTTTAAAAATTGTATTTTATATATGATTTCAGAAGAGGAAAACAAAATTTCCTATCACAAAGGTATTTCCTCCCCATGTTAAATCAACATGATAAAGGCAACATCAACAAATTCTTGAAAACAGCAGAATCAACTTAATGTTGAAATTGTCATCTGTGCTGTTACAACAAAGTAGAGCAATTTATTTCTCACAGTTTTAGAGTCTGGAGTGTGAGAGACCAGGGTGCTAGCAGCTCAGTGTCTACTGAGGGTGCACCCTGTCTCTCCATCCAAGCTGGTGCCTTAGTGCTACAGCTGTGCAGCATGGTGCCCAAGGCAAACAGAGGAGACAGACCTCCTTGCTATCCTTCAGCTTTTTGTGTTACACAAGTCCCATCTAAGGTGGAGAGGGCTCAGGGCCCAAGCACTTTGAGTAAGGCCCCTTTCATTTCATTTGTGTGTGAGTCTGTGTGTGTGTGTGTGTGTGTGTGTGTGTGTGTAAGTTTCAAACGTGTATATTGCAGGGGACACAAACAAGCAGTAAAGGATTAGCAAAGAACAGATTTTCATGTAAAACATTCATAAGCTCAGAGAAAATAGAATAGAAGATAAGAAGGCATCCTCTGCGCCCTTCCCCTCAACCCTCTGGAACAAAAGCTGAGTCAGGAAGTGTGAGCAGGGCCCGGAGAGGGGTTTCCACCGGGATGCAGCGATGGAGTGTTTGCAGCTCCTAAAGGGTTTGGGAGCCCTCATCTACTTGAGAAATACTCCCTTTCATCTTCTCAGTCAGTGGACTTTGGGAGCACAGAATCCTTCCTTTTTGTTACAAAAGAGTGAGAGGTTGGGGGATGGAGTGGACTGGCATATTACGTTTCTGGAAGGTGGAAGATGTACCTTCCAGTGACTTCTATCTGTAGAGGGCATGGATAGCGGAGAGAAGTTTGAGAAGAAAGCAGAAAAGTTTGCTTTATCTTTTGGAGAGGAGACTAAGGTGCCAGCATGTGTGAACCGGATAGGTCCAGCTGATGTCCGCATGAGCCTGTGGGTGCGCACTTGTAAGTGCTGCCGCTCCTCCTTATGGTGGGTCTTTCCACACTTGAAACATCTGTTAAGTACAAGGACCACGAGAGAGCCAAGAGCGGGGTTGGGTTTGCTAGGATTATTGTCTCATTGCAGACAATATCTTGTTACTCTTGTGATATTAAAATGATGAACTGCAGAAACTATGTAGCCAATTTTAATGAATATTGGTAGTTGGAAAGGGTTTGTAGTTTCTAATCACTTACTGAAACTTAGCTTAGGCTTAGGAGAAAGCTTTTAATTATATGGCCAAAGCTTCTCAAAGTGTTATTTTTAAACACATTACAAGTTACCAATGGGAAATGATCTCTTTTTAATATAGATTAAATCCAAGTCCCTTCATGGAATTTTAGCAGCTCTTCAAATGTATGTCTCAAGTTTTCATTATGGTTTTCTGTATGAGTTTTGAAATCATATTTTTAAGTAAATAGACTGGCCTCCTGTGGTATAATAATTATGAAGAAAGGCAAGTGATGTGTAGGGTCCGCTGGCAGCACAGCTTTACTCTGACATTTGTCATGTAAAACAGCAGAAGGGGTGGGATTGGTAAGGTTTTTACCTAGAATGATGGAACAAATGATCAGTGACTCCTGAGGTCAGCAGAGAAGCGGGGCAGTCAGTTTCTTTCACTATCTTGTGAGGATTTTTTTCTCCTTCTCCAGACAGCTGCAAGAGCCCTCCAGGTGCAGACACTTCTGTTAAAAACCTGATCAATTAGTCTTTTCATTGCTGGCCTTGCTGTGTTGAACCTGGATGCTACCTGCAGTCACATCTACTATGGGAGGAACTGCCTATCTCAGAGCCAGACAGGGCTTCTGGCCAAAGGTCTTAGCCCGATGGCGACCTAGAAGGGACATGTCCAGCAGCACTGCACCATGCCAATACCAGAACCTACAGGTACTATTTCCCTTCCATGTTGGAGAAAAATTGTCTCCCCAGCTTATGAAGGGTCATCCCCAATTCTTCAGGTATGCTCCTTGCAGAATAATTCCAGAGTCATAGGAGCACACGCCAGTCCCTGCGTTTATCTTCTCCAGTGCTAGTCCCACTGTAAATAAAAAACCTTTATTTAACAGATAATAGAGAAATATTTCATATTTTTTCCTCTTTGTTAGCATAAATACATATCCTATGAATTTTTTTGGTCTGTATGTGTGTGTTTACACTCATATACATGTGTGAAAACCAGAAATTATGTTCGGTGTCTTTCTAAATTACTTTCCACCTTAGGCTGGTTAGATTGGGTGGCCAGCAGGCCTCAGGGATCCATCTGTCTCTCCCTCATCAACACTGGAGTTGCAGAAGCGCATCACTGTGCTTTTATGTGGGTGCTAGAGCTCTGAACTCTGGATCTCAAGTTTCTACAGCAAGCTCTTTCTGAGGTGAGACATCCACACATCCCACTGTACCTTAATATTGTTTTGAGTAATATCTTTGTTTAATCTGTATACATACTCAGTATATCTTGATCATGGTTCCCCACCCTCCCCGACTCCTCTAAACACTCCTCCCCCTGCCATTGTGTCCATAATATTCTTTTGCTATCTTTTAAACTTTTGTGTAATATTCCATAGTGTAAGTGTTTTGTGACTTAGACATTTTGTTAAATAATTTGTAGCTTTCTCAGATGTGCAGTGAAGACACTTGTGCCCTTCTTTAAGTAGTGGAACGATGTGAAGTGACTACTTTAGAGGAATAGTGATGTTAAATTTTTTAAATTTATTTTTTAGTTTTATAAACCTATTGAGTACTAATCCTGTTTCCTCCATTCCTCTTCTTCCCATTATCCTCCCTTCCCGTCATCAATGCATTCCACTCTCTCCCATTTCCTCCTACTCTCCTACCTGGTCACTTCTATGGGCCCCAGGGTTCCTTCTATGTTGTCTACTCTTGTGGGGGTTCAGACTTCTGTGGCATACCAAGTTGCCCCTCCTTGGGACACCCCACTAAAATTTTTCAATAGTCTTTTTTTTTTCTTTTGGAATGATGTTATATACACAGAGAAGTGTGGATAGTGCAGGCTTCTGTGAGCCCCACCCCGGCTTCTATTCCTTCCTGTTCTCATCTTCTGTCCACTGAGAAAGCAACATCAGAACATCACTGGTGACTTGACGCCAGAGTCAGAACTCACTGAAGCTCACTGGTGAGACACTCAGCTCATCAGTTGAAATCTAGTGAAGTTCTGTTAACTTCCCAACTTTCTACTGACTTTTATAGCTCAAAGTGTTCTACCTTGACCACCGAGAGCTGCTTCAGGCTGACTTAAAGTATCCTGACATGTCCCTACACTTTTAATTTCGTGAGTATCCTTCCTTCCTAATGTCACAGATGCTCAACAGTTTGGCACTGGAGGGAGCCTTGGATCTCCAGGTGGGACCAGAAGTGCCCCTGTGCTGCCGCCTCAGGGTTCTGGACTCTTCTGCCCGAGACTTCTCTCTCTCCTCACACCTGTTCCATACGTCCTGTTAGTAGGCTGTGTGGGTCAATCTGAGAGAATACAATAAGACAGTATATATGTGCCTGTTGAACCCCAAGGGTGACATTGGGAACCATCATGGATTGGTCTTCCACCTTATTGCTTTGCTCTGGGGTTTCTCAGGCTGCCCTCCAGGGCTTGCAGGCCACCGCCGTGTCCACCTGTTGCAGGAGCAGTCTTTCCTCTGCTCTTCAGATATCCCTTCATAATTGTCAGTGTTACAGGTCCCTGTTCAGGGGCCAATTGTCGTGGGAACGACTGTCCCATGTTGCAGGGTTCTTGTGTTCCGGAGTCAAAGATCAAAGTTGACCATCGTATCTCTGGGGGATTGCAGTCAGTTCCTCAGCAGGGGTGTCCCTTCAGGGTGATCCCAGCATGGCCTTCAGGAATTTCAGAGACCTTCAAAGATCTTTAGAGATTGTTCCAGCATAGCTAGTCTAATCCTGCCTTACACCTAGCATTTTTTTTATTTTAATACATTTTTTATTATTATTTCAGCTCATACAAACTTAATAGGTACACCAGTTCCCTTCCTCCCTCCTCCTCCCCCTGAATCCCCTCCTCCCCCTCCCCTCACCCCTCCCTCCCCATCCCCCAGTGCCTCCCGCCCCAATTCCCAGAGAGTCCTTTCTTGTGCATGCCTGATTTTCGTCTGAGTCCTCCTCTCCAATGACGTACAAGGACCCAGTGGCCTTTCCCTGAACCCTTTCCCGTGTTCCCCTTAAGCATAGGAACACTACTGTGGCTGCCAATCTACACCTAGCTTTTTTATGTGAGCTCTGGGAATCTGAACTCAGGTTCTTTTGCTTGAGTGACGAAGGCTACTGAGCCATCTCCCCGACTCTTGAATGTCATTTTTTTTTTACTTTGTAACTAGCTTTTCTATGATACCTTTTAATATTGTTGACACATAAGAATTTAAAATTTTGATCTCATCAAAATTAAAGTCAGTGTCTTTTCTCTTTTGTCAAGTCTAGGGTCTTTCTAGCATGCCTACTTACACATTACTCCTTTTCTAAAACAACTGACCCAAGATATGAACATGTGATGTGATTTGCTTTTCGTTCTTCTGCCCTCGTATTCTGTATCATTCTCTCCTTCCTCTAGGAACTGTTTGTCTTAATGTTCCAGTTTACTTCTGTCCTCTGACCCCTCCCTTTCTTCTGTTCAAGCCTCCTTGTGCCTTTTCTGCGTTTTCCCAGAGCCCAGGCACAGAATACCCTGGTACCTTTGCTGCCATTTTATGCTTTCGTAGTGAGAGCTCCGGCTCATGTTGAGTAAAACTTTCCCAGTCCCTATCCCCATCCTGCCTTTAACTGGAGTTCTTTGCCGGTACTCATCTTGTGTCTGTGTTGTCTCTGCAGGGTAGCTCACTGACTTCTCAGGTTCAGGATGCGCAAGATAGAAAAGGCTCTTAAGCATCCCCGGTGAGCACATGACTCCTCTCAATTATATCTTTGAGAATTCTTGAATCTCCTTCTGGAGTTTCTCTTCTTTGCAGTTCTTGTGTTCAGGAGCCGAAGATTGAAACCAGAACACGTTGACAGGTTAAAGCATGGATTTTATTGAAGATAAGAGAAGGAGGAGGCAAGAAGGAGGCCATAGCCTTAAGGCGGGATCATCAGAGCAGAGGGGGTAGCTTAAGGCCAGAGAGAGCAGGGAGAACCGCCATGAGCACGTGGCTAGGAGAGGACAGAGCCGCCATGCTGTGATCAGGAGATGGAAGGGCAGAGGAATAGAGAGGTGGTGGGTGGAGCCACAGTCTTTTATAGTCTGGAATTGCTAATGACTATCCCACAGCTACTAGGGAAGTGAGGTAAAGACTGGAGGGATGGTAAGGTTATTCCCACAGGACCCAACATTCCTTAACTGCACTAGCTGTCCAATAGCAATTCAATTATTTACATTATCCTTGCCACCAGTACACAAAATCCAGAATTTGTCTTTGTTTCTGGATCTTATCGATGTTGCGGGATCTGAAAATTCACCCATTGAGGCCCAGATATGAGTTCACAGATGCCTGGCTATAGGGGAGCCTTTCCTTCTGCTCTGACTATAGAGAGGGGCCTTTCCTTCGGCTTCTCAAGGGACTAGACTACAGGGGAACCTTTCCTTTGGTTCCAGCTACAGAGAGAAGCCTTTCCTTTAGTTCCTTAAAAAATCGTCCAGCCTCATCTGGGGGGAACCCCCAGAATATTATAAGTTTGGGGGGTTCAACCAAAGATTCACCATAGACCAAAAGTTAAAATTAACAACTGAGAGGCTTTATGAGAGAGAGAGAGAGAAACTGGTACAAGGTTTACACACAGGGGCCTGAATTACATCTCCACACAGTTTTTCTACACAAGGGACAAAGGAGGTTGCCAGCCCCACCAAAGCAGTTTAATTGACAGCGTTTTACAGTCTCATCAGTATGCAGGCTTCTTGCAGCCCCTCAGGCCAAATGGCATTCCAAACTTCTTGCAAGCCCTCTGGCCAATTGGCATTTTTATTGCCTGCCAGCAATTTCTGGGGTCCACAATTTCTTTTTAAGATTTTCCCTTTTATGCTTCCCCACCACACCCTCAGCAGTCAGTTATGTAATCATATCTGAGTGTAGTTTTCTTCACATCTATTCTTTTTGTTATTATTGTTGTTGTTATTTTTATTATTTTGAGATGGAGAAGTGGAATACTGGAGGTCGCAGTTCAACTTTCAGAAATTGGCTGTCACCTTCCACTCTGTGGGCTAGAGAAATCAGACTCAGTACACCAAACCTGTGTGCCTGCATCTTCAGCCCTGTGAGCCTTTTGGCCCCACCCCACATCCATTTATTCCTTTCTTTGTAATTATATTAGTCTAGTTCAAGCAGTTCCTACTTTTAATTATTGTGTATTGATTACACAAAAAGAATGCCTTCCTTGTTACATTTCTGTGCTTGTTCCTCATTCCCTGTGTGACAATTATTTGCGTCTCTTAGGTCTGTCCAAGCTGTGACCCAGGCTGCTTTCTGTAGCCAGCCCTGTGGTCCTGGTCACATTGATCCTCTTCTTGCCTCCCCCTACCCCAGGGGTTTATCTCCTTAGATTAGCACAGCAAGGCTTCTACTGGGGGGCTCCTACTTTACAACCCCACCTGCTTTCCTATGCCTGTCATAGGCTCTGTCCCCTTCACTCAGAGTGAAATAACCATTTCTGAAACACTTTGTCATTTGTGTTTAAGAATATGTAATTACTCAGAGGGTTTTTGCTTTCATTTCAAATATTGAGATGATTTTTATGATATTTCTTCAAAAAGAGGGTTCATATGGAAATTAATACTATTGCTTGTCAGTATTCTTATGTAGGTAAGGTCTGCATTAGCAGACTGATAAAAATATCTCCACTGGTCCATTCTGTCTTAGGAAATTATATAAAATAAATGCATGGAAATGTCTTTTAGATCTTCAGAGCTTTCTTCAACTTTTGCTTCCTTAACATTTGTTATTCCCTTCATTTTTTTTTCTCCTTTTAAGTAAGGCAGGTTTAGAGTAGCCATGCGCTGAAGGTCTTTGAAGGTCATACGCCAAGGGACACACCCTTTGCCAACTTTCCCCAACCCTTTGCTTATGAAAGGATATGGAGATCAGCTTCCTGCACACAACAACCCCGCCTCCAGGTGGGCACAGGATCCAGTGGGTTGGGCCCCAATGTGAGCTAACCAATGAAGAAAAGCCATTTTTCCCTTGCCTAGCCAATGGGTAAATGCCATTTTCCCAGGGTTATCGAAAGGCATAAATAAAAAACCTGACCTTGGCAGCCTTCTTTGGCGCCCACTCCTCATGGCCCACAACGTCTGGAATCCATGAGTTCCATTCTTTCTCTCCTCTGATAGACTCTGCCTTAATCCTCTACACATGTTCTCGTTTCAATCTTTGACTCCGAACGCAAGACCCCTGCAACACTTTAGTAACAAAAAAATAATGATACCTTTGCTTGTAAAGCGACTTAGCTAATTTTATCATGGGCTTTGTCTCCAGATCAGTGAGTCTGAAAGGGAAGTCAGGAAGCACGGCAGACAGCTCAGCTCCGGTGCCAAGTGAACTCTGACAAGTTACTAAGGCAGAAGCATGTTTAGGTCCAAGTAAATTTTCTATTGATTCCATATTCCATCACTCCCATTTTCATTTTGGCTGGGGGTAATATTTTATGGTCTGTTTCTGGGTCTGTATACCTTTTTGTATTAAACTTGTAAGCCATTTACAGTCAGTAAGGATAAATATTACAGTCTTAATTGCCTACTAGTAATTTTCATAGATCAAGTGTTTAGTGCACATGAGATTTGTGCTTAAGCTTTTTAATTCATTATATGAATGAATTCCCATAACATCTCCATAGGGGGGGAAAGTGCTATTTAAATTTAGGTTTACCACCCTCTGAGGCACAGCTGAGCTGTGGTAAACTTCAAGGACAACTATGTTCAAACTCTGTTTCTATCTTTATTTAGATTTTTGGGTGTTTTGAGACAGGATCTCGTTAGGAAGCCCATGCTGTGCTCTAACCCATGTCCTCTAGTTTGAAGCCCTCAAGTGTTGGGCGGGTGTGGGCCACTTTGCCACTGCATTCTTCCTGGGTCAGTAGTTACAGACCATCATCTGAAGTCACTGACCAAGAAGCAGAAGCAGTAGTGGAAGTGAGTTTATCCTTCCACAGTTGGAGTACTACACATTCATACCATCAACACTCTTGCACACATCTCTTTTCGCTGTTTAATGAAGCCTACACTTGACTGTTGCTTTTGATACTAATTTCAGTGATTCTTTCCCCTGACTCTCCACCCACAAGCCCATTTTGGTTGTTGATTGCTGTATTTCCACGGTCCTATGGACAGCTTCAGCTGCCTTGCTGCCCTTCTTTCTCCTGACCACACTTGCTGCACCCACTGGGTCCCTTTGTAGTTACTTGTTATTCTCCCTATTCCATTGAGGTCTTTATGTCTCCTATTTGATTTGCTCTCTGAACAAGATTCCAACAATCACTTATATACCCACCTCACCCTTTCCCACTCATTTCTTGTAACTATGTAACTCCAGCTTCTTTAATTTGATGAAATCATTTGGTCTTTTTTTAAAAACTGCTATGACAAAGTCATATTTTATGATAGAGAGATTACTCTTAAATGCCTTTGTTTTTAGCAGCATTTTGAACCAAACAGCTCCTCAAATGGTTATAATTCATGTTATAATGAATATTACAATTCATATAGAATGGCTATATATTCAGATTACAAGTCCATTTTACATTTAATTCAACAAATTTTTTTCTAGAACACCGTAAAACAGGAACATTGCCAACTGGAATGGCTGCCATGGGACTTCATGATGCCATGGAGCTTCTATGGCAGGCTTCTGAACTTTAATGATGCTAGTAACTTGGAGACTTTGATACTCTGACGCCAAGCAGTTGTAGGATTGAGTCTCCCATCTATGATTGCGGTTCATAGGGCATTTGATACTGGACTAACCCAAAGCATTGTGGGCACTTAGAAATTATAGAAGACCTCTTGTCACTTTGTGGCGAGGGGAATGTGACTATGGTCAGCATAAATGTAGTTTAGAGCTTAACTTAGCACACACCTGTGGCCAAGCCAAATGGTAGCCTATGCTCTGGGGCTAATAATTCCCCGTGGGGATAACTGTCCTTAGCATTCTTCAGTTCCATGACTCTAGCATACTTACAGGCGCTTTAAAATGTGTCCTCTCATGCCCTTCAATGTGGTTAATTTTACTTCTGGACTGAAGGTTTAGTTTTTTCCTTGGTGTAGATATTTAGTGAATCTAGTCCTTAGTCTCTGATTCAGTTAAATGGAATACTCAGAGTTCCTGTGTGTGTAACTCGTGGGTTAGAGGTATGGGAGATAAGATGCAAACAAGACAGAATTCTTACTTAGAGTCAGGGAGATAGATAAGCAAGGATTTTTCTCGGTAATTCATGTCATGCAGAAAGCCGTGGTTGATGTGACATCTGGGGCTATAAGGTGATGGGAGCAGGAGGTTGAAGAGGAGGCAGCTTGAGCGAAGGTGGGGGAATTGCAGGATGTGTTTCCCAATACATGAGTTAAAAGTTGTTAATGGTTTTATGTATGGCAAAGAAAAAGATGCTATATCCAAGCAAAATTACATGAAATTATCCTTGTGAAATATTTGTGTTCTTGTAAAAGAGTCATTGTGCCTTATTCTCGTTTCTGCTGTACGGTGAATTGTGAGGTTGTGGAGCTCTTTTTCATGGGAAGCCAAAGTCCACACAGTTCACTACAAAAATCCACAAGACTGTCATGTATCAGGAACCAGCAGATCTGACTGAATGTAGAAAGAGTATTCCTAGATAGTAACTGAACCAAAGTTGAGAAATAAAGAGTTTAGGGAAGAAGGAACTTGGGAATATGTGTTCACAAAGGGAAGCCACTTTCTCTGTCAACTGGCAAGTGTCATTGCATTATGCAGAATCTAGCTTGGTTACCCTTCAGCAAGGTATATAAGTGAGCAATCGCATGGTGTTAACATCAAAGAAGCCCATTCATCAAAGGAAGGGAGTTTATAATTTAGATGTAATTATAAACTTAAGTTTACTATATTTTAAAACACATAGAGATTTATATTTCCTTAATTATTTTCTTTTACACACACACACACACACCCATGTGAACCCTTCCCTACTAGACACAAAAAGTACAAGGGTATTTGTTTACTTGTGCATTTGGTATACATTGGTGAATAAAACTATAAAAGTCATGTTTTTGTAGGGCATGCAGTCTGGTAATGGGACTGTTTTGAATAGAGTGTTATGTATTTTGCAAACCATCACCATTTCCTGGAAAGAACCAAAGCACAGAGTTCATATTAAGAGATTCAAATACAAATGAGCTCTGGAATAGTTTATATTGCTAAATATGTGAAACAGTGTTAGTGTTCAGTTGGCATTGAACTCTGTCCAATGTTCTGGATCATAAATAAAAATAAGCTGGTTGATGAGAAATTGCAATCATTTTATTTGCCTATTACCTATAGTCAAGTGTTACTCATCATAGCATCCTCATCCCAAAGAGAAGGAAAGAGAGAAACATGGAAATTATCATATCAAAGCTGTCTTCTTACTCTACCTCACAGTTCAAATGAAAAAAAAAATCCTTTTCCCTGCTGTCTTTTTCCTTCCCTTGCCTTTCCCAAGAAACACTGATATCTTTCCAACTATTGTCTGACCTTGGCTCCCTTGGCTCCCTTCTGTTCACCTTGGAGCCATGACCTATCAGCGCAGACATGTATTATAAATTCTCTGTGTGTTTGTACCCAACCCTATCAAAGAAAAAGAAAATATAGGGCTGGAGAGGTGGCTCAGGGGTTAAGCCTCCGCCTTGCAGGCAGAAGGTCCTGAGTTTGGATCCCAGATCCCACGTATAGACGCCAGGCGGAAATGGGGGCGGCCTGCGCTTCTGGTCCTGGTAGGGCGGAGCCTGTGAATCCCGGGAGAGAAGGAGGTGGAGGCGTCCATGGTGGTTCGCAAATTCGTCCGTGGTTCTACACATACACAGACACATACACACACACACAGACACAGACACACACCGCGCGCACATACACACACATATGTACACAGTTGAATAAATAATAATAATAATAAAAATTTAAAAAAAAAGAAAAAGAAAATATAATCAATGTTGACATACATCTTTTTTTACATGAAAATTTTAATTTTTATTGATGTACTACGCACTTTTTGGACATGACTCTAATTAATGCTCATATGACTTATGCATCTGATTTTCTGCAACTCTGCTGACTGTCCCTGGCAAGTCTGTCTCCCTTGGTTGTATAGTTGGCAGGTTTTTAGATGGGCAGATTCTGAATAAAATCTGCAAGAAATAATTTCAAAAGTTAAGGATTCAGGAAATACCCAGAAGGGCAACATTTCTCACAGCCTGTTCAAGGCTCATCTTCAAAGCTCAGTATCTTTGTCTTTACTTCGTTCTTTTTAAATTCTTAAAATGATAAATCCCTCTTTCAATAAAACTTATCCTCGTAAGACATTACATGAGGGCTTCTTTAGTCACAATTGCGGGGAAGCGATCTGTTAAACTGAAGGAACATAGTTCAGGACACATCTATTCTTCTTTCTGTAGTTTAACTTGTGGAAGTTAGCTTAATAAATATTCTAGTTAGTTACTTCTGAAATTTGTTATGAATTCATACTAAATTCACAGCACTGTTATGAAACACCACCTGATTCTTCCCTCATCCAGTCTTTAAATGTCAGGGTTGGATATCTGCAAAGTAAGCCTAGCTACGGGATCAGTGAGGAGTCAGAGGGATGAGCACATAGTCCTGCCTTCTTGACAGCACTCGGTTCCTTGGAGGGATGAGGTGGGTTGAAAACATGGTCACACATTCTGGCACTCTTCTATTGAAGAAATTGCGCCTTCTCTTGAATGTGGGGTGGACTTAGTAAATTCTCACACAGAAACAAATCAAAGCCAAGGGACAGTGATTTCTGAGGTTGGGGCATACATTGTCACAGCAGAGTCCTTGTGTTCCGTTGCAGACTGCTTGCTCTGTAGGAACACAGCTGCCAGCACGAGGGCAGCTGGGTCACAGAGAGCCCCTGTGGGGATATGTGAGGTGCCCACCAATGGCCTGGCCCACCAGTGTGTTGTCTCGAAACTCAGCTACCCAGTCCACAGCCTGTAGATAAACAGTGTGCCTGTGGTGACGCCTTGACTGTAAGCTTAGGAGCTGCTGAGGCAGATCCCACAGAGACTGTCAGACGTTTGCTCTTTGAAACCAGGGTCCAGGATACTTGGGATACAGTGACACATAACAGACTCAAAAGATAGGACAGAAACCTGAAGTCCTTGAACAGACACACTGCTCGCATTTGTAGCAGATTTCACAAGAGCAGCGAATTGAATAGAAAATTGTAGAAAATGCTAATGTACATGTCTCTTGGCAGTTCATAATTTTTAACCGTTTCAAAGGGAGTCTTTAATCTCACAAGCCCCAATCCTGCCCTATGTATTTTATTCATAAGAAATGGCAAGTTAGGTAGAATTCATTGAGGGAGATATCTCTTAAAAGTTACTGACATGTGTTTGTTGATGAAGGTTGGAATCAACTTGGACTTGGTAAAAATGAACATACAGCACATATGCTTGTCCACATATGCTTGATTGGTTTAGACCAGGGTGGGCAGACTAGCCAGTCAGACAATTCAGGACCTCCTTTGTCATTTTACCAAAACACAGGCATGTCTGTCTACACATGTCCTCTGGCTTTGTCAGTCATTCAGCAGAAGCATAGCGATAAGTGTCTGTCTCCATGGGCCATCAAATGCTGGCTGTCTAAACATGGAAAAGTTTGGGAACCCTTATTTCTAAATGTTGACATGAGGCTGGCACAATGGTAGCTTGAAAGCAGTGGCAGAAAGCACCTTCCTGGCTGATGCTTTTTGCACTTGGTGCGGTGTGACGCCTGCCCTCCGGCTGAACAGAGCATTGGCATTCCCTCCCCGGGCCCCATAGGAGTAATTGTCCCGGTCTAGCCGGCCTCTTGCAGAAATGAGATCCGTGGAGCTGAGGGCCGGGGCTAACGATGTGGGGTCAGAGGCGCGAACCCCGGAGCCTGGAACTGCTGACTGCTGCTCTTCAGCCACAGCAGAAGGAGCAGAGGCCTGTTGGCAGTTGTTACTGTAAAGAAGCTCTCGCTAGCTTCCTCTGTATTTATCTCTGCTTGACATCTTTCCCTTTCCGCCTTGAGATTGTAAACCATTTATAAATAATACCTACATTATTGTGAAATAAAATGCTCCAGGGCTGGATTCTAGGCTATTTCCTTTCTGATTCCAGTTCTGTATGGTATCAGGCACTTCTGTCACCAAGAGTTACTGATTGATCGCTGCAGGGCTGCAGGTAATTGTGGTCGTTGTCACTTTAATGTTGAACTTTATTCTGGGACTGGAGTTCCGGTGCTAAATTTGGTTTTGTTTACCAGTAAATCTGGTAACAGGTGTTTGAACCCAGTGCTTTGAGTTCTAATGTACAAAATTTAACCTTTAATATCTAACACATTTCTCAAATTATAATAACATCTGTGTAGCAAAAGGCTAGGAGGAAATGGCACATATAGTGGATCATGTCAGTGTTTTATAAAGCACCTGTGATATTTCTACTTACTGACTACCCAGTTCCACCATTGCAAACCAATGTTCAATCTGTGTAGCTTGTGTGAGCCTCAGCAAGCCAGAGCCATGACCAAGTTCATGCATCTATTCACAGCTCCTCATTCAATAGTATGTACGTATGTATGTATTGTATGTATGTACATATCCATACATACACACATACTAGGTGGCAGTGGGGGAGTCAATGTCTCAGAGCTTCTGCTAATTTCCTAAGAGCTCTGATTAAGTTTATGATATAATTATTATTCTTGTCACAAACTTTTAATTTGCAGAAGAATTACAGAATAAGGCAAGGACCATTCATTTTCTTCCCACCTTTTAATAAACTGTCAGTTTCCAGAATTTGTTGTTCTATACATAAATCAGTAGAAAGATGAATGTCCTCTTACGTCTATTATTGTACCAGTTAGTCTTATCTATTGCTTTGAGAGAACATCCAAAGTCAAGCAATTTAATGGGAGAAAGTAACATTTATTCAGTTTACAGTTCCAGAGGGGAGATGTGGTCCTTCATGGTAGAAAAGGCCTACGGCTGGCAGAAGCTGGAGGTCTAAGTCATGTCCTTCAGGGATGCCGAGAGCTGCCCAACTGCAAGAGCAGACCTCTCCAGAAGTAGGGTGGGATTAATTAACCTTAAGATCCACCTCCTGTGACCACATTCCTCCAGCAAGGCTCTGCCTCCTAAAGGCGCCATGACCTTCCCAAATTAAAAATTCAGACACACGAGGCTGTGGGGTTCAACTCACATATCAAACCATGACAATTATCTTCTTTTATTTTCCCTCCTGTGTGTGTGTGTGTGTGTGTGTGTGTGTGTGTGTGTGTGTGTGTGTGTGTGTGAATGTATATCAGAGAGCACTGTATGTGCCTGTGGAGGTCCAAGGGTGATTTTGGGAATCATCCTGAATTGTTCTACCTCCTTTTTGCTTTGCTCTGGATTTTCTCAAGCTCCACTCCAGGGCCAGAAGTGCAGACTGCCACCATTTCTACCTGGCGTTTTTTTATGTGGGTCCTGGGATCTGAACACGAATCCTTCTGCTTGAGAAGCAGAGGCTTAACCCCTGAGCCATCTCTCCAAGTCCCTTCATTTTTTAAAAAATATATATTTATTTATTTGAGAGGAGGAAGGAATGCATAAAGAAGTCAGATGTCAAATTTCCAAAGTCAGTTTTCTCCTACCATGTGGACTCTGGGGATTGAGCTCAAGGTGCCAGGCCGTGCCTTGCCATTTGAGCCACCTCACAGGCCCACTTTCTCTCTTTGCCACTCAGAAGAAAGGTGTGATTTGGGATTCTTTATCACCATGTATCTTTTTATAAATAAGATTATGTCCCTGAGATGAGATGACCATGTGAACTTTTACCAACTCAGAACACTTTTGTACTTTTATTAAACATATATAGCACAATTATGTACTATTAATTTGCATGCTTCTGAATGCCATGTAATTGCATCATGTAGGTAGGTATTCTTTTACAATTTTTTTTCCTTAACTGTGTTTTAAAAAGATTTTTCCTTGCTGGAACATGTAATATATTGTATATTTCTTTTTTTAATTAATTTATTTGTGTCTGTGAGGTGTGTGTGTGCATTGTGTATTTATTTGTGTTTGTGTGTGTGTGAGAGAGAGAGACAGAGAAAGAGGGGGGGGCACTATGTGTACCTGTGGAAGACCAAAGGTGACTTCAAGAATCATCCTGAATCGCTGCATCTACCACCTTTTTGCTTTGCTGTGCAATTTCCCAGGCTCCTTTCAGTAGACCCAAAAGTGCAAGCTGCTGCTATTTCTGCCTGAAGTTTTTATGTGGGACCTGGGATTTGATCTCAGGACCTTCTTCTTCCTTTGGGGCAGAGTCTTAACCCCTAAGCCATCTCTCCAGCCATATATTAAATATTTCAATGGCTACCAATTCCTTCAAGGTCAGCTTAGACTGCACTTTCCAGTGGACATTTGGCTACAGTCTTTGAATTACAAATATATTACATCAGAGTGTTCTCGGTCATATCTTTTTTGAATGTATGAAATTTTCTCTTCTTAAACTAAAATGTATAATGAGCCATTTGAGGAATATACCTTCAGTATTATTGAGTAATTCTACATAGCTGCCTAACATAGCTACCCAGAATTGCACTCCTATCAACGCGATAAAGGTTTCCATTATTCACATAATGGTCAACACTTTTTGATTTTGCCAATTTGATATTTTGATTCTCTACATACTATGATAGTGTGATTGAAAATTGGTTCAAATTCATTTTAAAATTTTTATATCTAAATCACTTTAAAATTTTCATATTTAAGTCATGAGATAGTCTTTGGCAAAATCCATATTGAGAAAGCTAAAAGATAAATGACACTTGATTTAATCAACAATGTATTAGTAGGAGAAGGAAAATGCGGAAGAGTAGAAAACATGTAGATTGAAAGAAACATAAACTTGGACTTACCAAGTAGCTGGAATATGTGAACTTTCTTTAGACCTCAACTTAAACAGGCCAAGGAAAAGTTAAAATAATTAAGATTGCGTGAATGTTTGAAGGGATCAAATAATTATTGCTATTGGTTTAGGAAGAGTAATAGTATGGATTTGCTATTTTGCATGTTTCTGTCTTTTATGGTGCTTAGTGAAGTATTTATAGACCCAGAGGTCCGTGTGTCCCCCCAGTGGCACTGTTAAGAGGCAGTGGAACCCAGTGGATATCTATAGGTCTCTGAGGGTCATTGAAGAGAGCTGGGATTCTCGGCACTTCTTTGACTTTCTGATTCACTATGTAAAGGCTTTGCTGGGCCACACATAACTTGCCAGGGATCCAAAGCCGCAATGCATGTGACCTTGGGCTAGAACTCTCAGTCAGAGTTTGTTACAGCGATGGAAACAGGGAATGATTTTAGAAGACGTTGACTTATATACAAATGTGAAAGTATTTGTGGGATTTGCTTTAAAAAGAAATTCCGGTGGTTGAGACTATTGTGGAGGAACATTGCTGAAAAGAGTTAACCATGAATGGGTGATGCAGATGGGGGTGTTTATTATCTCACACTTTCTAGTTTGATAGAAAATACATTGATAGTACACTTTTTTTCAAAATTTAGATAAAATAATTTTCATCAAGAAACAGAGCCTGTTTGGTATAGATTTCTGGATGTTTATCTTTGTATCTTTTAAATCATCAAATGATGGAAATGTTAGTCTTTCGTGTCTTGCTGGTGACCCTCTGAGTTTAATGAGGGCTGCTTACAAGAGTGTGAGTAGGTAGGTAGTTACTGGAGCTCAGTATTTTTTTTATTTTTCTAGTTTCAAAAGCATATTAAGTTCTCACCCCTGCTTCCCTCCCCCCCCCTCTCCTTTCCTTTCATCATCCATAGGACTCCCTTCCACCCTTCTCCCGGTCTGCTTTCATGGACCCCAGGGTTCCCTCTGGTTGTCTATTCTCGTGGCATACAAAGTTGTCTCTCTTCAACTCCCTTCAATGCTGAAGGAGCATACCCTACATTCATCTAATTTTGGTTCCCAAGAGTTCCACTGTATGTTCTTATCTCTCTCAAGTCCCTCTGTAGTTGATATGTCAGTCATTATGCAGGTCTGGTAAGGACAAGTCTCACTTCAGTGAGTTCCTAGATGCAGTAGGCCTACCTTAAATGGAATGTCTTGTCCAATGGTGAGCTTCCCCATCTTTAGGTTCTTATAATCTCACCGCCCCCTCTTCCACAAGGTTCCCAAAGCCTTAGGATGGGGAGAGATTAGATTGCCCTGACTCTGGGTGAACCTTGCTAGGTTGCCAGCACTCTGTTGTAGTCGGCTGTTGCTGTCCACTGCTCTTCTACTGCCCTAGGCTGCATCCTGTCAGGGTGTCGAGATCCTCTACCTCTGTTGTAGAAGACGACTGCTAGGCTGAGTGTAAGTATAGCATTCTTCAAATCTATGTGTATAATAGCAGCTATTTACAGAGCAGTTTGGTGTACTGTTGTCTACCTATAGGTTCATAGGCTGTGTTTCCCTATTGATCTATTTCCTTCCCTTTTTTTAGGTTTTTGCTCTAATTAACAGTAACAGGGATGTGTTCTGTTCTGACAAGCAGTCTTGAGTTGTCCCCTTGATACTCCTGCCACTATCACACTGGTGGTCACCTGTTGCCATGGTGATTTTTATTGTAACTTGCAGATCTCATGAGTTGATGAGGCCTGTGATTATTTTTCTCCTCCAGTAACTTCTAGAGTATTCCTTGGTACTGTGTAAGCTATCCGGAGCTCAGTAATTTATCGGTACCTGTCTGCATCACCAAAGAAAATGGCGCCCTTCTTTCCCGAGAGTGTTAGCTGCCAGTGGTCCTTCAGGGAGGGCTGGTGGCTCTTGAGCTTCCATTCCTGACCAGAAGCTCATGAGCGCAGTGCAGCGCTCCTCTCCGTGCCCCCCTCTTAGATATTCTTTTCTCTTTCATCTTCTACCATCTTCCTGAGCCCTGAAGCGGGTAATAATCATCACTTTGATCAGTCATGAGTCTCCAGTAGCTGCACAACCAGAAACTTCTCTGACGCGGCTGGGAGCAGTGCTGATGTATGGGTGGTATACACGTAAGTACTGAGAAGGCAATTGGACAAAATGCCCTTTTAGGGGCTGGAGAGGTGGCTCAGGGGTTAAGCCTCTGCCTTGCAGGCGGAAGGTCCTGAGTTCAGATCCTATACCCCACATATAGACGCCAGGCGGAAGCGGGGGCGGCCTGCGCTTCTGGTCCTGGTAGGGCGGAGCCTGTGAATCCCGGGGCAGAGTAAACAAGGAGGAGGTGGAGGCGTCCTTGGTGGTTCCCGAATTCGTCCGTGGTTCCACACACACACACATACATACATACACACATACGCACACATGCATACACGCACAATTGAATAAATAATAAAAAAAATTTTTAAAAATGTTCTTTTAGCAAATTGCCACTCTCAGGCATGTAACCTCAGGTCAGTTCCTACCTGAGGTTCTGCCTTGCATTCTTGACACTCTTGGAATTAGGTAGAGATTACTGGTGAGTGGCTGAGGTCTAAGAGATACCAACACCAGTGGTTCTATAGAGAATGAATCAATGAGTTGATCTATAAGCTGATTTTTTTTTTTAAAAAGACAATTCAGTTAGCAAGTACCTCTGAGGTAATGAGTCTGTAATGAAATGGTGCTCAGGGCACTGAGGCATTTTCCAGCAGCTGCCTCTAGCTTTCCCCTACTTGCATGTAGGATTTGGTTCTGTTGGTGACTGTCCTGTCGCCTTTAAATGTGCTGTGTCCATCTTTTCCTTCCAGGTCTTGGTAAGAGAAGTGGCAGATGCTAAACTTGTCCGCTGCTCAGCTTGTCTTATTCCAACTGATTCAGTTTCCAATTTTTTTTTTATTTGAAACTTTCCTGCATCGACTTTTAATTCTCCAAGGTAGAGTCAAAATGTGTTGAAGTGACCTTAAAAAAACAAGAGCAAGGGAAAATGGATCGCCTAACTCAAAATATGTTCGTTGCATCCTAGGCTCTGAGGATAAAATCTGATTAGATGAGTGATATGTCAAAACCTTAAAATGCTTTTGAAACACTAGTGTGTGCATTGTATATACTTTGTATGCTTAAAATTGAGATTTTTGTTTGAACAGTGTCTTTCACTGGTATTCTTCCTGGTGATTTATCGTAATAGACTGTTTTAAGCTATTTGAAATCGTGAGACATTTGAATTTTAACAATAACTTCCCCAAGGCTACAGAAGTCAGCAGGAGCACAAACTGCTGGGTAGACATTTTTTTTTTTCAAACTCATATGCAAGTGTAAAACTTTCACGAGGCTGCTTTAATGAGGCCCTTTGGGACTCAGGGTTATTTATCTAAGCTCTTATTAAAATGAAAACTTTCCTATGTTTGGACCTGTAAAGTAACCAAATCGTAAGCTGGAAGAATGAACGCTGTTGTACAGCCTGCCTGTGAAATCAAGTTAGGAGACTTGGGGCCAGTGGCTTCTGCACTTCCGTTGTGATGACAGGGTAGGGACTGCAGAGCTGTGTTTCAAAGCCCTGCTTTAATGAAGAGAATTCACCAGTGATGTTTGCAATTTAGGGATCGACATGATGTATTAAAATGAATTTCCGACTCTGGAGCAGGGCCCTGTTTCTCACAGCTCCCCAATATTTCTGCCAAAGTCAACTTGCCCAAAAATAGCGTGGCCTGGTCAAGGTGTGTGAGAGCCTCTTATTTACAGCGTCTGCGCTGAGACGTCGAGCAGGAGAGCGATGGTGTTTCCGAGATTAATGTTCAGAATCACTCTGTGTATAACCCAGCTTACGGGCCGGGCTGCTGAACCATGTTCAGCCGTTTGGTGGGGATGTTCAGGAGTCCAGTCCTGCACTAAGTCTATTTTTAGGAGAGCTGGTTGCTAAGGTTGACAATTATTTGCACTGCGGTACAATTGTGTTAAATGTGGAGCTATGAGAGGAGAGAGCACATGTTAACACAGTCAGGATCAAGATCTTCTGCAGGATTTGAAAGCTGACTGGGTTAGTTTAGCTCAGACTGTCCAGTCAGTTGGCAAAGATGATGAGGTAGAAGAATGAATGAATGGATAGGTAGAAAGGTCGGGGAGAATGAGCTGAATGTGTGCCTTGGTGGGAAGTAAATGTTGAGCATGTACAAGGAAGGAAGAAAGAAAAAAAAGGAGAGAGGGAGGGAGGGAAAGAAGAGGAAAAGTAAGACGGGAGGGAGGGAGGAAAGGGTTTTCTAAAAAGGTTGGGTGACAGACAGGAAAATTGAAATAATCTAATGCTGATTTGCTTGTTGGAGAATAGGTTCTATGCTGTAGAGTAAGTGTAGATAATTTGAACAAATAGATATTTGTAAAAGAAGCATGATTAATGGCAAGTGTAGAATGTGTAAGAATTTATGTAGTTAGCCAAACTGAAGATTATAGGCATTATGGGCAGAGATTTTTTAAGTACTCAAGAATTAAACAAGATAGGGCTGGAGAGATGGCTTAGAGGTTAAGACTGTGCCTCGAAAGCAGAAGGACCTGAGTTCAAATCTCAGGTCCCATGTAAAAACACTAGGTGGAAACGGGCCTGCACTTTCAGCCCTGATGGATGGGGTCTGGGAAACCCCAGAGTGAAGCAAAAAGGATTCCTTAAGTGCTCTCTGATGCATACACACATACACTAATAAATAAATTAAAATTTTAAATTAAAGGATAGATGTGATAGAAGTCACTGGAAATAGTATTTCATTTAGTTGGAGTCCAGGGACCATCTGAACAAAAGGAGCATGCTTCTGAGACAGTGGTGAGGAGTGAGGGTGTAAATAAAGCACAGAGGAGGGAAGTGAGGGGCCCCAGCTGGCGATGTGCAGCAAAAGGCACAGACGGCAAGACGTCAAGAGAGATCATGGTGGCAGCAGCCACAGGTACAGGTAATACAGGTTTAAAAATGTAAAGAAGTTGGAAAATGTCAAAATGCTCTGAAGTTTAAGAACTTCTACTCTGGAAGGACCTTGCAGCAGTTGCAAAGAGGAGACGGCTGGGTCTGGACACTTGGCTTTCAACTCTTCGGGTGCAGCAGCTGCTTTTGCAGTAGAGTTGCCAGGCGCTGTCAGGAATAGAAGATTGTCATTTTGGAGAAACCCAACTGTTAAAACAGCTGCTGGGTCTGTTAGTCTGAAGCTGGCTGTGATTAGGTTGCCAGACCTAATGGGATCTCAGCACTTGCAGATTGGCTATTATTTTTATCTGATTAGAAATAATGGGAACTTGAAGGATGCTGGCTTTGTGCGTGTCTGGGCACCTGACTCTCAAAGAAGCATCTTTACCACTCGTTCTGTGGAAAGCACATAACATCGACTTTCACTTCCTTCTTCATAGATGGAAATCACATGAATCTTTACATAATTTGGGTGGGACCTTTTTCTTTAGTCCTTAAGAGAAGTGTCTTCTTAAAAAAAAATAATGAAAAGAAAATAATGGCTAGATTAAGTATTTGCCTCAAAAGCAAAAGAATCTAAGTTCAGATCCCACATAAAAATGCTGGGCAGATGTGGTAGCAGCTTGCAGTTCAAGCCCTGGAAGGTGGAATCTGGGAAACCCCAAAGCACAGCATTAAGTAGGTAGAGCAATCCAGGATGATTTCCAATGTCACCCTTGGACCTCTACAGACACACACACTCAAGTGCCCTTTTGTACACATGTCCACCCACATGCATGCAAAAGAAAGGAAGGAAAGGGAAGGAAGAAAGAAGAGAAGAAAGGAAGGAAAAGAAATACCTTAGTTCTATTGATGTTTCTTCATCCTTTTTTTTAATTATAGATAACATACCTGCTCAGGTCACCTCTAGTAGTCATTTGTGCTGTTTATTTTTGCATATTTCACTATCTAAGAAAAGAATGATAGTACTAGAACATCAAGCCTTTCAATTTGTAGGCATCTGTAGAACAGTTTCAATGGTGATTACAATAAAAAAAAAAACTTGAATTTTAAAAAAGCCTTTAGTAAGTACCATTTTCTTGAAAGGAACAACTTAATCACATTAGTTTCAGATAAATTATCAAAGATTAAAATTCACTTGTATCACTTGATTAATAGTCTAAATGAAAACTCTATTTTACTTGATAGTGCATATTTTAAAGCATTCACTGACAGATTTCAGTGAGTAAATTCTCAGGATGAAAGTATTTTTTATGTTTTCCAACTCAGTTCATGTTCATTATATACATTTTACTCTAAACGGGCAAAAGTAGTAGAAAGCAAGAGGAAACTTGAGGGTTCCAGGTCTCAGACAGACATAAAGACTTGCTCACACTCTTGCTTACAATGTTTATCTTCATGTACATATACGAACAGTGACAATACTAGAAAATCTAAGTTTACATAAATTATTAGTTACATGTGCTCATCTTTATTTTGCTTCTCCTTTATGAATATATTGTGGCTACCTTCCACAGTACTTTAGATCTGATGGTCTTGATTTTTAAAGGTTTCATATTTGAAAGCAGTGACTTATTTTTGTAGTTTGTTGTGTGTGTGTGTGTGTGTGCAAATTCATGCAAGTTTGACTATATGTAACTGAACTCATGTGTGTCTGAAGCTGATATCAGATGTCTTCTTCAATTGCTCTCCGTTTTTGTTTTGAAGACAGGGTCTTTGAGTTAAACCCAGAGATGGACAATCTTCTAGGTTAGACGTAGGGATACAGAGTATTGGGATTTCAGATGGATGCCTAACTTGCCTGATTTTTACGTGGGTTCTGGGATCCGAACATCCATCCTCACCTTTTCCACTGAGCAATCAACCCCTATCTTTGTAGTTTGTAAAATTCATGTCATAAGTAGTGAAAATGTAAGGAAATGATAAACATAAGTATTGAAAGTATAGTTTCACTCTTTTTAACTGAAACAAGTGCATATGCTTTTAAGGCTTCTAGCAAAGGCCAAGCAAGATGTTTTTGTTATAAGTGGTAGTTTTGTTATTTTAAAAATAAATGAGCAGTTTTACTTGGTTTGTTGTGTTTTTGTTTTTGATACAAAATTTTTCTACAATGCTCATGCTGACCTTGAACTTGGGGTACTTAGTTGGGGAATATCAAAATCAGTTTTGGTTTGTTTGTTTGTTTGTTTTTCTATATTCTAGGGTTAAAACCTGGAATTTTTTTCACATTGTAACTTTCACAAATCACTTTTCATTATGGTAAGTCTAGGTTCCAAAGATAGTGGTATTTTCATGTTTAAAACTGCTGTTTTAAAGAAAGAATAAGTTAGCATGGCTAGCTTCTCTAACTTCCTTATAGTAATTTCAACACTTCCTTATAGTAACTTTCCTAGGATACTGGCCTCTGAGAAGCCCATAGTGATCTCTCCCTACCCCAGTTATATTCCATGTTCAGAGACAGTTGCCTAGATTCTAATTTCTTTTTCCTATCTTTGTACTAATTATTGAGAAGAGTCTCTCAAATAAATGCAGGGTGGAATTGAAAGCCAATTTGAGAGACAGTCATTTCATGGGTTTATCCAAGTCATCACTAGTAAGGAAAATACTAAGATTGGCCAAAATTAGTTCATCTGAATCAAGTTGCACCAGTGCCTGCACATATGACTTCTGATTTCCCAGGGCAGCATCTGATAGTAAGAGAGGCGCGAAGAGAAGCCAGGGGTGGTGAGCCTGGTGGGAAAGAGCACGCCAGGCGAGGTGTAGACCTGCTCTCCTTCCCAAGCAGGTGAGGCTTGGAAAGATCCGCTCTCCCTTTTCTGCTGAGACCAGATGTGGCGCTGCCACCTTCTCCAGCACGGCACTACCAAGCAGTTCAACCCGAAAAATGAAGCAGCCCTGTTTGTGATGTCGGCTAGGAGAGCATTAAAAAAAAAAATCTTAAACGCATCAGAAAAAATGGCAACAAATTGATAAGAAAGCCATTTAACAATGCTAATCGGGTTGTTATAAATAATGTATTTTTTCAAAGCTGAAGAAATGTAAAATATATGCAAAGAAAATGAATGCTGTGGAAACGAAATGAAAGAAAAGGTCTTAAACTCTTGTCTGTGCCTTTCATGTCCTGAGAAGCAAATGGCAGCTTCATCAAAGGACTTAACTGTGGGGCAGCGTGGGCAGTGACTGAAGTGACCTCGATGGGCAGAGACTGGTGAGGCCACTGCTGAGAACGGTGTTAAGGTGGTTGTAATTTAGAGCATCTAAGTCCTAGTGATTTACTTCCAGTTACACCGAAGACTCATTAAAGAATTGGAAGTTTCTCCCCACCCCCTCCCTTCAGTTTTTTCCCCTCTGGTAATGCTATATGTGAGGAAAAACAATCTTTTCCAGTAAATTACAGTGACTCTATTTTGTAACCTACCTCCATTTTATACTTATTTTCCAGTGCCACATCAGCTCACAGTTATTCATTCCTACCACATTCAACATCAGTTCCCCGCCATTTTCCCTTTAGCCAATAGCAACGTACATTGTAAAGTCAGGCTCAGGCAGTGGGGTATCCTCTCCCTGTGTTAGGAAAAAAAGGCCCAGCAGGCTGTGTGCTTGAGGCTGCCACTCAGAGCCCCCAGGCTCCTGCCCTTCTCCAGACTAAAGTGCCTGGGGGAGACATCCTGCTTCTTAGTGTCTGTTCAACATCAGAGGTTTTCATTTCTAATTAAGGGTGACATAGAAGGCTCCTGAAAACTATGTGCTGTACTAGGGAACCTAGGACTTTGCGTACTCTGTACTCAAGGGCTTTACCACTGAACTACATCTTCTGCCCCCTTTTTGCTTTCTTATTGTGAGGTAGGGTTTCACTCAGTTACCTTAAGCACTCTCTCTTTCTCTTTCTCTCTCTTTCTTTCTCTTTTTCTCTCTTTCACTTTCTCTCTCTCTCTCTTTCATTCTCACCCATACAAATCCTGAACTTTCAGTCCTGCTTCAGCCTCCACTCCTGCACCACACAGACCAGCCTCCTTGACAAGGCGATGTCCTTCAATAACAGCAAAAGCCCCTGATATCAATTGCAGGGAATGCTGGTGTTTCCATTGGTGACTTGCTTTTGAATTTTGCTTGCAAATTGATGAGAAAAAGCGTCATAATTCATGTCATCCTTGGAATTATCTAGTGAGATACGCCTGCATATGGCTCAACTAATTCTTGAAAATTGGTTTAGAAAGTTGCCCTCGCCTGCGTGAAACCCTAAGTTCACGAGGCAGCATGGGGAAGAGGAGGCTTTCACAGATTCCAAGTCAAATGACCAACAAATAAATCAAAAGAAACTCAAGATGACTAGAATCAAGCAAGCATCAGCGAAGTGAATATTACTGCACAAAATTTCCATCAGACATTAAAAATCGGTCTGCTGGTTCATTGCCGGGACCGTGGGGCAGAAGTTCTAGTTTGACTGGTCTCAGGAATGGCAATCATTGAGGCTTGGCAAACAGCTATTAAATTTTGGCAGTCGTTTCCCTTTCTCCATAATACTATTCCTGAGACGGTTAGGAACCAAAGTAACTTCTGTACCTCAATAAATTAAAAGGAAATCAAATTAGCTGTGAAAAGCAGTTAAAGGAGATTTATTGATTACAGTCATATCAGGAAGAGGGTTGTCCGGTGTTCAGAGCCCACCGTGGTCATTTAAATGTGAGATTTACATTTAATGCTCGGGATGTGTTTCTGCCCACCGTTGGCTGGCTACTGCAGATTAGCCCAGCACTGTGTGAAATCTTTTCCTATGAGACTCCTTTACTTCTCTGTCGATCCCAGCCTTCCGACTTCTCGCGGCATGAGATTCTTGGGAAAATTCTAGTTTCTTGGGGCCCATTGTTTCAATAGGCTGAGAATCAGAGTGAGGGGCACAAGTCCTTCTTTAGAATATTTTATCTCCGTGCTGTTCAAGTTCATGATTAGGGTCTAATTCATACAAACCAGAGTTCTAGAATGTAAGGAGCTGAGAGCCAAACAGGGGCATTGCTGTAGCCGTTCGTGGAGGAGCAGGGTTGGGAGGAAAGAAAGATACCTAAGGTACGACTCTAAGGTATCCACTGTGGGCCACCAGCTAGCATTAGTGCTGTCAGTATGGTTAGTGCCAGAGCAGTTGGCTTGAGGACAGAGGGGTGAGTAGATACAAAGGGAGGGAGCCAGGGAGAAGTGAGAAGTGAGGGAGGTGAGAATACATTAAAATTCTTTAATCTCCTCCCCCAAGACTTCCCAAAGAGGGGGCTGGAGAGGTGGCTCAGGGGTTAAGCCTCTGCCTTGCAGGCGGAAAGTCCTGAGTTCGGATCCTAGACCCCACGTATAGACGCCAGGCAAAAGCGGGGGCAGCCTGCGTTTCCGGTCCTGGTAGGGCGGAGCCTGTGAATCCCCTGGCAGAGTAAACAAGGAGGAGGTGGAGGCGGTCCATGGTGGTTCCCGAATTCACCCATGGTTCTACACACACACACACATGTGCGCGCGCACGCACATGCACACGCATACACGCACAATGGAATAAAATAATAAAAAGAAAGACTTCCCAAAGAGGACACAAAGAGTGCTACGCTCAAAGAGGAAAACAATGTATATTTGATTGCCTTGAAATTAAGAAATTCTTAAAATGTCTAACAAATATCTTAAAAAATGCTCCACATCCTTAGCCATCAGGGAAATGCAAATCAAAACTTCCCAGAGATATCATCTCACCTGGTTAGGATGGCAAAAATCCACAATACAAACAACACCAAGTGCTGGAGAGGATGTGGAGAGAGGAGAACTCTCCTACATTGCTGGTGGGAGTGCAGGCTTATACAGCCACTCTGGCGAACCATTTGGTGATTCTTAAAGAAGTTAAAGATTGAAATGCCATATGACCCTGCTATTCCACTTTTGGGACTAACCCCCCATTCAGCAAAAATTCACCTCAATAACACAAGCATGACCATGTTCATAGCAGCACTGTCATGGAATCAGCCCAAATGTCCAACAGTTGACGCGTGGATAAGGAAAATGTGGTACATTTATCAATGGAATACTACTCAGCCATCAAAAATGATGAATTAATGCAATTTTCTGGGAAATGGATGGAATTAGAAACAATTATATTGAGTGAAGTATCCCAGACATGAAAAATTAAGGGCCGTATGTACTCCCTAATAGGTGGATCCTAGTACCAAACCCACTTAGACACACTCAAAGACAAATCTCTGTAATACTTACAGTAATTGTAAAGATTATAAACAGGAGGAATGAGAAAGAAGAGCCCCACCAGAAACAAGGAGAGAGAGGACCATGTTACAGCAGAGAAAATAGGCCACCATCAAGGATTGCAAGGGGTGACTTCCAAAACCCATCAGGATGGAGTGAAGGGCATTGCAGGAGCAGCAAAACCGAAAAAAAAAAAAATCAACAAAACATAATTCAGAACATCAGAGACTCTATATCAACCACCTGGAACTGGGCTAGCCTAATCTCTCCCCATCCTGAAGCTCAGGGAAATTTGCGGAAGAGGGGGTAGTAAGATTGTAAGAGCACAAGGATGAGAAGAGTAACGATACACAAGATACTCCACACAAGTTCGGGTGAAGCAGTCATAATAGGACTTTGCATGACCTGTGCTATGTCCAACACGTTATTGACCCCACAAAGTCTAGCATGGACTAAAGGCACTAGGATCCTTGGAGGCTAGGGACTGACAGTCACAGTAGTGTTTCTAAGCTTAAGGGGGAACACAGGAAAGGGTTGTGGGAAATGCCCCTAGGTCCTTGCACCTCATTGGAGAGGAGGACCCAGAGGAGAATTTGGCATGCACAGTAAAGGATGCTCCGGGGATTGGGGGGGCCACTTGGGGATGGAAAGGGAAGGGGGGGGGGACAGGGGCGTCGGGGAGGTGGAGGGAGGGAGGGGACCGGTGTACCTGTTAAGTTTGTATGAGCGGAAATAATAAAAAATAATAATAATAATAAATAAAAAATAATTAAGAAATTCTAAGCGTGTGTTTATCAAATGATCTAGCATTTGCATTTTTATGAGAAAATGCAAATTTTCAGACGGTTCCATGTTGTCCACATCCATTTACAGAACTTTGTTGAAGTAACAAAATCATAAAGATGAACAGATTATCTGTTGGCAGAGAGAGGAAGATAGGTGACCCTAATATCTATTAAATGGATCCCACAAAGACCCCTATGGGGGAAGTCAGTGTGGTCACACAGATACACAGGTGGGGAAATTGCATAAATGTATGCGCACACACACAGACACACATGAAACAAGTTTGGTTGGACTGTGTCAGTATAGATGTAGTTAAACAGTATCCTACCATTGAGGGGAACTAAATGAAAGGTGTGTGTTGCAGTCTGCCTGCATGGTTGCTGATAAATCACCATCAAACAGCTTAAGGGAACAAGAGATTTATTTTCTTTTATGATTACTGGTTACAGTTCTCAGTCCAGGGAGAGCACATACCAGCACCAGGGCCGAGGGAACTGGTCACACCATCTCTACACAACAGCTGAGAGAAGGATGATCCTTACTTGCCAGACCAGCATGTCTGGCCAAGTGAACAGAAGGATGCCAACTTCCTCAACCAGCTCTCACCTGTTCAGGGCTTAGTCCTACCCGCCATGGATTGGGCCTTCCCCATCAGCTAGACAATCTCTTGCAGGTTTGCTCTGGGCTTAACTCAACCACTAATTCTCTACAAATGTGCCTGGAGCGTGCCTAACTCTGTGTGTGCGTGCGTGCCTGTGTGTGTGTGTGTGTGTGTGTGTGTGTGTGTGTTTTGCATGTGCATGTGTGTGGAGGAATCTCATCCACCTCCTTTAAGAAAGGTCCCTCATTGGCCTGACGCTCACCAAAAGGATTACAGTAGATGGCCAGTGAAGCCCAGAGGCCCTTGCACACTGCTGGTCTCCCCTGTGGGATTGTAAGCACGGCCATCATACCCTGCATGTTGATGTGTGTTTTGAGGATCCACTGAACCTTCCCCTGAGCCCTTGATCTCTCCTTTTTATCTCTTACAACTATGTGTGAGTCTACCATCATCTTCGAATAAAAAGTGAGAATAAATTGCTTGACATCTTAAACTGCTGGGGAGAGAAGCAGAGGAGATCCAATGGCAGCTTGACAATGTGAATAACTTGGAGACTGGCTGATCCAAGCTGAGACAGGAAGTGGGAAACAAAAGATTAATGAAATACAAATTCACACTTAAAAATTATTTTGTGGATATAAGTAACACAGTGCATGTCAGTTTGTCCTATGTTCATCTGTTTGCAAGTAAGCATTGCTTAGAACCGATTGTAATGGAAACTTTAATACGTTTCTTTCTGTCAGGAGTGTTCTTAATAGCTAGTTCTTCATGGTATGATTATGAGTGCCTTTAGAACTCATCCATCTCACCTCAAACAAGCAGGGTAGTTTTGTTGCTGTTGTAGATAGCAAGTCACAACTCCTACCTCAAAAGGGATAAAAGGTAGTTTGTTCGGAAGCCACACATGAACGACCACAATCTGGAAAAGTTTCTGGTTGCCTCAGTTCCATGTGGTCAGCTGCTGCAATGGTTATCTTATCTTTTGCTGTGAGAGAGCACCCAGAGTCAAGCAGCTTAATGGGAGAAAGGGTGATTTATTCATCTTATGGTTCTACAGGGGAAGATACAGTATTTCATGGGAGATTTGGCATGGCTGGTGGCAGAAGCTGGAGACAGATCAAGTTACACCCATCTGCAAGGTTGAGAGTAGCAAGACTGCCTGCTGCAAACGCAGACTTCTGGAGGTAGGGTGGGACTAATCCTCCTCAAGTCCCACCCCCTGCAACTGCCTTCCTCCAGCAAGTCTCCAACGGCTCAAAGGTGCCACGACTTTCCCAAACACATAAGACTGTGGGGACACATTTTAAACCTGGCAGCTGCGGTAATGGTTTCTTGAAATTTTTTAATTATAGAACAGAAAAATCACAGGTAAATCCAAGACACTTTTCAAATACATCAGGTAGGCATGTTATAGAAAATCGGTAAATCTCTGTTGTCAGCCTCAAATGCAATCTGATGGCAGTAGCCTTTTGGTTGGTGGAAACCAGGGGTCTGGCTGTGCATTCCAAAGGACTTTCTAAGTGTCACAGAGACATTAGGTCACCTGCAGAGGCCAGTGATGGCCCAGCATAATCTGCCTCTTGCAGTTTTCTGACCTCTTCACATCACTGAGGCCCAACTAAAACCAAATTCTTTGGTCTTCTTATATCAGAGTCAAAGGTTGAAGCCCGAAAATATGGAGAGGTTAGAGCATGGTTGGTTGAAAAAGGGGAGAAAAAGAAAGAAACTCTGAGATGCTGGGTCTAGGAGGAGCGAGGAGGAAGCTATTAACCTTAGGATGGAAGAACATTAGAGCAGAGAGATAGCTTAAAGTCAGAGAGAATGGGGGGAGAGCCACTATACTCACGGGAAAAAGATGATGGTTTGGTGGGAGAGCAAGAGAAGACAGAGAGGGTGGAGCTGCAGCCTTTATAGTCTCGGACCTCAAAAAGATAGGCTTTTTGTTACTGTCTTTTCTAAAAGAGCCTGTCTTTTCAAAGTATGTTTGAGAGCTCCAAAATAATTCTGGTTGGGGGTGGTAGGTAGAGTTACTGATCAGCCAGGCCCCAGTGACGATTTGATGCTGGGTGTTGGATAGGCTACTGAAACAATGTTAGCAAAAGAGAGTTTATTTAGGAGGCAGCCATTGGTGGAGACAACGAGCAAGCTCTTAATTCTAAAGTAAGGGAGAAGGGAGTGGAATTTAGCACATAGGCAAACAACTTAACCTGTGGTTTCCTGGGGATCCATAAGACAGAGAAGCTGTCTGCCCTGCCAGTCAGAGATTTATGCACAAAGCCCAGAATTTCTTACATGCTAGCAAGCTCTCCACCAACTGAACTACTTCAGCATTCCTCCCCTGCGTTATTTTATGCATGGGGGATTTGCCTTGACCTTGGTCTTACTGGGAAAGTTTAAAGAATCATGTATCAAAAACCTGGCTTTCAAGAGTTCTTTAATTCAAACTTTTTTTATAAATTTTTATTATTATTATTCAAGTGTGCACGTGTGTGTGTAGAACTACGGACAAATTCAGAACCACCATGGACCGCCTCCACCTCCTCCTTGTTTACTCTGTCCCGGGATTCACAGGCTCCACCCTACCAGGACCAGAAACTCAGGCCGCCCCCGGCTTCCACCTGGCGTCTATACATGGGGTCTAGAATCCAAACTCAGGACCTCCTGCCTGCAAGGCAGAGGCTTAACCCCTGAGCCACCTCTCCAGCCCCTAATTCAGACTATTAACATTAACTATTTGACATTTGTGATTTTACTTTTTAAACTTTTTAAAAATTTTATTTATTGTCTGTGTGTGTGTGTGTGTGTGTGTGTGAGATGTGTGTGTGTGGACACTCTTTCACCATAGCACAAGTGTGGCGTTTGTTCCCACCATCCACCTTTTTTTTTAATACATTTTTTATTATTTCCGCTCATACAAACTTAATAGGTAGACCAGTTCCCTCCCTCTCTCCTCCCCCCCCCCCCCGAATCCCCTGCTTCCCCTCCCTCCCTCCCCATCCCCCAGTGCCTCACCCTCAATTCTCAGAGAGTCCTTTATTGTGTATGCCTAACTCTCCTTTGGGTCCTCGTCTCCGATGACGTACAAGGACCCAGTGGCATTTCCCTGAACTCTTTCTCGTGTTCCCCTTAAGCATAGGAACACTACTGTGGCTGTCAATCCCTTGCCTCCAAGGATCTTGGTGCCTTTAGCTGATGCTAGACTTTGTGAGGTCAATAGTGTGTTGGACATTGTGCAGGGCATGCAAAGTCCAATTATGATTGCTTCGGCCCTAACGAGCGTGGAGAATCTTGCAAATCATTGCTCCTCCCATCCTTGTGCTCTTACAATCTTACTGCCCCCTCTTCCGTGAATGTCCCTGAGCTTCAGGATTGGGGAGTTTAGGCTGGCCTAGTTCTACCCACCATCCACCTTTACATAGGTTCTGGATAAAAGTCTTCAGGCTTTTGTGTCAAGCACCTTTACCCGCTGAGTCATCTCACTAGTCAAATCACAATGGTGACTTTAAAAAGTTAAAGTTTTTCTCTCATTTTCCAAGAAATTTTTTTTGTGTGTATTGTTCAGTATGTATTTAATGAATTTTATTTTTAAATGTAAAATGTTACATTTTTATGAATTAGTCTCTTTTGAGATGGTATCTTTCACTGGTCCCGAGGTTGCTATAGAGCCAGGAATGACCTTGAGCTTCTAATCATCTTGCCTTTACCTTGCCAGTGCTGGGACTACAGGCAAGCATCACCGTGTCTGGTTTTATACCTTACTGGAGATGGAGCCCCGGGCTTTGTACATTCATGATTTAGTACACTTAAGTGTTGAAGTACAGCAGGCTTAACGTGATTTGTCATAAACAGCACTGCATTTAGTCATTCTTAAAAAAACATTAAAATGTATTTTTCTTAAGGCTTTGTTTGCACGAGCAATGTATGTATTAAATAGTTCCGTATTTATGCTTCTGGAGCTAAGTGAACTCCTGTGTCATGGGGCGAATGTGACTGTATCCGGGGCGAATGTGACTGTACCGGCAAACCCATGTTTTGAATACTTGGCTCCCAGTTGATGGCTTTAGTAAATTCTTTCTCCTGTAAGTTACTTGGGTTAAAATATTTTATCACATACGACAAATGAGTAATGGCAGCACTGGTTTGCTATTTTGCGAAATTAAATTGGTGGGCTCTATCACTGTTATAGCTTTTAAGTTGAATTTCTGGCATCTGCAATCATGAGCAGGCATTTGGTTGTCTTTGGATGGGCTCTTTGCTGTCTTTGGTTCTTCAAGAACTGACCAGTCCACATCTACTAAAATATAAGAAATGAGACTTAACTTACATTTAATCTTGACTTCTCTGCTACTATTAGCATTTTTTCTTCTCTATGTAATTTGCTAAACTCTAATTTTTTTTATTTTTAGTGTTGTTATGTTTTCCCTGTCATTTCAGTTCACATGGCATTACATGACATCCATGTTTTCACCTTCCTGTTTTCTCAGGTTGAATTCTTGATATTGATTGCCTAGTTGATTCTCAGTCTTACTGTTTTTATGAAAAGTAAACAAAAGTGACTTTTCTCCCCTTCGTGTTGCGTCTTTCAAAGTAGATAGGCATCCTTGCTCCCCAAGGGAGTTTTTCGTAGGCCAAAGTGTAGAAACCAGGATGGTGTGTCCTGGGCTTGCGTTTAGTCCCTTAGACTAGTGTCACCTGGCCAGCAGTTCTGGCCTCTAAGGAAAGTTTTGCCTTCCCCATGCTTTGAAAATCATGGAAAGAACCTTCAACTAATGCGTGATTCATTTTTCCCCGTGAAGTGTCTCGCTTATTCACTCGGAAGGGGAAAACTACTGTCTCCTTCTAATAGCCTGAGATACCTTCACAGTAAATTCCAGAAGTTATTCAGATTCTTCCTAAAATGTTGTGTTATTGTCATTGTCAGGTGTTTGTTTGGATATTTGAGCCATGGCTGGATAGTTACAAGGATATATCAGCTTGCTCAGCATATGTCCTTAAGTTCACATAATAACCGGTGGTGTTCGTCCTAGGGTGAATTAATTTTGGTATGCCGAGCTCATTTCTCTCTGTTTTTGCTCCTCTATTCCCTTCCCTCTCCTCCCCTCCCCTTCTTCCTCCCCCCTCCCTCTCCTCTTCTCTTCTTTCCTCCCCTCTGTCCTCCCCTCCCATCCCCCTTCTCCTCTTTCCTCCTCCCCTCCCCTCCCTTTTCTTCCCCTCCCATCCCCCCTCGTCCTCTTTCCCCTTCTCCTCCTCTCCTCCCCTCCCTTTTCCCCTCCTCTCCTCCCCTCCCTTTTCCTCTCCTCTCCTCCCCTCCCTTTTCCTCTCCTGTCCCTCCCCTCCCTTCTCCCCTCCCTTTTCCCCTCTCCTCCCCTCCCCTCTCCTCTCCTCTCCTCCCCTCACCTCCTCTCCTCTCTCATCTCCCTCTCCACTCTCCTCTCTTGCCCTCTCTTTTCTGAATTGAAATTATTATATGAAAATATTACATAAGTTTTAGGGGAAGCATACCCAGAATTCCTATTCTCCTAAAGAACTACTTTTATTTTTCACATTACTGTCTTTACCCACATGCATAAAGGTGATTAAAATAATATTTTAGGTGATTAAAATTGGATAAAATTCATAATTCTTAACATTAGAATAGTAAGTCCTGGGGCTGACAGTTAATTTGCTTTGAGACTGGTAAGGGTGGGTAACTATTAAGAACCTGATTGATATTAAATCTCACCGTTTTGTCTAATTAAACAAAAAAAGTTTATTCAAATTACTGAAAGGAAGGGCTTTTAAAATGTACTGAATTATTTGCTTTAAAAATTTTTGAACAGAATTAAATACTATCTAAAATCAAATAACCTATCTTTTAAGGTAAGTACAGAGTGCTGGATATAGTCAGGAAGGACCCTGGGTCTTTGGGAGAGATAATATTCCTTCCCTTTATGACTTCACTAGGAAAGTTTGTTGGATCACAGAATGTGTGATGGATTAAATTGGGGATGGAGAGTTGGCTCAGAGGTTAAAACTCTTTCTCATAAGCAGAAGGACCTGAGTTCAGGTCTCACATAAAAATGCCAAGTGGAAATGGCAGCAACCTGCACTTATGATTCTGGAAAGCAAAGCCTGGGAAATCTCACAGCAAAACCAAAAGGAGATAAAAGCAACCCAGGACGACTCTGGAGTGCCTACGTAACCCACAGCCTGACCAGCATGGTGTATCCCACCTTGGGGTGTCGAGGAGACCTCTAATGGACATTCACAGTCCCAGGTGGTATGCAGTGGTTTTTGCTGAGATCCAGTTTTAAAAAAAAAAAATGTTTTAAAAGACTAATCAATGAAAATAGCTTCAGTGAGCCCTAGTGTGGGCAGTAGGGTTGAGAATAAAAATTCTAAATACTTAAATTGTTTCTTAAATATACAGTTGTAAGTGGGGTAAAAAAAGAATGATTTCTTCTATAAGGTTAAATGAGCACAGAGCTCGGGATGTAGCTCAGTGGTAGAGCACTGGCCTAGCATGCACACTGCCTAGCATGCACACTGCCTAGCATGCACACTGCCTAGCATACACACTGTCCTGTTTCGATTCCCGGCCCTGGGAAACAGCACTGGGAAAAGCACCAGGACCTAAACAGCAGCCATTGTCTGTAAAAAAGACACTTTGAGACAATGTTCTAATCTTCCTTTCCAATTAAAATTTCAAAGATGGAGGAATCCATTCATATCTACCTTGTACAATTAGAGATGTGAACATGTTCTAAATACGAATACAAAATATTATTAGAAAAAAGAAAATACTAGTATGGGTTTGGGGATATTACTCAGTGGTTCTGATTCACAGATCCCAGGTAAAATGTCTGCTCCCCTTGTAAATCCCACCTTAAAGGAGGACCCTGGGAATCCCCAAAACAAGCTGACTAGTCAGATTAACACTATAGATGAGATGCGGGTTTAATTAGAGATCCAAGCTCAAAAAAGTAGAGCAATCAGACATCACCCTCAGACCTACACACATACACACACACACACACACACACACACTCATGTGCATGTGCACGTGTACACATATATGCCCTTAACCCACATATAATCATCCATATATTCATGCACACACCCCGTACACACATACACATGAAAAAGAAAAAAAAAGGATACTCGTAGGAGAACAGTGCTATAATAAACATAAATGTGTCATTGAAGACAATAAGAAAGAGGATGTTCTGAGGAAATGATCTATGTGAAGATCTTTCAAAGTGAGTGCAAGTCACTGGGAAGAATGACAACCTGCCAGGCCCAGAACAGTCTCTGTTGTTGCAGAGGGAGTAGCACAATGTTGAATAGTGCAGGAAGTAGCCAAGTGGCGACGAAGGACATAAAGAGAGGAGGGGAGTGGGCTTGGAGCTGCTGCACTGTGAATTTTTGAAAAGATGGCAGGTTTCTTATTTCTGCTTTAGAGAAAGGTCAAGAATATTATATAATGAACAAATCCAGAAAGAACAGCATAGCCAGTCAAATAAAACACTGAGAAGACATTCAAACGTGCCCTCGCTGAAATCAGATCTTATTTCGGAAAGAAAGTGAGCAGTGCCTCTTCCAGCCCAGGCTGTTGGCAGGTGCCTCAAAAGAGAGTTAACTCTGTCTCCCACGTCAGAGTGTGTCAGCAAGATAGATCACCTGCTTGGTGGTAGAGCTGAGCCATTGCCGTGACTCATCCTGTGAAGTGTTAAGTTCTATTATGTCTTCAACCACTGATGGATGATCCAAAGTCTTCCCTAGTCACCACTGACTTGGATAAACTTAACTTTCCAAAAAAAAAAAATCCATGTGTTTATAAGGTTCTTATGTAAATGTTATATATTTACATGTATTTCTCTTTAAGACCAAGAACAGTGGTAGGAAATACCATGGTAGGGATCACGTGACGTGCTTGAGTATTTCTCTTCAGTTTCGGATTTCCTGTTTATGTAGATGAGGAGCTGGAAAACGGTTCTGGTCCCAGCCTTGTTCCTTTCTGCACTTGGACATTTCCTTTCTTATGGACTCCTCAGGATCCAGCCAAGCTGTTTTAAGGGCCACTTTGAAAGCCAAAGGGGGATTTTCGGGCAACTCTTCCCCTTGGACAGAGCAATCTTGCTTTTATTTTATTGTAAGTTGGAGCCATTACATGTTATTGTTTTTTTCCCCCGAAGTGAATTCTGTCACTTTGTCGCACTTTACCTGCATGGTCGCTGATAAAATCATGAAAACACCACATAAGGGATTTCTTCTCTCATAGGATAGTCTGGTTACAGTTTCTTGTCCAGCTTGGCAGCAGATCCCACACCAATACCAGGGCCGAGGGAACTGTCCATACTATACCCACACACCAGGCTGAGAGCAGGACGATCCTTACTGTTAGACCAGCATGTCTGGCCAAGTGTGCAGATGGATGCCAACCTCTTCAAACAGTTCCCTTCCATTTTCTTAACCTGCCCCAAGACTAGTCCCACCAACATGGCATCAGCCAGACAATGTCCTGCACGTTCACTCTGGGCTTAAGTACTAATTCTCCACAAATGTGCCCAGAACTCAACCCTCAGTCGTCAAGTTGACACTGAAGTAGATTTTTCATAAGGACTTGTTCCAGTTGAGAAACAGTTTTGAAATCTATAAAGTGGAAGTAATAATTCCTTGCTTAGGTTGCCGAGGGGTCAAATAGACATTCTCTGTGGATCAGACACAGGAACATAGTAGGAATGATGCCTTAGCTGTTTCTACCTTCCGACAAATGCCACCCAAATAAATTCTTATTTCCTATGACTTTTAAAGCTTGGTCATGAAGTGAAGGCCTGAGAAAATGTCTTATCATCTGTTGTATAACAGCAATGCTATATAAATGCCCTGGACATTTGCTTTGTGAATTTTTGACATTTTTATTTCTACTTTTTGAATATTACTTTTTTTCCTCTGCCACTGAATGTTTTCTTCCTTTGTATCAGATTTTAAACTCAATTATGGGTAGGGGGCTGGAGAGCTGGCTTTGCAACTAAAACACTTGCTGCATAAGAAGAGCAGAGTCTGTATCCCCACATTCCATGCAATATGATGGTGGAGATGGCGGCACCTGTAATTTCAATCCAGGAAGGCAGAGCTCTGAAGTCATCCCAGTATCAACCTCAGACTTACTTCCATCCACACATCACACACCACACACATGCACAAGAATACACTCATACTCAGCCCCACATACATGCGCCCCACATATGCATACACACAAAAATGGAAAAGAAAGAAAAAATAGCTAGGACCGTGTTTTTGCAGAAGTTGACATTTCTGTGTGTCCCAGGCTTGCCAGCTCATGGGAGAGCGACATCAGCGTCCACTGTCTCACCCTGCCCCCGGCTACCTGCTTGGAGCTGCTATTGATACTGTCGCGGAGCAACGCCTCGCTGCCTCTGTCCCTTCGCCAGTTGAATTCCTTTCAGGTAAGGAAGACTCCTTTACTAAGATGCACTTTCTCAAAGTCCCTCTCATTCACAGGAAATAGCGCATGGAAACCCATCATTAATAAGCACAGTACATGTATGCTGTGCTGTCTCTTCTTCTCAAGGAATGAATGAAATGCCTGGGACCTTCAGGAATTATCTAGTGGTGGTGGAACCAGTAGCTCTAGCTCTGGGACTTTGCTTATGCAGCTTTTGTCTTTCCTACCTCAAGACAAAGGTCAAGAAGGTCTGGCACAGACGCTTGCAAATGCCACTTCACCTTTCCCAGCTTTGCCCTGGAACAAAAACATCCAGCCAACAGTAGTGGCTTCACTACTGTAAGCTTGAAGTCAGATGCTGAGTGGATGTTGAATAGGAAGGGTGACCACCCCCTCTCATACCCCCAACTCTCAGCCCTGTTCCCTCTCCTCGGCCCCTCCTTTGGCTCAATGGCCAGAATATTTTTTGTATTCTTAGTACAGCTCTGGATGCTGAGTTGGACTGAGCAGCAGGAAATATTCCTTCCAGTGTAGCCACATGAGGTGGCAAATGAGAATTTCAATATTAAGTAGCAGCTTGTGCTGTGACCCTGTAGCTAGTAAGTATAGCAGTGCCATCTCCTGCTTGGGACGGAAGCTCTCAGGTGCTGGTGAGAGCCCCACACTTTGCGGAGAAGTAAATGCTCATGGGGGTGATTCTGCTCCTGAGGGGGTACCAGTGTATCCTCAGATCATGTCAAGAACAGTATATGTGACTTAGTGCTCCTCTGTTATATATTAAAAGACATCGAAAATTAGAAAGCTGATTGAAAATCACTGCTGTAATCTAATTTACATCCACACTCTTTTGGAAATCTGTTCTCTGTGATTGGCTTCCTATTTCTGAGCCTTAGCACTGGCACAAAGGTCTGACTCTGGCTTCTGTGCCTGTCTCTGTTCACTGCTAAGCAACTTCAATCTCGGACTCAAAGAGAACTTAAGGACCACCTTCTCACTGTGGAGGAGAGACCCTGGGAGGCAGAGGAATGAGTAGGTTTACCAGGAATCATAGGGTCTGCTGGAGGTGAAAGTAGTGACCAGACAGGCCCATGCTGAGTGGTTCCACCTGCCATCCGGCTGGGTGCTCTCTAAAGTCCTGGGAGTGGGGGGGGTGAGAGGGCGGGTGGAGGCAGGTTGTGTCCACTTGGTTGTCTACTCAAGCACCCCTGTTTATAGACCTAGAAGTGAATGTAGACTTTTGTAGTCATCTCAGGTTTAATCTAAGTTTTACTTAATAGATAACAAATAACAAAACTTTGTAACTTTTATGGACAGAGGTACAAGAAGCACAGCAATGATTATTTCAGGGGGTCAAGGGTAGAAGACAATCATTTTTTTTATTCCCCCCTCTCTCGTCTTGTGTTAGATTTTTATACTAATCAATAACTCCTCCTTCTAGGACTTTATAGCATATTGGGGGAGATAGGACAGTCTTCTATGCGTGATATAAGTTGAGAATAATTTCATTACAGAGTAACCTGAACAGAAGTCTTAAAGAAATTAAAGGTAAAGGAAATCTAAATGGAAGATGAAGTTGAGAAGAGAACAAGTTGCTCTTTCTAATTTGGAGGTGGTGGAAGTCTCGGCCCCTTTAAGGTACCAGCCGAGGACTGTGCACTGGGAGCTGCCTGGGAGCTGGCCTGCCACCTGGCATCTCTTCTCTCAGGGTCTTTACTGGAAGGAACTTCCAGGCCATGCAGATATCAGTGACAGAATACCCCTTGCCTGCGATTGGACTCCTTCTGGCTTCCCACTGTTTGTTGAGCACGGTCAGAGAACATAGATTTTTCCGATGTCCAAGGTGCAGAGAAACATGATGGAAACTTACGACCAAGGTCTCTGAGGTTTCATCCCTGATGTAAACTCTGAGGAGGCGTGTTCTTAAGACACTCCACGCATGAGTAGGAAGGGCGTCTGGCAGGCTCGGAAAGATACTGCGATATTCTTCCTTTTCCTCTTGGTAACACCTGCCTGGTTGTTTATTATAATTGCCTGTGTGTGTTTTTCTTTTAATTGGAAACTCATTCTCATGTACATCTTTCCTAAAGAACTATTTTGGTAAAAACTATAAAAATGACCCCTGTTTTGGAGACCATCTTTACTTTCTCCAATTTTTTGACTTTCCAGGCTGGGGTAATGAAGGGTGACAGTGTTAACTTTTCTGTAAAACTCTTACGTTTAGGAGTCAGATGCCTGCCCTGCATGAGTTGTTGTACCTGCCAAATCCCAAAGGACAGGATTTGCTTGTTGGTGAGAGCTGTGAACGTAGATGGAGCTGTCTCTCCCTCAGGCCACCAGGGAAGTCCTGGTGGCGCTGAGCCTGCTGGAGCCTCCGCTTGCGTCATCACAGTGCAGGCTGTAGTTGAGAATCCCTGGCTTGCTGCTGAGCACATCCATGCTGGTGGTTGTCTCAGCCCCAAGAACGGGGATGGGCTGTTCATGCCTGTTCGGGTCACGCCTCTTACGACTCCCCACTGACTTACTGCTGCAGAGGAAATGTCTACATGCCTCCTTATCCTGTGCTGGGAAGCTGGGCTGCATCCGCCCTGCCACCCTTTCTTCCTCCTGCCCTCGCTCCCTTCCCCTCCCTCTATTCCAGGAGCACCACACCTCATTACCCCACCCTGTAGCATCAAGGCACTGGCCCGTCTTTCAGCTACCAGGAGAAGGCTTTGTACCAGGTCTTTGTATGGCTGGTTCCTTGGTCTTTTAGCTCAAGTATCCCCCAGTGTAACTCCTTCAATGAATCTCCCTTTTGCCATCACTGTGACTTTATAACCTCGCTGCTATTTGAAATGATTACGCTCATTTATTTGTCTTTCTCTGCTCCTAAAATATATGTCAAGTGAGAACAGTGTTACGGTTTGAATCAAGCATGCCCCTTGCAGGCTTGTTTTGAACCCTGGGGCTCCAGCTGTTGCTGCTTTTTTGAAGGCTGTGGAGTGGGTCGCTAGGGGCAGGTCTCTGAAGGTTGTACCTGCCTTGGTTTGTGGCCTGAGTCCTCTGCTGTCCTGTGAAGAGCCTCACTGCCACACTCCAGCTGTCTGGAGTTCCTCCCTATCTTCCCTGCTGAGACAGACTAAGTCTTTGCAGCCAAAATTAATCCTCCTCCCTCTTGAGGAAAGTGGCTAATAACAGGGATGTTTGATTTTGTTGAGTATTAAGCCCCTGCCTGCGTGTACAAATCCTTTAAATGCTGGTTGGATAGGTAATTGACGCAAAAGTAAAATGCAAGCTTTTATGGTGTTAGGCTTTTCTAGAAATCAAAAGACAAAGCTAGGAGAGGCATGGGAATATAAATTCAGGGTAGAAGCTGTCCTTTCTTTGGTGGTCACTGCTGGACTCAGTTTAAGATTTGTCCACAAGGTTGAGCACAGATGTGATTCTGCAATGGAATTGCAGGCTACAGCTTTGGGCAGACCGAAGAGCTTCAAGTAGAGTGCATCCATTAGAAAGAGCGGGTAACACTTAATGCAGAGCGACCCATGTTCAGGGCTGGGCTGGTGTGGGCACTGCAGACCACAGCAAAGGGGCCGGAGACCAAGACAAAGGGCTCCCATGGACTGGGCAGGTGTAACCTGTGGGGGCTCTTGTGGACCATCCAACTCTGTGCACTTGGAGTTACTGGTGAGGTGGCACACAGCCATTTTTCTCTCCATGCTGATGGGCAGGATTGAATCTCTAAGCTGAAGTTCTGCAATGGCAGCTTGAAATCCGAGGTTTTCAGAACATAGAACTTTAAGAAATGCATTGGAACCAAGGCTGGGCAAGAACTTGTGGTTTTTATGATAACTGTGTTTCTTCCTAGAATTCTAGCCTGATATCTGGAAGGACTAGTTACACTAGTGTCTTATTCTGAAACATATACCTAGGATAGGTGTGGAGGATAGGAAAGTGAGAGTGGAGACTAAAACAGAATTGTTGGTAATGCCTTTTGTGTTCTAAAGGGTACTGGCTTCTCTTTGATAGAGAAGGGAATTCTCTGTCTTTCTCTCTAGCTGTGTAGTCAGGTGGATGTCAATACACATGAGGGAAAGATGTCAATCTCTGGTGTTGTTTCTTAAGAAACTTTTGGTTTTAAGACAGGATCTCTCACCAAGTAGATTGGACTGACTGGCCAACAAGTCCCATAGATCTGCTTATTTCTATTCCTTAGCACTAGGATTACAAGTACTTGCCACCATACCCAGCTTTTTCATGTGGATTCTGGGGCTCAAACGTAGGTATTCACACTTGCCTGGCAGACAGACAAGCATGCCATTCTATACTGGTTCCATAGTGTGTGATTAAATGTTGTAAACACAATTCAATATCAATCATGTAATGCTAATGAAAATTAGTATAATCTAATACTAATAGCAAACACTTACTAAGTACTTTTTATATTTTTTGTGCATATATGTGTGTTTCCATGTGGTGGTATGCATGTATATGCAGGTGTATATACCAGAGGGCACTTGAGTGTGTATGCTTGTAGAGGCCCAAGGGTAACGTTAGGAATCATTCTGAATTGCTCTATCTCCTTATTGGTTTGCTCTGGGGTTTCCCAGGCTCTGTCTGTCTTCCAGGGCCCAAATTGCAAGTAGCCACCATTTCTGCTGGGCATTTTTTTAAAAATTTTTTTAATTATTATTATTTTATTCAATTGTGCGTGTGTGTGTGTGCGCGTGCGTGTGTGTGTGTGTGTGTGTGTGTGTGTGTGTGTGTGTGTGTGTATGTGTGTGTAGAACCATGGGCGGGCGAATTCGGGAACCACCATGGACGCTTCCACCTCCTTGTTTACTCTGCCCCGGGATTCACAGGCTCCGCCCTACCAGGACCAGAAACGCAGGCCGCTGCCCCTGCTTCCGCCCAGCGTCTATACATGGGGTCTAGGAACCGAACTCAGGACCTTCCGCCTGCAAGACAGAGGCTTAACCCCTGAGCTACCTCTCCAGCCCCTCTGCTGGGCATTTTTATGTGGGATCCGGGGATCCAAACTCAGATCCTTTGCTCGTGAGGCGAAGGCTTTACCTCCTGAGCCACTTCTTCAGCCCTCGTTAAGTACTTTCTATATTCTGGGTACTGACCTCAATGAATGACCCATCCCAGTTATCTCTGAGCTCATCTCTTTTTCAAGGCGACACTACGAAAAAGGCATGTGATTAGTCTTGCTTTATAAAGTGGAAGATGAACTCACCTACGCCCCATAGCTGGTTATGGGGGCACATGAAGTACAAAGCCCGGGTCCAGTACAGAGCCTCCCCATCCTAAACACTAGTTAATGTTGCTTCTTGTAAGTTATGCACATACCTTTTTTAAAGCTGTAAGACCATCTAGGGCCTTTCTGGTGCTTCAAAAGCAGTGCAACCTGGCTAGTTGAAGAATACAGGAAATGTTATTTCCTAAAAGTGCTTGACATCAGAGACTCTTTTTCTAGAGGCGTTTTATAGGATGAGCATTGTGCAGACCACAGAAGCCCAGCTGCTGCACCGTGTCCTTCTGGGGATTTGTGTGTTTGCAGCAGCACAGGCGTCAGCACTCGTCATGAGGACACTGTTATTCCATTAGCAACTAGATTGTTGTCCATCTTGTCTGGACCATTTGGCCAAAATGGTACATGGGAAAGAGATGTCTAGGTGCTCACCAAGAGAGGTCACAAAAGCCCCTGGCGGAGCTCCGTTTTCCCACAATGCACCTGCCTCTAGGTCTATTTTAGTTGGTCTCCCTCTTAAACATTGATGTCTAGGTAGCAACCTGACAAAGGCTTGGATAAAAGATTGAGCCATCTGGCTACACTCTGCCTCTCTCCTGACTTCTGGCTTGACCCCTTCTAGAATGCGCAAGAGGACTCGTTAGTGCTCCTCCTGGCTGACAGACACATTTGGCATACTGTGTCCCTGAGCTGAAGAAGCCGTCTTTTTTCATAGTTGAACTAAGTCCAGCTCCGTCCAGCTGCTCCTGGGCTACACGCTATTAGTGGAATTTCCAGGGGGTCAGAACCTCATGGCCTGCGCTGTTTGTTTGTTTTTTTTCCTCCCTGAATAGATTATTTCATTTGATAAATCTAAATGTTTCTACAAATGTTAGTCTTGTTTATTTAACTATTGATATGGAGTACCAGGGTTTAAACCTAGGTGTGGTGATTCTATTATGCTTTCCATTTTATCATCAGGAAAGAAAAGGCAAGTCGTCTTCTTCAACATTCCTGTGTCTTGCATGTCTTCTTTCTACCATCTTGCAGCAACAGTATCTCTTTCCCTAGTGTCTTTCAGAGACTCACCACCCTCTAACACAGGAGCAGTCAGGTAACATCTTCATACATGCTGGATCCTGGAAAATGTTTTCTTTGTCAAACTATAGTTTTACATTTTTGTTGGGTAGTTTAATCATATCTTTCAAATAGGCAAAAAAGAAGAAACAGAAGGCTTTATAGATTATATCTACTATCACTGACTAATTAGGATGGGCCAGTGGACTTGAAACCATACATTGTTGAGAGGGGAAGGTGAAGTATGTGAAATACTTTCAGTGTAAGACTCCTATGTGGTTGTAAAGCAGAAAAAAAACTATGTATCTTGCAGCTAGCATGACTCTTAACTTTTAAGAATTTACTAATTTTTTTTAAATCTACTTTTGTGTATGTGTGTAATACAAGAAGGCACTGTGAGTGTGTGTGCCATTTGTTTTCAGCTTAGGAACTTTTTAAAAAGTAAATAAAGTGCCCCTTGAGATAGCTGGGCAGAACCCAGGGATTTTGCAAATGAGTAGCAACCATTTGCTAAAGAGGAAGTGAAGTTTTAGTCTCTTTGCGGTTTTTTTTTAATCTCATTTTGGACATTGTAAATGGCTTCATATCCACTACCTACCATGCCCATCTGTAGGTAAATCATATTCATTGTTATTTTTAAAGTGACATTTTCCTCTGATTATAAAGATAATTCCTTTCCTGATAAAAAATTTCAGAACCGTAGGAAAATATCAAGAAAATTAAGTGGGATAAACTAGTGTGGTCATTTTGCTCTTATATTTTTCACATGTTTCTCATATGCACACAAATACATTTTAATATAAAATGGACTCATCAAAGATGCTGGCTTGGTACTAGCAGTCTTCTACTCCTTTATCTGTTTTGTGTTATGGTGGAGAGCCTGTAGGGTTAGTGGGCAGCCAGCAGGCTGGGGCAGCTGCCCACACACACTTGTTGACTGCCTTCCTCACTGGATGCTGCCAAACCCCCTGCCCAGGGTACAGGCTGCAGGCAAAGCTGCAGTGCCCATCCCTCTGGACCTTGATGGACAGGCCTGATGGGAATGGAAGTGTTTCATCCAGTTTGCTGAGGAAAGGAAAATGAGGCGCTGGTTACTGTAACCTGACTTTCTGCTGTCTGGTGTGAACACCCAGAATCTCTGTCATCCTGCCTCTGGGCTTTGCCCTCCCCAGGGGCATACAGCCTGGGTCACCTCCCTTCACAGCAAGACTAAGGTGAAAGACAGTCACTCTCACTGACAGAGAACACTCAAGGTCCTGTCTTAGTTCTGTCACTGGACTTGTGGCAGTGGTACAATCAGATGACCTCTGTGGGTGACTTCCCAGTTACATTATCTATCAGGGACAGAGTTACATTGTATTTTCGTTTTGGAAGTTCTTTTTTTTTTTTTTTTTTTTTTGCATATGGGCATTTGTGTGCATGTATGTTTATAAGCATAGGTGTGGGTGTGTAGCCAGAAATGTATGCATGTTTGTAAGTGTGGAGGCATGTGCAGGCCAGAGATGTAGGCATGTTTATGAGTATGGGAGTGAGTATAGATATCATAGTTGGGCACAGGTGTCAACTTGACTATTGAGGGTTTGAGCTCTGGGCACATTTGTAGAGAATTAGTGGTTAAATTAGGCTCAGAATAAACCTGCAGGAGATTGTCTAGCTGATAGGGAAGGTCCAGCCCATGGTGGGTGCGATTAGGCCCTGGAATAAATCACAGAGAGCTGGTTGAGAGAGTCGGCATCCTTCTGTTCACTTGGCCAGAGATGCTGGTCTGGCAAGTAAGGATTGTCCATCTCTCAGCCGTTACGTGGTGATGGTGTGGCCAGTTCCTTCAGCCCTGGTATTGGTGCATGCTGTCCCATCAAGCTGAACTAGAATTGTAACCAGACTGTCATAAGGAAATAAACCCTTTGTTCTCTTAATCTGTTTGATGGTCATTTTTCAGCAACCATGCAGGCGCACTGCAACAATAGGCCAGAGGTTAATGTCAGGTATCTTCCTTCGTTGCTGTCCTTGTTCTCCACCTTGTTTTATGAGACAAGACATCTCTTGTGATTCCAGAGTCCATCGATTCAGCTAGTCTAGTATCTGTATGCTCCAGGGATTTCATTTCCACCCTCCTAGTGTTAGGATTGCAAGTGGGCCTCAGCACCCATTTGTAGTCAAACACAGGTCCTTTCACTTGTATGGCAAGCGCTTTACCCACTATGCCATCTCCCTAGGCCTTCCCGTTCCTCTTAAAGCAGAGGCACACAGAGCCATTCATCTGTTCTCAGGCATTGCTGGCTTGTTCACATAAATTTTATAGCTTTAACTATTTTCTTTAAAAGAACTAGGTCTAACTACCCCTGAGCATCTTGAAAGTGTTTAAAGGAAAACAGAACCAGATCATTGCCTGTGATCCATGCTAGACCCTGGGGGGTCTTCGACACTTCAGTCATTGAGCAGGTCATGCAAAATCCAACTGTGGCTCCTTTGGCCCTAACTTGTGTTGAGTATCTTGCATATGGTTGGTCCTCCCCATCTTTCAGCTCTTACAATCTCTTCTGCAAGTTTCCCTAAACTTTAGGATGGGGAGAGATTCGGCTGGTCTGGTTCCAGGTGATCAATGCAGGGTCCTTGGTGTTCTGAACTATGGTTTGTTGTTTTCAGTCTTGCTGTTCCTACACTGCCCTTGGCTCCATCCTGATTGGTATTGGAGGTCACCTCTTAACCAAAGATAAAAGGCTGTTTAAATGAAGATCTTACTATAAGAGGAGATTCAAAGGTAGATGGAATAGGAGTAGGAGTTAGTGTCCCATTTGCAGGATGGTTACCATCTATCTGCCATTCCCTATACCTTCCATGATTGGTGAGATCAAACTTCTCAGTCACAAGTGCCCAGGAAGGGAAGTGAGAGTGAGCTTCACCAGATGGCTTGCTACTTACATGCAATACTTGATGGTGACCTTCCCTCCTGTTAATAATCTTTGTGATTACTGTAGCTTTACAGAGATTTATCTTTGAATATGCAAGACGGTTTTTGTGAGAAGTATCTCCTCCCCTGGCCAGAGCTGCTGCTCACAAGTCTACTTAGTTCTGCCACACGCTGGGACTGCCGTGTCCACCGAGTGAAGACATATTCCTGCTTGTAGAAACATCCTGATCCGGCGTTACAATGACTGAACTCACTCTGCTCTTGGCGAGAGTATCATTCTCTGGAGCTTTTCTAACGAGAGGGGCAAACAACAGTATGGGAAGGTCACCAGCCTTCAAGGGAGGGATTGGTTAGAAGGTGAAACCGTCCCAGGCCTCGGTTGAGAAGCTCTCCAGAGCCCTCCTGGTGATGACTAATTGCTTCGGCAACACGAGCAGATTTAGAGAAGGTTCCGGGGACCAAGGCCATGAGAATTGTGAGGGATTGATTGTCTTCTTGTCCTGTTGGTCCTCGCTCTGGTCAGCCGCACCCGGATGCATAGAGGGGAGGTGACCTGGGTCCACTGGTCACTGATTACCCTGTCAAGACCCTCCCACCTTGAAAACCCACTAATTCCACCCCAGGGCTTCAACTGTTCTAGTCATGAGAAGGTGCTGGATTATGGGAGCCCGAAGAAGAGGAACTGCCTTCTCCTGTGCACGAGCCAGGAGATGAGCAGCTTCTCCTTTCCAGTTAGATGTCTGGGGTGACGTCATGGGCGTGCCTCGTTGGGAGGCGCAGGACGGGCCTTGTAACTTCTTCCAGGCGCTTCACGCCATGGGTACCAGCAGGTAGCTTTCCGTAATGCCAGCCAGTGCATGCAAGGCAGTGTCTCGTTCCCTCCAAGGCTGTGATCACTGTGTCCCGCTGAATCCCAGTGGTTAGCGGGTCATCTCCATGCGTCCAGACCTCTAGAGCTGCATGCACGTGTTCATAAAACCTTAGGCTCGGCCGTAGTCCTGCATCCTTGTCTCTCTTCCTGCTGGCTGTAATGATTTAGCTTCTTTCTCATGTAACTTCTGTCAAAAGTCAGCTGCTCTGTCTCATCAGGTCTCCCGCATACAGTGACAGCGTCAGCACAGAAAGCAGATGTGGCCTGTGGGGTTTTCATTTTAAGGAGATAAGTTAAAGCTGATTTCATTTGACGTGCTGGCCGGGAAGCAGTAGTGTGTGTACTTCCCTTATGTGTAAAATATGAGCTTTGTAGCCAAGACAGAGTTGTTCAGCATCTTTAATTGCTTCAAACAGGAGGTGTCCTGAAGGATTTCCAGTTATCTAGTGGACACATCCTGTCCTCTTGCCCTACATCCTCCTGTTACCACCATTTGTTGTTTTTTACTTGAAAGCACAAAAAATTAGTTATCATTTTTAAGTATGTTCATATTCATTTTACCCTTCGGATCTTCAGCCATCAGACATCACAGTTTGGGTTTAGGATTTTGTTTCATCTTCTATAACTTTATTACTCCTTTCGTTGACAAACTATGAACAATAAAGTCTGTATGTTTACAAATGTCCTCACCTTGGTCAGTTCCGAGTGGCGGCTCTCTGACGTCCTGCACCCTTTTCAGTTTAAGGATCTGTCACCCATTGCCCCCTGCTGTGACAAAATGCTCTTTTCTCCCGATGCTCTGTAAGTTGTTGTTTGGTGCTTTGTCTGCAACGATTATACAGTGATGTCCTAGTACAACTTGTTGTACTTACCTCTCTGGGTCTACTTTACACGAATGAAAACTTGCAGCTTTAATTCTAAAAAAGAATTGTCAGCTATTACATACTGTTCCCATTATCTGCCTCCACCTTCCATTCTTTCATTTTAGCACGCAGTAGAGTCTTTTCAATTTGTTCTTCTCTCATAACTATTATTCGTGTATGTGTGTGTGTGTGTGTGTGTGTGTGTGTGTGTGTGTGTAATTTAAAAATTACATACATGGACTTACATGCAAAGAAAGTTGTATCTCAAAGCCACATTCAAGATAAATTTCTCTTTTTGCATGTGGGTAGTATACGTGTGTGTGTAAGAGTACATTTAGTGTGTGTGCCTGTGGAGGCACGAGGGTGACATCAGGAATCATCCTGAGTTGTTCTTCCACCTTATTGCTTTGCTCTAGGGTTCCGTAGGCTCTGCCTTCCAGGGCTTGTATTTTTTTTTTTAATGTGGGCTATGGGTATCCTGACTCCTTTTGCTTTAAACCCTTGAGCCATCTTCCCAGCCCCCAGGATAAATTTCTTAATACTAGATAATCCAATACATTCATTCTGTGGGTTGAACCTAGAAGCCTGTGTTGGGTGTATTCCCTTATCAGTCTCTACCTTCCTTTATTAAGTAATATTTTAGTGTATTCTTGGACAATTCATATTTGTATGCAATGTATCTTTATCTTATGTATCTTATGTATTAATCATATGTATCCTTTACTTCCTCCTCCTCCCTCCTCTCTCTGCCCAAAACATTCCCTATCCCACCCTTTATGTCCTGTTTTGAATCCTATCAGTGGTATCCATATGTACATGTCCACTTTACTTTTTGCAACAGGGTCTCAACTGAACCTGAAGGTCACTGATTCGCTGGACTAACTGGTTGTTCTAGAAATTTGCCTGTCCCAGCTTCTCCCACGTTCTTCCACCCTCCCCCCGGCAAAACATTAGGATTATAGCTGGGAGCTGCCATATATTTTTTATGGGCGGTTACAGATCTGAACTCAGGTCTTCATGCTTGTATGGCAAGCGCTTTTTCCACTGAACCATCTCTCTAGCCCCTCCAATCTGTTTTAAAATGCAGTAGTTGGTTTTATTTCAACACACTACATTTTCAGAATTCTTGAGGATATTAAATATAGCTACCCGGAAATCTCTTTAGCTTATTCTTTTTTTTTTGATTTTTGTCTAAAATTGTTTAATCTTCTACTTATTCCTTGGATGTCAGACCTACATGTGCCTTGGAATTTTGGGTTGTAATTTCACCTCTAAGGTTACTTTCTCTTCCCTCCCTCACACAACTTGGCCCAGCTTTGTAGCTCCTCTGTAACCCACTTTTCTGGCCACTAGTCGAGCAGAGTCTGTATGAGTGTGCCTCTGTGATGGTATTGGGGCTACCTAGAGGTCAGTTACTAAACAAGCAAGTGTCTTGGCTACATTCCAGCAAGAAGCCTTATTCTCTGTCTTCCTAGTTCTCTAGGTGCAGAGCCAATAGAATAGTGAGAATCCCTAGCAATTGTTGGCGACAGCATTTTTGGTCTCCTTGCATGAACGTCAGTTGGATCCGGGTCTTCCCTCCGCACCTGCCCTAGTGCCTAACCTTGACTGGGCCTCATGAGGCTCTGCTACACACAGTATGCTTCTGGTTCATGAAAATGATCAGCTTTTTGAGTTAATTTGGCTTAGATTCCCGCATTATTACATTTTATCTGCCATTACCTTTTTTTTAATTTAAAAATTTTTAGTTTTTGTTTTTCTTATGACTTTGCACATGAAATTAGTTCTTGTTAATTACCATCCTCCACTTACCCTTTTTTACTCTTCCACCTACCTGCTCCCCATAGTATCTTTCTATTCTCATGTCTTGCCTTTTGCCAGAAGAATTTAAAGTGGTGGTCTTCTGTGTGGTCTTTGGGTCCATGATGCATCCTTACTTTTCACATTTTTATGAAAAGTGTAACAACTGCCCTTTCTATGAAAGTACTTTCTAAATAATAAAGGCAAGACATGGCCAGTCGTATAGTTAATGCACTTGCTATCTGCATTACCCTTCCTCTTCTGCAGAGGAAGGATGATGGTTGCGTGGTGAAGGAATGAGACACCTTAGTTCATAATACAATTAAGCCTCTGTAGTGTTTAGTTGTCTGGTAAATGTTGCAGTAGCTCAGGTCACAAACTACAGGTCAGTTTGTGAGATAAATGGATTGAGGCTTTGTTTATATTTAACTTTTAAAGTTGTATGAAGTGGAAAAGAATTGTGTTTTATACCACTTGATCTTGCTAGATGTTTTGTTTTTACCTTTTTTAGTATTTATTCACTTCTGAGAGAGTGTATGTCTTTCTGCCATGTGACTCGGGATCAGTTCCTCAGCTCCTCACGGGGCTTGCATATGGGCACTTTCCCCTTCACTGGTTTTTTGTTTTTCTACTCGGTAGCATTTAGGACCTAACTTTCCTTATTGTAATTCGACATTATAAATTCTACCTAAATCAAACTCAACTGTGATACACAAGAGTTTATTTGGCTGTGTTTCTCGGGGCCTCCTCATTATTGCTTCAAGCTGGTAAAGACCTTGATAGTTGTTCTGAATAAATGATGCTTTTATCAACTTTTTTAAAATCAACTCCCTAAACTGTTTGTGTGGTCTTCATTTCAAAAGTAAATCAGTGCATCATTCAATAACAAGAATCAGAAGAGTAATCGCGGTCTAAATTCGAGTGTGGACTCAGAAAGTGAAAGGTTTCTCGCCTTATGTTGTTGCACGTTCTTGGCCTGCAGTGAGAGTCTTGCTTTGAGTCTTTCACTGGTCCTTTTTCAGCAGGATATTCATTCGTGTCCTCTCTTCTGCATTCTCCATGCCACACCTAGAGTCTAGGGATGTCCCGTGGATGGTTCCAGCTGCTTCCAGACAGCTGCAGCGCCTCAAGCAGCTTCCAGAGCAGAAGTAGAAAGAAGCTGCTATGGGAATTCTGTGCACAGCCAGGGCCAGCGTGGCTCTCGGTGCAGCCACGAGTCCCCATGGGTCAGCAGGAAAGTGCAGGAAATTCTACTTGGCAACACCTCACCCCTCTGGAAGGCAGGGGCAGACAAAGACCAATTGTGGAGAGAGGAGAGGCTTTAGAAGAGTCTGAGGGAACTCCGGACGCAGACGCGTGCCAAAAGAAAGCTTAAGTCCAGCCCTGTATTCGTAATGCTAAATGAAGTCCAAGCCATTGAGAAGCCATGAATATGGGGAAGGAATTTCAGCATTAAACAGAAGCCATAATGGACTGGTGTATCATTTAAAGGAGCCGATAGTATTTTAAAAGATCAGCACAGGTTAAGAGTAGACATGATTTAATTGGGCTGTCTTCCAAAGCCATATCTTCCACTGAAACTGTTCCATATGCTAGATAATGGTGCTACATATTCTTATACATTTTATATATATCTTATAAACCCATGCATTAACAGTGTGTCAGTGTTGACTCACTAATTATAATAAACACACCTCTCTGGTGGTATACATCATAATGAAAGAGGTTATAAATGCATAGGTACAAAGCAGTAATTACATGGAAAAGAAATACAAATAAAGGAGAGAGGAGGAAATTCAATTTTAAAAAAAAGTTTTATGTCCAGGGCCTTGGGGAATAACTCAGCCAGTTACACACTTGTTCTGCAAGGAGGAAGACCTGAGTTCAGTGCCAAGAGCCCACATGAAAGAGTTAGGTGAAGTGGCACGTGCTTGCAATCCCAGTGCCAGGCACGTGTAGACAGGTAGATCCATGGTGTTTACCAGCCGGACTCATGAGCCTACTTGAAGAGCTCCAGGCTCGTGAGAAGCAAGCAGGATGGATGACTTCAGAGGAGCAGTACCCAAGGTTTCTCTGAGCGCTCCGTACACATAGGTGGTCCCCACACATGCCCTCACAAATACACACATGTACACGCACACACGCACAAAGATTTTATAGTCAGCTGAAATGATTTTCACATATCAAGCCAATAGTATAGTACTACCTTCTTACAAAAACCTAGAGATCTTGTACTTAGATCTTGTCTTGGAGGATTACTAGAACGTGGATCAGCAAAGAATGATCTGCCACCTATTTTCATAATTTTGTTAGAAGCTGGGCCTGGGATGCAATCGCAGAATTCAGGAAGCAGAGGCAAGAAGACTGTGAACTCAAGGCCAAACTAAGCTACTTATGAACCCAAAATAAAAAAAGAAAACAATCACAATGGTTCAGGTATAAGCTTCACCACCAGAACAAAATAAGAAACTTTCCTCAGCTGCACTCTATACATCTCTTATGGAAAGCAATGCCAGGAATGCTTTAACTCATAGCTATATAAAATACCATAAACCCCGGTTGAGAGTTAAAGCTAAGGAGGAATAAGGAGGAAGTAAAGTCAAGTCACCATACCAATTGTTTTTCTTTTTATTATTCTATCAAATAATATTAACATCTTCTTCTTGAGGTTAAGGTGGGAAGTATTAATATGTACAGAATGATTCATTGCTTTTGATCTTGGGTACTACTGAAAAGCTTTGATGTTGGTGTGAATCCAGTCTGCAAGATGGTATTATAGAAGTAAGTATTGGTTATTGTAAAGATGTACATGCTTTAGGGTCAAAGTATAAGTGGGGGTGCGGGACAAGGAACTAGACAAATGTCTGTCTTGACAAACAAACATATTCTAATTAAAAGAAAGCTTAGTTATAATGAGTTTTTCTAAAGGTAATTAAGTAATTTTTTCCCTCCTAAGTTTGATTTCCATGGTGAGGCAGAATTCTGCTAGTTCAGGGTTAATCTCCATCACACATGAGTAGCAAACAGGCTATTAAAGAGCTACTCCTGTGATGTAAGATAGTTGCCTAAAAAAGGACTCATTGGCTTGTGGGCTAGGCTGATAGCTTCTATTGATCACATCAAAGATTGGTTCTTCTAATATTTGGTGCTCCCATTTCTTCATCCTTGGATTTTTATCATGAAACCAAGCAGGAATCACAGCAGACATGTGCAGTGATTTTCTCTCAAGGTCCATAATCTGCAGTGCATCAGCGTTGGAGCCGGGACCTTTAGGAATGTATTGGGTCATGTGCTTAAGTGCCAATACATGGGAATGGCTTCCCAGTTAAAGGATGAGGTTGGAGTCCCTTCCCTTCTCATCATTTGATGCCTTTTACCGTGTTAGAATATAGCAAAAGCTCTGAACACATACGGATCCCCTCACTTCTCCATTTTCCAGCCTCAGAAACTCAAACATGTTCTGTAGAAATTATCCAGCTTCATATTCTGTTATACTAGCACAAACCAGACTAATGCTGCATAGTTTTATCATTTTTAATTACTAGTTTTCTTTTAGAATAGTATTTCAAACAATACAAAGTCATTAACAAGTAAGGTGTTTGTCATCAATTCAAAGTTGGGACTTGGTTTGGTTATGTAAGTCTTTGTTATAATAGTGTTTCCCAAAAGCAATCAAACTAATATTACATCACCTGACTTCCAGCTTTTCCCCCTAAGAACATAATTTACCATATGTACAGGAGCTACTGTGATTTGAATTCTCACGGGTATCTTTACCCAGCATTTTGTCAGAGGAGAAATTGCCTTATGCATAATCTGAGATAATTGAAATAATTGAAAGTATAATGAGAACCAACATTTAGATGCTCCCTTGTGCTTCTTTCTACTCTACAAAATAAAATAAGCACTGAATGCATTCATATTTTAAAATTGATGCAGGACTGGTAAATGAATCTTGCCTAGTAATGTGCAATGAGACCAACAAAGGGTGGTTGATGTCCCTAGAACAGGTGCTAAAAGATCCCTTTAGGCGCACCAGTACATATGCAAATTTATTGTGATAAAGTGGCAATTTGCAGTATAAAGTTGATTACAGAAATGAGGATATAGTTAAGACATGTTTTTTAAAATTGGTATTATTGCCCATTTCCTTTTTTGGTTGGTGCTTGTAACATCATTAATAATGCTCTCGCATATGTCCTTGAGAGATTTGTTAGCTTGTTTTACTTTTTTAGTGGTTGATAGGAATTGATTCTCTTTAAAAAATTCATACATATGCAAGGCTTGCAAGAGTCATTTTGGCATCTAACCAAATTTCACATTATTATTCTTCTTTTTAAAAATAGACTTTTTTGGAGAGATGGCTAGGGGATTAAGACTCTGCCTTGCAAGCATAAGGTCCTGAGTTCAGATCTCAGGTCCCAGGTAAAAAACACCAGATAGAAAAGGTGGAAAAAGCAGCAGCCTGCACTTCCAACTCTGATGGGCAGAGCCAGGGAAATCCCAGAGCGAAGCAAGAAGGAGGTAGAAGCAATCCAGGATGATTCCCGAAGTCACCCTTGGTTCTCCACAAAGGACATAAAGTGCCCTCTGACACACACACACCCCCACACACACAAATAAATAATTTTAATAGACTTTTTTCATGGCAGTTTTAGGCTCATAGAAAAATTGAAGAGACAGGACTTTTCCACATACCCCTTGTACCCACCGATGCATAGCATCTCCCATCATTAAAGAAGGTATACAGTTCTCACATAAGCTTATATGTTTCACGTGATGTGTCATCAGGAAAATTCAAATTAAAGTGATAATCAGGTACTGCCCCATATCTACGAGAATGCCACATTATAGAACTTGGAAATACCAACATTGGAGACACTACGGAGCATCAGGAGCTCTCAATCAGTGCTGGTGGGAATGGGTAATGGTCTGGCCACTTTGGAAGACAGATTGAAAGTGTTCCACAAAGTTGCCATATTCCTACCATACAGCGCAGCAATTGAACTTCTTGGTATTTACCAAAGGAGTTGTTATCTTGTATCCAAACTAGAAATTACACAGAAATATTTGGTTAGTTGTTTTACTCATAATTGCCAAGCCTGGCCGCCCCGGTGCCAGCATGCCGAAGCACGAGTTCTCTGTGGACATGACCTGCCAAGGCTGTGCCGATGCCGTCTCACGTGTCCTCAGCAAGCTGGGAGGAGTGGAGTTCGACATTGACTTGCCCAACAAGAAGGTTTGCATCGAGTCGGAGCACAGCACGGACACGCTGCTCACCACCCTGAACAAGACGGGAAAGGCCGCGTCCTACCTCGGCCCCAAGTAGCAAGAGCTGGGCGCCCGGCCCGAGGATGAACCGAGGAGGCAGGATGTGACGTGGCGTCTGCAGGATCCAGGGATGCGCCCTGCTCAGAGATCGGGTTCCCTCGGAGACAGATCCTCACTTGCCGAAAGACCCCCTCCTGACCCCCGAAATGAAGACGTGCTGCTTTTGTTGAAGTCCTGAAAAAGAAATTGCCAAACCTTCAAAATAACCAACATGTTTAGGTATGTCCTAGACAATGGAACTTTCACAAAAAGAAAAGACACAAAAGAAAAGTAATGTCTAAATATTAGATGAAAAAGACCAGTTGAAAAGGACTATTTATGAGTCCAACTATATGGTTTCCTTCTTTACTCTTTGCCTAGATTACGCTCCATTTTAGATTCAAGTGTAGAAAGTACACTGATGTGAGGTGGAAAGCCTGAGAGGTACTGGTTTTCCTTCTTTAGGGAGTGTTTTTGAAGGGTCATCAAGAGATCTTTGTTTTAATGTCATCTCCTGGGAAAAGGGAGGAGAATTAGGTCAATTGTTTAATATTCAGGTATGGAAAAGAACTGTGTGGAGTTGCACATGTTATACCATGTCATTGTGAGTTGTGCGACTATGCACTTCTCCACCTGCAAATGAAAACTTACTCTCTAAGAGTAAGAATAGTCAGGGCCAATCAATAAAATATTTGTTTCCTAATCTTGTGGCATATCCATTTCTATTCCTATTTAGAAACTAAAATTAGGTTAGTTATTGTCATTGTTCACATTGGTCAGAAGACTTATAAACAACAAAGTTTCTGGCTAGTCTAAGGAGAAAACTTGTTGGAAACTCTTGGGTAGGTGAATGTAAGCCAGAAATAGAGCCCAGAATGCCGTCCATGCTGTGTGGAGCTGTATAGGGCATAACATTCAGTACACTGGTGAACTGATGACTGTTCTATGCCATCTTCAGAAAGACTCAGATAAGGTAGGTCTTCTGTGCGTCTTCAAATGAGCTGCATGATGCCAACCTTCACAAGAGATTAGAGAAACAAGTTTTCTTTTGCAGTTTGGAAAGTAGGATCTGTAAGGAAGAAACTCTCTTAGACATCTCAAAGGTATATACAGTTGAAAGCTGTTGAGCAGGCAGAAAACATGACAGTATTCCTGGGGCATCTTTATGGCTAATGAATTAATCATAGAGACAAAAATAGATGTAAATTAAATTATTCTTTCTTCAAATCATTAATTGTGATTTTGTTTACAGACATATCTGTGTATTTTGTCTTTCTCATTTAATTCTGTGTATCTTCTATGAGTCTGTGCATATACACACACACACACACACACACACACACACACACGTTACCACAGTCACAATACTTGAGCAAGTTAAGAATAAGCACAAGAACTCATTTTCCTCATCTCTAAACTTGTGCTTTTATACTGCATCATTACTTGCTGATCTGTTCCTTTGCATAGACATATCAAAATTATTTTCTCTTCCATAACATGGAAATCTATCATTTTTCCTTCCAGATATTTTTTCTTATATTTTGATATTTCTCTTTCATCATTCTCTTATCTTACCTGCTAGCCTGAAGTTATGTCATTCAACTGGTTGCCTGTGTAGAAAATTAAAATGCTAGTACTGTGATTCAGAGAGAAAAATGCAGGGGATCTTTTAAAGATAGCATTTTTTAATCATAAAAGCAGTATTATAATTATTAAATAATATATAAGTATAATTATTAAGTATTAGTATATAAGTATTAGAAATTTTAAAACTATACAGTCTAGAAATAAAAATTATTTTTTCTTATCTTATCCTTCAGTGTTAGCATTTTTATTCTTTCCTGTGTTTTCTTCCTACGCATTCATGCTTGGCAGGTGAAAAGTAGTAAGAAAGAAACAGGGCGGAATGATGTGGAATAAACATAATGCTGCAGACTGTTGTTTTTATTCAGTAGCTTAATATTTCTAGATAGTATTTATTAATTTAACAATAATTTTATTTAATATATAGGTTTTCTTGCTATTTAGTAATCGTACATGATATTTGCTGTTTACTGTGATAGCTTTTCTTTAAAGTACTGTGTATGTATAAAAATATTCTTAATCTTTTCAAGAGACACTAATATAAGCACCGTTATTATCCACATTTGGTACTAGAGAAAATGAGTCACAGAATTCTTTCAGAAGTTATCTACGTTCCCAAAGTAACAACTGGCAGAGCTGAGATACAAACCCATATCTCGCTCTAGAGTCTGTGCTTTTAACCATTGTGATTTTACTTTCTATCTTCCTGAAATATGATATTATATATCTCATTATATATATATATGAGATTTTGCTCTCATCCCTTGCTATATTTTATTTTGTAAACAGTCTCCCTGGCTATTAACATGATTTACACATAATATTTAATGGCTGTGGAACATCCCTTTGTATGAATCTGAGACCTGCTCCAGTAGTAAATATTTCTTGGTAGGCCTCCTTCTTGGCTCTGGATATTAAACATCTTTGGTGCCAGGATCTCATATCAAAGCCTGTTCGTCTTAGGGATCTGTACCAAGGGGAAAGGAGGCTCTCCACAGGTTACAGAGGAGATCATTTCAATAACTAGACTTCTGGAAAGCCAAGGAAAACTTGAACATTATAATGTCATCCCTGGGGTGTAATACTTACTCTTAACAGTTGCTGTGAGAGAGCATTCAAAGTCAAGTAACTTAAGGGAGAATGGGAGATTTATTCAGCTTACGGTTCCAGAGGGGAGATACAATATTGTGTGGCTGGTGGCTGAAGCTGGAGACAGGCTGTCACTGCAGACATCCTTGGAGGCTCAGAGCTGCTCAGTCCAGCCAGTAGCCAGTGGGTGACAGCTGAAGGCTGGAGGATTCCTGGAGGGTAGCAGGAGGAAAGAGAGTTTTCTAGCACAGCTTTGGAGACTCTCTTCTAAGTCTTCTGTTCTATGGTTCCTTTTATCTGGTCTGCTACTGGGAGATTCCAATCAGATCTAGGGCTGATCTTTGTATTGTAATGTATTGTTCTGGGTAATTCCTTCAGGTACTCTGAAGCTGGTCTTAGTTAATGCCAGGTGTGGTCAAGTTGACATCCAGGATTAACTGTCACAGGAGGCAAGGTATAATCTTTACACATACACACCCTGACTTGCCCAGCATCATATTAGCATAGGCAAGACGGCAGATGACATAAGTGAACCAGAAAACCAGGATGAAAGTACAGGTATCAGTAACAGGCTTTCAGCAGCTCAGTCACAGAGAGATTTCTTCACGGAAATGGGTCCATGGGGAGATGTCCCAGCTATAGCAGAAAGAATAATGGGTCTTTACGAATGTGCTGAGCCAAGGCAGAAAAAGATCACTAATGAATTTACCCAGTCACATAGAAATGTTATCCACAGACCTGGCAGGAAGGACTCCTCTTTGCTTCTAAGGGGAATGTGGTCTCCTACTTGGTGGCCGGCAAGATAACACAGACAGTACAGATTATCGAGCAGGATCTCTGCGGTCCTGGTAGATGACCTCTGATCCAGATCACATCTGAGTCTCGAAGTCTTGAAATGGGAAGCTAGATCTTTTCTCAGTATGAGGACAGGCTGGGGCGAACCTCTGGTCTTTTTGAAATCCCCTAAAGAGCCAGCCCACAAAGAGAACAGTGTATTCGCCATCTGTGGGGGTGAGTTTCCTTTGCCCCCAGTGATAATTCATTGACTTCCATATGAGTAGCTGGCATGGATAAAACCCATTGTGAAACTCAACCTGAGAATACCACGGTGGTATATTTGACCCCTCTTTATGGAAAAGTGGCCAGTTCAGCCCAACAAGCCAGGGGACATCATTAAAGCCATGAACAAAACACCATACAGTTGATAACGTCAACGCCTAGGAAAAGATCATATTAGTTGACATTCTTTATTATTTATGTATCATGAATCGTACATACCACCCACTACCTTAGCATATACCATAGCTTTAGGGATAGCTGGAGTTTTTATCAATTATGTTGGTGTGATACAGCCAAGAAGAGACCATGTCTGGAGGAGATTCTCTCTCTCTCTCTCTCTCTCTCTCTCTCTCTCAGCATTATCCAAGACAAATCGTCATGCTGTCACTGCCATTAATTCTGGAAAAGACAGCTCGACAGAGTCACATGCCCAGCTTGCCCAGCTGAGCAGATTTGTGATGCATCCTAAGAGCCTCGTTCAGGCATTTGAGGTCCAGCATCCAATGAAGTCAAGGTTCCGTGTGTGAGCAGTAGCAACATTACTGGAAGGCCACCCTTGAGATTCTATCTCAAGGGTCGAATTTACCTCAATGTTCTTCAGTTTAACAGTTAAACTTCAAGATATCTTTGAATAGATGAAAATCTTTTAAAGGAAGGAAACATGATATATTTTAAAATGTACAACACAATGTGATGTCTGTCCTTTTTTTCTCTCAGTTCATTCAAAGAATCACTGATTTTAAATCTTGGCAAGGATTGCTAAAATGTATTTTATAAGTGGTACTTCATGTTTTGTAAATTGCCTAGTGATTTCACAGTGTATACAATTGAATTGAAAAGGAAAATATATAATTACAGTGTTCTGTTTGTGATTAAACTGTGAGCTAACTAAAAGTTACTATGAAATTGTTGTAAATAATTGAGCTTTTTTAAGAATAAGATTGTCCAATAGACTTGTCCAAATCTTTAGTTCCCAAGTATGAGCATTTTTGTAGTTTTTAATATATTTTGCTAAATTACCGCCAAAGAATTCATATCAGTTCATTTTTCCATCCAAACTAGTTTTGCTATCAATTAGTAATTGTAAACTTTGAAAGAAAAAAGCTGTATCTTGGTAGAGAGGAGGTGTTTGAGGTAGGTGTTTGTGCACCTCCTTATGTAGATGTAGGTGTTTCAGAATAAATGAGAAATGCTGCTAGCGACTTTCATTTTTTAATTTTCATGTATTTTTTCTGAGTTCTGTTTTGCTTTAATACATACATATTTCTTTCTTAAGAAAAATGTAGCATCTTTTTGAAGCATTTTGGAGGACCAGCTATGTGAGAAGAATATGCTTGGTCTTTGAAAGGTAGGTGTTTTTTTTTGCCCACACATTTGGTTGTGGACTTTTCAATCATAGTTTTTTTTTTTTTTCTTCCATTGACTCTCTTAATTTGGTAAATTACCTGAAATAATTTTTGAAAGTTAAGCCCACATACAAATGTCCAATTATGAGTGAAAATCAATATAGTCATGTTTTGTCAAGTGCCTACTTTCAGAGGTAAGATAGTTACAAGTGTTCTCCTTTTTTTTTTATTTCCACTCATACAAACTTAACAGGTACACCGGTCCCCCCCCTTCCTCCAACCCCTATCCTCCTGTGCCCCCCTCCCCTCTCCCTTCCCTCCCATCCCCCAGTGCCTTCCCCTCCCATCCCTGGAGCATCCTTTACTGTGCATGCCAAAAACTCCTCTGGGTCCTCCTCTCCGATGAGGTGCAAGGACCCAGTAGCATTTCCCACCTTTTCCCGTGTTCCCCTTAAGCATAGGAACACTACTGTGGCTATCAATCCCTTGCCTCCCAGGATCCTAGTGCCTTTAGCAAATGCTAGACTTTGTGAGGTCAATAGTGTGTTGGACATTGCACAGGGCATGTAAAGTGTTCTCCTTTTTAAACTGTCTCTGGACTTTTTACCATCAAGATTTTGAAAAACCCAGTAAATGACTTTGGGAGGGGGTCTTTCTTTTTAAATGTTTTGTGGGGTAGACTTTGCATATGACTTAAATTTTCCATTTGGTAACTTTTCCAGTTATGGTAATTTGGAAGGATTTATTTTTAAATTATTGATTTTTTACCTCTGAATTTTTAGCTCTTTCATAGAAGCATATGTTGTATGTGTTAATGAGTACTATGTAATTTTTGCATATAATATATTTTGCATACATAAGTATGTGTATGTGTGGATACACATATGCCACACTGTATGGAGGTCTGAGGTTGACTTTTAGAAACTGATTCTCTCTTTCCATTTATGAGTCGTGGGTATTGAATTCAAGTTGTCAGCCTTGCGTAAAAGCAAAGGCTTTTCTCCACTGCACTATCTTGCCAGTCTGCATATTATTTAAATGAGATCAAAAATATTTGTCTCCTCAAACATTTATAATTTCTTTATAATGAACACTTTCAAAATTGTTTCCTCGAACTTTCTGAATTGCACAAAATACAGTTATTGAGTCCATGGTCACCATGCTATGCAGCAGACCTGGCTCAGGCCTAGATCATCTAACTAACTCAGCGCACATTGATCAGCCTTCCTCCCCTCTCCGCTCCCCTTCCTCTTCCCATGCTCTGGCAGTCACCCTTCTCCTCTCAACAGCTTCTGTGACTCAACTTTTTAGACTCCACTCGAGCGGCATTATGCGGTACTGTCTTTCTGTGCCTCTTGATTTTACTTCTAACGTGATCTCCAGTTTTATCCATATTGTGGTAAATGGCAGACTTTTATTCTTTTTATTTCTGGCCAAATAGTAATCATTCCATTGTGTATGTGTACTGTACTGTGTTTACTCATTCATCACCTGCCAGACCCTCAGGCTCATGGTGGGTAGTACTGAAGTGAAGCAAAGCAGACTGATTTCGTTCCCTTGGGTATGTACTAGCCGTGGGATTCCTGAGCCAGTAGTTAATTCTACTTCTCATTTTATGAGGAAATCTCCACTCTATTGTCAGTGATGGTTGTATTAATTTACATTCCTAAAATGTTTTATTTTTATTCACTTTGATACTGGCCGTTCTTACTGGGACAAGGTAATGTTTCTTTGTGATTTTAATTTGCATTTTTGAACAGTGATGTTGAAATTTTTATTCTTACTCAAAGTTTGTCTGTTTTCCATTTCTTTGTCTTTTTTTTTCCTTTTTTTTTTTTTTTTGCACATGTGCAGGTGCCACTGTGTATTGTGTATTGCATATAGGTGTGTTGTATGTGTATGTGTAGAAGAGAGCAGTGGATGTTTCTGTGGAGGCCAAAGAGTGACTTGGGGAATCATCCTGGATTGTTCTATTCCTTTTTGCTTTGCTGTGGGATTTCCTAGGCTCCGCCCACGAGGACACAGCGTATAGGCCATAGTGGTTTCCACCAGACCTTTTTTCATGGGACCAGAGACAGGAACTCAGGTTCCTCTACTTGCAAGCAGAGGCTTAACCCTTGAGCCATCTTTCCATCTCCTAATGCCATTTCTAAATCTAGTTGTCTTCATTAATGCATTTTTGTAGTTCTTTATATATTCTGGATGTCAATCTATTGTAAGTATGTCTGAAAATGTTTTCTCTCGTTCTGAAGGTGGTCTCTACACTCTGTGGACTTTCCTTTCCTGAACAGAAACTTTTTAATTTTATATAATCCCATTTGTCTGCTTTTGTGTGTTTTGGAGTCTCATCCAAACATTCTCACCCATTCAAGTGTACTGAAATATTTTAGGTTTCAAGTCTGCCATTACAATTTTTAATCCACTTTAAGTTGATCTTTGTTGTGGTGGTTTGATTTCATTTCCAGAACCAGTGATTGCTAGGGATCCAGCTTCACGAGTTTCCCTAGCACCCCTTTTTACAGAGTGTCCTTTCTCCAGTGCATGTTCTGTGTCTGGCTGCAGATGTGTGCATTTCCTTCTGGGCTTTGTATTGTGTTTCATTGGTGTAGGTGTCTTTGTTATGCATTCCAGAATGCCATGGTTTCAAATAGTGTAATGCCTCCTCTTTGTTTATTCTGCTCAAGATTGCTTTGGCTGTCATAGGTTTTGGTGCTTCTATGTAGATTTTACATTGAATTTTCAAGTTCTATGAAGGATGCCACTGGTGTTTACTTAGCGATTACTTTGGATCTCTGAATTACTTGGGCTAGTATGGTAATTTTTAACAATACTGATTTTCCCAATGCATGAACATAAGGTGTCTTTCCACGCTTTGTGTATCTTCAGTTTCTTTCACTAATACTATCTCTTTTATTAAATTGATTCTTAGATATTTTTATTTTACCCTTTTGTAGCTATAATGAAGATTGTTTCTTCATTTCTATTTCAGATAACTTGCTATTGGTGTATGACAATGTTGATTTTTTTTTATGTATGTTGAGTTTGTCTCCTGAAACTGTATAGCTCCATTTTTAGTTGGCAATAGTTTTTTTGGTGGACTTTTTTGGGGGCCTCTACATAAAAGGTCACCTCCTGTGCACGTAGTTTGATGACTTTCCCAGTTTGTCTTCCATTTCTTTCACTTGCATAATTGCTCTAGTTAGAACTTTAGCAGGGTTGAATATAAGTGATAAAGAGGGCAACTTTGTCTTGTTCCAGACCTTAGAGAAACCACTTCAGCTCTTCCTGATTTGCTATGCTAACTACTAGCTTGTCATAACTTTTCTTACAGTGTTGAGGTACCTTGTGATGAAGAGATGTTCAGCTTTATTTGAATGTGTGCTGTATCAAGCCACATGCCCTATACTCTGTTGACACTGTGTATCACACTTTTGGATTTACTTATATTGAAGCAATCTTGCATCTCTGGGATGAATCCTGCTTTGTCCCGTACCAGGTAACGTTTTTAATTTGCTTTTAGGTTCAGCTGGCTAGTCTTTTGTGAGGAGTTTTGCTCAGTGATTTTGGCCTCTATTGTTCCCATTTGTTGAGCCCTTGCCTTGTAAAGGATGAGGGCGATGTTTGCCCCACAGACAGTATGTGAAAGAATCCCTTCCTGTTCTTTTAAAAGTAATGGTAACTTAAAGACTGTTTGTATTAGTTCTTTATTAGTGATGCAGCTCTCCAGCCCTGACTTTTCTTTGATAGTAGAGTTCAGTTCAAGAAATCCTTAAATTTCCTTCTTCATTTCTTCCTTAATCCACTGTTCAAAAGTAGACTGTTTAATTTCCATGTGTTTATGTAGCTTCCAAAGTTTTTCCTGATATTAATTTCCTGAAAGCCTTCTTGCACTGCAGTCAGTGAAGATTTCCAATATGATGTCAGTTTTTAAAACTGTGCCAAGACCTGTTGAGACTTGCTTTGCATTCCATCGTATGAGAGAGCATCCATGTGGTGGATAACAAAGTCGTGTTTTCAGCAGCTGTCGAATGGAATGTTCTACAGACATATGTTGTGTCCCTTTGGTCCAGGAAGCAGTGTGCTTCTGCCGTTTCTTTGATTTTCTGTCTGGGTGATCTGTCCATTGCTGAAAATGGGGTGTGAACATCCCCAGCTGTTATTGTATTGGAGTCTCTTTCCCTTTGGTCTGTTAACCTTTGCTTTATGTATTTGAGTGCTCTGCTATCAAGTGCATATATATTTAGAGTTGTTATTTTCTCTTTTGGAATTGACCCCTTCCTTGTTATATAATGGCCTTCTTTATCTTCTTGCTGCTTTTAATTTAAAGTCTATTTTATCTGATATTAGTGTGTCTACCCCTGATTTGGCTGTCATTTGCATGGATATCTTGTTAAACCCTTTATCTGCAGTCTCTGTGCACCTTTAGAAGTGAAATGAGTTTCTTGTGAGTAACAAAGTCATGTCTTGTTTTTCAGTCCAATTAAACACTTCATGTCTTTAATTGGAGAATATAATCCATTCACAATCAAGGTAATTATTGTAAGAATAGGCTTATATCCCATGTATAATTTGTTTTGTAGCTTTACTCTAGCTTTTCTTTCTCATAATCTTCCCTGATGTTAAGTGAAATACTAATAGTGTGTTTTGTTTTTTTGCCCATTATTTTTAGTTCATCTGTTATAGATTTTTTTTTTTTTTTGCTTTATGGTTGCTATAAAACTTACAAAAAAACATGTTGCGGTCTAAAAACTATTTTCAAAGAGAAAAGATCTTAAGGTTAAGAACAGAAACAAAAGAACAAGAAAATATAGATATACTAGAGAAAACTCTCAGGTGCATTTTACCCCTACAAATGATTGATTTTTTTTAAATATCCTATTTGTTATGCCTTTATACATTACTTGTCTTTAAATATATTAATATAGTTGTTTTTATTATTTTGTTTTTATTCATAGTAAATGTGTGAATAGTTTGCATGCAATTAGTTAAAATGTTAAGGCATTCTGAATTTGTCGGCATAGTTACTTATACCAGCAAGAATTAGGACTTACTATATTTTCTCTTTACTCATTAATATACATGTATATTAGTTTGGAGAACTCTCTTTAGCATTCCTATTGTTGACAGATCTGGTGGAGTCGTGGTATATCAGTTTTCTTTTGTCTGGGAAAGTCTATCTTTACATTATTTTTAAAGGATCCCTTCTTGAGTGCAGTATTGTTGACATTTTCTTCATTAGCACTGGGAAAATCTCATGCCACTGTGTCCTGCCCATCAAGTTTCTTTTCCAGAGTCATCCACCGCTGTGTTGTCTCTCTATTCCTGCATCTGAGATTATTCTCTTCTGTCCTGTGAGTACCTAATTACAACTATTGAGATAGATGTAGTTGAGTTCAGTTGCTTTGGCGACCTTTCCCCTTCTCTACCTGGGTGTTTGTTTTTCCTTCTCTAAGTTTTGGGACATTTTCTTTTAATACTTCTTTGAACAAGCTTTCTACATGATCACCATTTTCTTTTTTTTTTCACATTTTAAAGAATTGATTTATTGCACTGGAACTAAATTAGCAATATATTTTGTGTTCTACATTATTGTTTTTATTAACATCAAATAAAAACATGCTAATTCATCACTTGCTTCTGTTCTTGTTTTCTTGATTAGTTCTTCCTTTTACCTTCCAAAACACGTGCTGAGAGAATGAAGAATGTATAAACATCATGGTTAATGGACTGGGAGATTCATCTGTAACTACCTACATGCTTGTTACATAGAAGAGGGTTCCTTGCAGATTGCTTCAATCATCTTCCATGAGAAATTTCTGGGAAATATTAGTCACAACCATCTTCATACATCCGAAAGAGCTCACCCCGCCCGGGACCTCTGCCGCCGCTCTCGGCGGCAGCGCGGGAAAGCATGATCACCATTTTCAATTTCAATTCATTCTTTAACCCAAATATTTGCCATTCTAATATTGCGTGCAGTTACAGTAAGCCTCCCTCCATCCTAGTCGCGCTCCTCAGTCCGCCATTGACAGTTAGCTCAGTCCTTGGAGCACATAGCTTCTTCCTTTTGTTTGCTCTGTCCTGCTATTAATGCCTTCTATCTCTTTTTAATTTCACCAAGTGTATCTTTCAGCTCAAGATTTTGCTTAGCTTTTTAATTGCTTCCATGTTAGTTAAGTTTCTCTGTTACAGTGTGGAGGTGTTTCTCTCAGTTTCCTTCAGACTCATTGACTGTTCTTAAAAACCTGTCTGGGAGTTTTCCCCTACTGATCACTGCTCAGTTATATCCATATGGGGGAAGGAGAGAAAAGAGAGAGAGAGAGGAGGAAAAAGGGAAGCGGGGAAGCGTGGGAATGTCAGAGGACAGCCTTCAGGATCCAGTTCTCTGCACCATGTGGCTAGGGGTATTGAACTCTGGTCGTCGGGCTTGAGTTGCAAGTACATTTACCTGCTAGACCATCTTGCTGGCCCTCCCTGTTTTGTATTAGCTGAGGTCATAATTTCCTGAACTTGATGCTTGTTTGTCTGCAACTCTGCCTGGATACCAAAAGATCCAACACGCACTCTACTCTTCCCAGCCCGGCTTTAGTATGCCTGTTTTTCCAGGAATCTTTACAGACTGCATGTTTAGTGAGCCTGAAGTCACTTCCACCGCTTCAGTCCTTGCTAGCCCCAGGTCTGTGTTTTCCTGGAGTGCGGCAGATGTTGTCGCTGCTTCTGCGCCAGAGCACGACCGAAGCCTAAGTTTGACCAAAGTATTCTGTGGGTGAGTGATTCAGAAAGAAACAGGAGAATACCTAGAGAAAGTAGTTAGCCCCACAAGCCTGTCCCTCACACCAGGGTCTCAGCATAGTTTCCAGCGGGTGGGCAGACACAACGGTATTCTGTCTGGTTCTTGGCCGAGTCACTGTGGATGGACTGGCCTGGGTTCCTGTGTCACATGTGTGGCCACCAAGACCACCAAGCTTTCCATCCACTGTTAACACCCTGAGCTAAGCTGGATGAGCTGACTGCCCCAAGCACGAGGACCTGCCCAGTCCTGGGTACACTGAGACCAACATCACAGCGTTGTGGAGGTTGAGCCAGGAGCTCATGAGGCCCGTTGTTACGCAAGTTTCTCTTCGGGGCTGGAGAAGTTCCGGCCTGCCATAGCTGTGCTGCCTGACCTGGAGACAGCCCCTTGTCTATGAGGTTTTGGTGGGCTCAGTCACACCTGGGTCTGACTTGGAGATAGCCCCTTATCTGAGATTTTGGTGGGCTCAGTCACACCTGGGTCTGACCTGCAGTCAGCCCCTTGTTTATAAGGTTTTGGTGGGCTCCATCACACCTGGGTTTTACACCATGGGTTCCTGCATATCTTCAAGTATTTTCCAGGCTCGAATCTGAAACCAATGTGACCAAAATTCAGGTCCATCCAGTAGCCACACTGGACTGAGCCACACTGGGCCTGAACGCTGCCTGAGTTCAGGCATGCATCTGGAACCTTCGTTTTTGGCTGAACACTTGATTTCACTGCAGCAGACCTGGTAGTTTCATGCCCTGCTATCAAGCCATTGAAGTTATACTCTGCCCTGCAGGCTGAGAGCAGAGATGACAGGGAGGCCCTCACCCACCTGCCCAAGGCATTTCTGGCAGCTCAGTGCTGCTCTGGGAAGCACATGCATGGCTGGAGGTCGGGGCTGTGTTTGCCCAGCTCTGTGTCTCACCACAACAGACCTTGTTGGACTTCAGAGTGAAAGTCTGAACTTTGCTGTTTCTCCTTCTCCCAAGTGGGAGGTACATCTCTTAGCTCTGATTTTGCCTTCTAGAGAGTGGTGAGGAGCCAGCTCCTATCATACTGCCTTTTTCAAATGCTTTTTTTTTTTTTTTTTTTTGGTTCATTACAGTAAAGTAGGCACTGTGTTCCCCACCTGGTTCCTTGATTTTTGTGTTTGTCAGTGTTTGATGTGTGAATGGCTGTTAAAGTCGGTGGGTCTGTGGGGAGGGAAGGTGAAGGCTCTTAACTTAACCACCATGTTGCTTCGGTGAAGGTTTGTGATGCTGCAGGCTTTCTATGGTTTATTTGTATTTTTCTAGTGACTTCTCTATTTCATGTGCATTTTCAGATTTTGGAGGTAGAATATACTTCTTACACTTCCTGTCACAATTATCTGGTCTTAATTACTCAACTTTGTTTAGCTGTGTTCTAGTTGCCTTACCCATGGAATTTCTGATATCAGTTTCTGTCTCTTTTCCTCTCCGCCAGTACAGCCAGTATAGCCTGCTCTTCTTCAGGTCCTCCCGGGAGCCTCGAGTGTCTCCTGCTCCCTGGGTACTCTTGTTTCTTTATGTCTTTAACCACGCCTATCAAATAATCCCAATGATGAAATTGTCTCTGGTCTCGCAAGCCTGGGCCTGTAAGGGTTTCTGATCATTCACTTCTGCTTTGGGCGACTTCATGGTAACAAGCTCACATGCTTTTTGGAACTTTGTGGAAATTTTTAAAGTCCTGGGCTAAAAAGTATTTTCCTACAGAGAGGACTACTCCTGAGGAGCTATAAATAGTGAGATTTATAACTCCAAACATGTGTGTGCGTGGGCTGTGATCAAGCAGTTTCTGTGGTAGGTCTGCTTTCCCTCCATGCTAGACTGAACCAGGGCCCAGATAGGTAAGAAGCCTCCTCCACCATCTGCCTGCAGGGGACAGATATTTTCCTTTTACTATAGGGGAGCAATTAGGAAAGAAAAAGAGACTCGGGACACACAACCTCCTTTCTGTAGGACCCCAGATTTCTCCTCTGCCCCAGCTTGCGTAGATTAAGCTGAAGGCCAAACCAAGTGGTCAGTTTCAGAGAAAATGATTCTTCAGCCCTGTCCAACAAGAGTCTTTTCCTACCTCAGAGAGTTTAGTTGTTCTCGTGATGGTACAACCTATGCTTAAAAGATTCTAAAATATGTGTAGCATGCATGCATATGCTAGCTAGAGTTATAATTTTCTTTTATAAAAAGGAAATATGACTTGAATATTCTGTAACAAATTCTTCAAAGTTTATATTCATAGGTCAATCAAACTCAGTTTTTAACTCATTAGAAAGGTTGGGGAAATAAATGAAAAAGTGGCAGTAGCTACTATTTTGGATCAATTCTCTTTTTAGATATTTATTTATTCCTTCATTTGAGAGAGAGAAAGAGAAGTGTGCACACGCATTCCCTGGCACATGGGTGGGGGTCAGAGGATAACTGTCAGAAGTTTTCTCCTCCTACCATGTGGACTTTCAGGAATTGGATCCAGGTCTACAGGTTTGTGAGCAGGCATTTTACTGCCGAGCTATCTCTCTGGCCCTCAGTAACTTGAGCATAATCCTTAGTAACTTTAGCATAAAACTCCATGCTTAAATCTCAGTTAGTCCACCATCTCTGTTCTTTGAGTTTCTGCCATTCCTATAGTAAATAGGAAGCCGCTGAAGTTTGGAGAGGTGTGGGAGACTTATTCAAGGTCATGTAATGAACAGTAATTCATGATGTCAACCTTGGGTCATCAGGAAAAAGTCATGCTTGATGAAATCTTTTATGCCTACTGCATCGCTGTTTTACAAGGCAGAAGAACGTGTAACATCTCGTCAATTTCCACTTAAATTAGGTTGTAGATCTATGTGGTATTACCATATTAAAAAGATCAGCATGTCAGAGAAATACTGGAGGCAATTTACCTTGCCTCTTTACTACCTAGTGCTTCAAGAAAAATTACTCTCAGAAACCTCCCAAGGATTTTTCTGGATATCAAATCTCAAAACACATTTGTCAGCTTAGATGAGAAGGTAAACTTTAGCCAAGGACTTTGGAGATGAATTACCAGGCCTGTTATTCCCCTGTGTTCCATAATGCATCCCAAGCTACCTCTCCCTTCAGTCTCTGGGGTGGTATTTAACTATAGTGTTCATAGATACTTCTCTCTGTGAAAGTGAGTTTTTAAAATTAGTTTATATTGCTTTTTTCAGGTAAACTTAAAATTTTAACTCATACCTGGAAACCGTGGCTTTCTTCACACACTAATTTTACTGGAGGTGCCTGGCAGGCTCCTCAGCTGACGTTCAGTGATGGGCCTTCTCTTGTGTGGCATTGCTTCCTGTGTACGTCTGGGAGTTTTTCTTAAAGAAGTTTCATTCTCCTAAAGTATCTAAGTCTGTCGCCCTGGAACGGCCAGGAACAGGAGGCATCCTAGGAAGATGCTCTTTCCCCAGATTCAGAAGAAACGCGTTGGTCTGATTTCACTCCCCCTGTGCCAGGCCAGTCCCTGAGACCCGGGCTGTGGCCTCTGCAGTCTCCCCTGTTGCTCACATTCATGCATCCTTCTTGGTCCTGGTTGTTCTGAGGCTAAGTGTGAAGCAGACGTTACCTGCCCCTCTCCTTACTTTGTCTTGAGATCTTTGATTTTTCTTGCCTCTCTGGCCAATGGCAGGCTAAGAGAGACAAGAACCTAACACACTGGGGTCTTTCGCTTTCAAAATGGAGAAGAGAATGTGGGAGAAAGCTGTCTTTGAATTTTTTAATCAGTGAATCCATGGCAACAGGAAAGACAACTCCCTCTGTATAACTGAGTTAGTCCTGAAATACCACATTTTGTCGTTCCCAACCCCCAAATGCATCAAGTTCTCTAAGCTGTTAACAATCTATTCGAGAAAGTACTCCGGCTTTTCTTCTTTTTCAACTTTTTCAATCTAATAAGCTCAAGTATATTTTTAGTACCTGATATCATTTTTCACTTAAGTAACTTTAAAACTTCATATCTTTATGGTAAGTTATATTTCTAAAATACTGTAAAAATTTTTCTGATTGGTGAAGGATTCATGTTAATAGTGCAATTCAGGAAATATGAGCACTGTTGGAAGTTTTTTAAAAAGGACAGCTTGATGAGAAATACAAAGTTACTCCAAAAATTAAAGAGTCAATTCATGTTTTTCATGAATTTATTTTGTTCTGTTTCTGTTGATGATGCCTTTCTTTCCTCTCTTTCTCCCAAGTTGAGCTTTATAACCTCAAGAAAGAGTGGAAATTGCTTACCCGATAAGAATTTACTTTCTTTTCCTGTTGGGAATAAGTTTTTGGCAAAAAGTTCTCACTGTGAGCTGTTATTTGCACACGTCCATTAGGAAAAGAGGGCTTCTGAAGGCAGAGCCGACTCTCTCTGGCCTTGTCGGTGTTAATTTTCAAGTAGAGTAGATAAAAACCGACTTTTAATAGCTTCAGTGTCTGACTCATTGTGGAATGATGTAAGTGCAGGAAACTGAGTGGTGAAGCAAAACGTGGTTTCTCTGACGTCAAACATTTGTCCCTCAGTATGTGTGGTATCCCAATTCCAGCAACCCTCACCTCTTACACAGAAATCCAAAGGTGCTCAAACCTTTGTTGGAAACCACATACTAACCTGCACTTTAAATCATCCTTGAATGACATTCAATGCACACATAACTGTTATGCTATACCATTTACGGGGTGAGGACAAAAAAACAAAAGGTCTGCACATGCACACTGCAGACACAGCTTTCAGCCCGAGTATTCACAATCTATAGTCGGCTGAGTACACGGGCGCAAAATCCACGTGTGCAGAGCGCTGACTGAGATATAACACCAAGTGAAGTTGGCTGAGTCCAGCCGAACGTGACAGATGCTACTTGCCCCACCCAGAAGTCAATGCACCTTCGGCTGAATTTAACAACAGATGGACCCTAGATAAGTTCTTCCTGTAAACTGGGAGGAGGCCCCATCTGCATTTGCCGTTCTGCTGTCAAAGTTCTACTTGAAATGTATGTATGTATAATGATTTTCTTGTAGAAGATGCAGATCTGATGACAATTACTAGGACTGTTATAAGAAAATTCTTACAGCATGTTAACAGTAGGCCCAATATGACTGGGCGAGGGCCAGCTAGGAAGGGAGAGAGCATGTTGCATTTCACCTGAATGGTTGCTGACCAATCACCATCAAACACCTTAAGGGAACAAGGAGTTTATTTTCCTACGACAGTCTGGTTACAGTTCATAGTCCAGCTTGACAGGAGAGCACATGCCAATACCAGGGCCGAGGGAACTGGCCACATCATCTCCACATAATTGCTGAGAGAGGGACGATCCTTACTTGACAGACCAGCATGTCTGGCCAAGTGTACACAAGGATGCCAACTCTCTCAACCAGCTCTCTGTATTTTATTCCAGGGCCTAATCCCACCCACCATGGGCTGGGCCTTCCCCATCAGCCAGACAATCTCCTGCAGGTTTGCTCTGGGCTTAACTCAAACACTAATTCTCTACAAATGTGTCCAGAACTCAAACCTCAACTGTCAAGTTGACACCTGTGCTTAACTATGACAGAGCATCATAATTCAGAAAAGCCTGCCGACAAGGAATTGGGATACCACACATGATGGTTGACTAGAGAGACTGACCTAACCCTCCCTGTCCATCCCACAGCATGGCTCTGCATCTTCCAGGAACACACTTGATGAAGGTACAAGAACAAAAGAGAAACATCAGCCTTCACATAGAAAATGATGGTGGGATGGTCATTTTTCAGTATGGTACTTATTTGTGAAGTCATGTGTTTATACTCCAGTTGTGTACCAAGTCACAAGCTCATACTGGGAATTCAAAGCTTATAACTGAATCTGTAAGAGTGATTGCTTGCCACATATTCCTGCTAGCTGCTGTTAATGTTATAACTGCTTTCTGTGATCTCTTGTAATCTACTTTTGCCATATTGTAGCTCAAGGTTAATGCAACACAAACAACATTATTTAGGCTTGTGTCTTGGGGGCATGAAGCTCTAATTTGGGGTGAAAATGACCCAATATATTGCATTCGAAGCTTTATTGCTTTTTGCTAGTTCTCCTTTTTCCCCACCCCAAGTTATATTGAACATTCTCTACAACTTAGAACTTTTTGCTTCTAAAAATAAGCCCTCAACTTTTTATTGTCTGAAAAAAAAATAGAGAGGAGAACATTGCATGGATTATAAAAAAATATATAAAGGAAGAAAGAAAAGGTAGGTAGTAGGTAGACTTGGGGTTTCTGATGCTGTAGCAGCCTCTAGGCCCTTGGGATGAAGGTCATCCCCTAAGGAGGTGGGGATAAAATCAGTTATTAGTATGAGAAAGCTTTTTTTTTTTCTACTTTCAGTTCCTGGTCCTCGTTTTTTCTTGCTACCTCGAATATTCACTATGGTATTGGGGATTAAGAGGCAGCAGGGAGCCTCCTACTCCTTAAGCAGGGAAGTAACAAAAGAGGAACAGGTGCTTTTAAGAGACTGGCTCTTGGCAGAACGCCATCTTCTCTATCTTCTTGAAAGCATGGAGGGGGTCACACCTTTACTGGAATTGTATAGGATAGGGCCTAATGGTGACTTCCTGTTACCTCACTCTGAGCAGAGCAGTAATTTAGAAAGCAGGGAGAAAGTCAAGTGCTCTAATTGAAGGGAAGGTCCCCATTGTCCAGTCTACCTGCTGCCCTCAACAGCCTCGTGCACATGTCATGCCCACAGCCGCTTAAAAGCCTCTGGTCTCTCCTAAGCCACCCTGGTTTGTCTCACTCACTGATACACTTGAAGAGTCTCATTAAAGCTTCGGGCCCCTTTAGATGAAAAATGTAATCCATTTACAATTTCGCATTTGATTTTGAGACATTCTCAGATCACTGCAGCACTAGCACCACCTTATGAACTCACTCTCTTGAGACCAAACATTATTTAGATTCCACACAGCTTTGTTCCACACTGAACAAAACAACAATAAACATAATACAGTACAGTGGCGTCATCCATCTAAGCATACTGCGCCTTCATCATGATACACCCTTCCTGCAATTGACCGTAAGAAACCCAGTATCTTGTTAGAAAACTCTTCTCCTTCATTTCTAACTTCTCTAATCCATCTCTGTGAACTAATTCAGGGGGAACACAAAATACAGGTCCCCTTGTAACCAAGCACATGTCTTTGGCACGCACGCATCATCCGATTTGTGACTGAATGAACAGTCTTCCCTTCCCCGGTTGGGAGGGTGCTAGTTGACCGTGGGCAATGCTGATGTGCATGTATATGTAAGACATTTTCTGCTATGGATTTGAATCATTGCGTTCTTTTTAGTTTCCAGTCCAGGATTATTTCCTTTCTCACATTTCCATCATTCTGTCTCCAGGCAGAAAGAAAGCTTGGCATTTTCCCTTGATAAAATAATTCCTTGAGTTCAATAAACCATATCTCAGTAAGGTTGGACTTGGTAGAGGAAAAGGTGATGAATCACTTGCTTGCATGGAAGATACTTGAAGACCTAATGAATGAGTGGAGGAGGGACAGTACTCTAGGAAAGAGTGCAAAACTAGTCCATGTGACACAATTTGTTTCTTATAATCAGTTCTCAGTCTCACTACTTGAGATGAATTCTGTTGCTCATTCTCCTTTTAAGAAAAATTATCAATTTTTGAGTTTGGACAGTCATCCCCCCCACCCTCAGGGAAGTAAAACCAAGCCACGGAAATGAGGCCACTCACCTGGAGATGTACTGAGCTCCAACTCTGCAGCCTGCATAGTAATGGAAGTGGTTTGGATTTTCTCCTTTGATCATGGTAACCACTCAGACACTTGCGTGGCTACCTGTGTCTTTCACATGAGGAAACTGAGACCCAGAGAAGATGGCCAGCCTTCAGGCAGTCGGCTACCTCTGCCAATCCTCATTTTCTACAGTTAGAATTGGGAGGCAATTTCCAAAGTTAGCGGTACCTCCAGAGTAAACGACAACCACGACAGTGGTGCATGTTTTTTTCTTTTCTTTTTTTTAAATATTTTTTTAGATTTAATGTTCAGTTTGCTAATTTTTTAACTCATCACTTTGCTTTGCATGTATAGCAAATACACTGCGTGACTGCCTGGATGCATGCATGAATGAAAGGCAGTTCATTCTGCAGTGATTAAGTGAATTGATTTTGCATTAAAACCAAACTGTAGTGTTCCACACTGCAGTGACTTTATAGTCTCCATCTCAGGAACAAAACATCATCTCACTTTGCACATAACTCTAAAACCCTTGGTAGGACCTCATTTCCTCTCCTGGTAGCACCTCTTGGTAGGACCTCTCATTTTTTAAGTCTCTTTGCGCACTTACATTGGAAGAAGGACTAATTTTACATTGTAATGATTGTACCTGCTGTGACAAAGCTCTGATGGTTTCAATTTTTTTTCCAATTTAATAGCTTAAGAAAGAAGATCATCCCTAGAGGAAGTGTCCTAAGGGAAAACCCAGTTTTTTATAGTTTACTTATTGTACAATTGTCCTTCAATGCTAAAAGGAAAAAGAATGAATGTGAGGGAAAAACACAGAATGGTAACTAAGCCTGAAGGTCATTAATGACACAAAGAAGAATAAAAATGATAAAGGGAACACAAAGAAGACACATTCTGTGGAAAATGAAATAGGATTGCTCTTAGCAAGAGAAGTGCAAGGAGTAAGTGGATAGGGGAGATCGTGGTACCTTCCAGAAGGCTCCGCTGGAGCCAAATAATGGGCTCTGGCCCTCACCCAGCTTCACAGCAAGTTTCATAATAATGTGGGTAAGAACTCCTTAGGAGATAAGCCTGGTTTCTTGGAGAAGTTTTTCTTGTTTGCAGGAAGAAAGTCAAGTGTCAGCCAGTCTATGCATCCAAGTAGTCGAATCTATGGAGTGTCAATTAAAGAAGCTGCTGGCTAGGAAGTGTCCAGTGCTTCTAGCCAACGGCTCAAAGCTTTAAGCAGGGTGGACGTCAGTCCCTCTGAATGGCCTATCCTGGACTCACAGGGTTATTAGTGAGAAAGGCATCGTCACCTTTCCTGACACGATTCTCCTGTTCTCCCCCACCCCGATGCCATCTGTGGGGAAGCCATCCATTACTTGTTACTCGGAAGGCCGTGGCTCTAGTGATGTGCGCATGCTGCTTTTGCATCTCACTGCTGTGTTTATACAGAAGTCTCAGCAGAGATAGTGTTCTCCTGCATGCAGGCCTTAAGGCTGACTAAAAAGGTTAGCTGTGGAAAACAGCCAGCCATTTAACTCTGCTCCTACTAAGTATTCTAATCTGTGGCGTCAAGTGAAATAACAAACCCCTTTCGCTTTCTTCAATGTGAGAGCTCTTTTGTATGCATTTTAACAGCAGTGTTTTGGTAATGGATCTGTTTGCTCTGTCCCCAAACACTCAATTCTGGCTCTTTACTCCATAGAAAGAAGCCAAGAGAGCACAAAACACATGATGAAGGTCTGTGTTGAGGTCAGAATGCAAAGACTCGTTGCACTCGTTCATGTCCACTCTGAGGGCTTTTTTCCCCTCAAATGTTCTTGCTGTGACCTACTTCTGTAAGAAAGAAAAATGACTTTGCCATCCTTCTGTGACATTGTGGCTGCCATGAGCTGTTCCCATGCGTCTCAGGATAGGTGGCCTTACGAGGATACGTGTTCATTATTTTCCGACCGCTGAAGCATCTCTCTGTGGTGTCTATATTTGTCCTCGAAGAATGCATCATCGCCCTCTAATTATAGACCATCTCCTGGAATTAGATCTTCGAGTTGTTGGACATCACAACATGTGTGGAAAGTAACCCCTTGAAAAGTCAGGAAGCCAACCTGGATTGCAAGACCCTAACTATGGCATATTGTTCAGAGTAACCCTTGGAAATGATGCTCACATTCAGCCCAATCCCTGCCCAATGACATGTTTTTAAATCACTGCTAAGCGAAGTTGACTTTAAATTTTTGCCCACAGTATGAAAGCTTGTCAGAGAATCCTCGTTCTTAGCATCTTACAGTGTTACTGTAACAGATAAATTTTGCATGGTACAGAAAATCCAGACTCCCAGGACCCCTCGCAGAGCTAGAAAAGAACAACGAGGGCTGATCCCTTGGTCCCAGGGCAGAGGCTTATAATCCAAACCCAAAGATCTGCAAAATTTTGAAGATCACAATTGTTTCTCCTCCTCCTCTTTCTCTTCTTCCTCTTCTCTTCCTCTTCTTCTTCCTTCTTCTCCTCCTCCTCCTCCTCTTCTTCCTCTTCATTTTGCAAAGCGACATGGTTATATTAGGCTACTAAAATTAAGTCTCTGTCCATAAATAACTAATTTGTTTGACATCTTTACAGAACAACAGTAAACCTGGTTCTGTAACTGGACACAATCCCTTCCCCTTCCCCCCACAGCTGTGGCTATGGTGATTTCAGAAGAAAGGACCCTAAGATCTGAGACTCCCCCAGGCATCTTATGCTGGGAGCAGAGAAGTTCCTCACAGCTCAGACCACCAGGCAGGCTGGTGGGCTGAGCCGCACCTGGAGCAGAACCGCGTAGGTATGCATAGCTCCAGCTTGCTACTTAAATTTGACGACTCCTGCTCAGATTGGAAGAGGAAAAAAAATTACAATATGATCCCTAGTGAATAAATTTCTTTCTTCTGCTTTTCATCATTATAGGAATTCTTATTTAATGAGGGCAGAGGGTGAACTAGAGGCATAGACCCAACTAGGGCCCCATAATGATCTACGTATATAATTCATTTGTATAATTATTTATTTATCCCAGACAACAGATACTGACCTAGTAGAGATGTATGTGGACACTAAGATAAGACACTACTGTTCTGCATATACATTTGTTTGATTGGGAGGGATAGATGGGTAGAAAGGGAAAAATGGGTTTCAGATGCTAAAGAGAGGAGGTGTGTGGCTGGCTCCCCCCCCCAATGTCTAGGCTGGACTGGAGCTGCTGAACCTACCATGTGGTATGGCTGTGATACATACGGTACTGCTGTGATCTGTGCAAGGAGGGGATGGAAGTTTGCCCAAGCTCTGCACACTTTCTCCGTCCCATTCTGAGCAGTAGCTCTGTGGAATCAATCATTCAATCAACTTTTCAAGTGTTTGGTAGATGATGGACATCAAACTGGAGTACCAGAACCGTCCAGGACAGCAGCCAAGAGTGTAAGGTGCCTTCCTGGCCTCCTGCCTCACACTTCTGAAACTTGGTGAAGCTGCGCGGCAGATGTGCCCACAGGAACGACTGCAGCATGAGGTTGGCAGGCTTCCAGAAGAATTGAGCTAATGGGCCTCATTGCTCTTCCAGCTCAAAATCTGGAGAATTAACACAAAGATTAGAGACAGGCACAGACCCTGAGGCTTCTGAGGGTGAGGGACTGGGTGTCCCTAAGCAGTTTTTCTAGCTGAGGAGTTCTAGCTCTAGGGTACTTTTGCAATCCCCACCCAATCATGTATGGCCGTGATATGAAGGAAAGGAAAGCAGTTAAGAATCTGCCTGTGTACGTAAATTGGCTTAAACTTAAGACTAAAGGTCTTGGCTGGAGAGAAGGCCAAGCATGCAAGAGCTCTGCCCTGCCTCCTACCGAGGCGGTTCTGACTAATGGCTCCCTTCAGTGGCTGAGGTGTACAGGTAATGGAAAAAGCTGACTCAAGGCTGCCTCCGGGCTCAGTAGAGAATTTATTCTGGAACCACTGTAAGTATTAGGGAGGCCTGAAAATCACTTGCAGAAGGGCTAATGTTATACAGTTCAGGTTCCCCCCAAGGAAAAATGTTTATGAAATGCAACTTTAGTAGCCTGAGTCAGGAGCTACTTGTGTTCTGTCAGCGTCAGAGCCAGTACTAGCTGCACCCTCAGCTAGATCGCGCCATTATATTTGCCAACAGCTTTTTACTTTGCACCCCAAATTTTCTCTCAGCCTCAGAGAGAGCCATTATAGCCATTTACTGTGACCGATGGACGGTGAACCCCTGTGGCAGCCCCATCCAGGTCCCCTGCTCACAGGGCTGCCTCTTGCTTTGCATTGCTTGGGAGCCAAGCAATGAGTCAGGGAAGCAAAGGCTGATGTTCTCTGGATTGAACCAGCTGTGGCCTGCATGGGCCCACTTCTCCTCACAGTATGTGCCACTGCATAGATTATCCTTTCAGCCAGCATTAGATTCCTCGGGCGCTTTGCAGTAGAGAGTCCAGGCCTGAATTCTGTAAGCAGAAGAGGATGAGTAAGATGTGCTGGAGAGGAGAATTATGCAGACACCGTTCCACACCCCATCCATCTTTCCCTGAGTGTTTGTGATTTTAATAAACACTGAGCGCAATTTGGAGACGTAATGTATTTGCTTTGCCTTCGGCCACATTTTGGGCTGAGAAGAGGCGTCGGACTGTTAGGTTCTTTTTCTTCCTTCCTTTCCTTACTCCCTTCCTAACAATGAACAATAAAATATACAAATCTTGTGGTTGCAGATGTAGCTCAGTCAGTAGAGTGTTTCCATAACATGCACAAAGTCCTGGGTTCGCGTCCAGCACCACATAAAGGCAGGCATGTGGTGTGCGTTTGCAGTTCCAGCAGCGTAGAAAGCAGGATCAGAAGTTCAAGGTCCTCCTTGGCTTCTTAGTTGTTTACCGTTGATGAGTTTAACAGTTGCCAAGCACTGAGCTCTCTCACCCAGTGGCACTATTTTTTCTTTTTCTATTTTAGTATTCTATTGGTAAAGAACTGCGGTGTTACTCCCTGGTGTCTGGGACTATTGAAGAACACTGTTATAGTATTTACTGAAATACTCGTGACTTCTTTGTGGACACATTTTCATTTCTTTCTGGGAAATGTGTCAAAGTACAATTGCAAGGTTGCACAGCAGGTGGGCATTTAACTGTGAATAAATTGCCAAACACGTCAGCAGAGCACAGTGAGCCCTGTCACAAAGGTTCAGCAGCTGTCCATAAGAGCCGCCCTGTCCCGTGTCAATGATGTCATATGGGATTGTTAGTATAGTAACATCATGTGCAGCGATTGTTCTTTCTTGCTCTCTTATGTCTTTCATTTCCATACCTTGATTCTCTACTCTTTTCAGATGATTTTTAGTTGTTTAGTTCTTCTCCTTTTAAAGGGTCTCTTGAGATCTTGTAGTTGGTCCATAGTAGCCCTGACCCACCCACCACCTCTGTGTCAATATTGGGTTTTGACACAGCGAGTTTCACTGGCGACTCAGGGACTTAGAAACCTTTTACCATCTGAAAAAAAGAGTGATCTAGATCGTAGAAACTTATGAAATGTGCCCTTCTGTCTTTGTTGCTTCGTTTTCTGCCCTGTCTCCAACACACTGTGCGGTTTAGGGAATATTTTCCTTTAGTGAAGTTAGAGATGTTCCTCTAATTAGCAGGCAAGTTTCAGAACGCATTTAATTGTCTCTAGGAATAGCTTTCCGATACCCAGGGCTGCCACACAGTGGTCAGACCTGCATGCCCTTCCACTATATCGATGAGCACATTGACGACAGGCACTGAGTCACCTCTGTAATTCCTGCCCTGGGGAGTTTCTTGCTGAGACCTTCTGGAACCAGTCATTTCTCCCTCCTACTTCTGTTTTTCTTTTATCCATACAACAATACCTTTAGTCTCTTTTGTTTTTTAATTAATTTTCCTGTCCAGATGGATTGCTTTTTTCCATTCCCACTTTCTGATAATAGAACTTACTGTTTCCTTTTAATTCCAGTGCAAAGGAAATGGACTCGGGAGCTTTGATTTTAGACTCTGTTGAGCAAAATGATTTCATTTGCTACGCTGGTATGTTCTAGTCTGTCCTGCTTAGCTCAGCAAACAGCAGTATGTGCCTCTGAGCTTGGGATCTGAATAGGAGACAAGAATGCTACAAGCAAGGTGCTTTCCTGCTACATTTGGTAACCACACAGTGGTCCCCTACGGGGGAGAGGCCTGGGAATACACACAGACATGAAATTCCCCATCCCAAGTACTTTGTAAGCAGAAGCACAGACTGTAGGGCAGGCGCCGCTCTCGCTGGACGGAGCCCGGCGTCTTGAAAACAGGACCATTCCATGGTGTGATCACCAATGCACACCATCAGACTGCATCCCGTCCTGACAAATAGCAAAAGGCCCAGTCGTCAAGCATTCTTAAACAATTAGGATTGTGTCCACAGGTCCTGACTTTGAGTCAAAATGCTCTCACTTCAAAGAGGGGCACTAAGCACTGATGGGCATGATTGCAGTGGATAAAGCACATCAAGTGTATTTTAAACCCATAAATTCCTAGTGACGCTAAAAATACAAACAAGACAGTCACCACATTCCAGTCTGTGGAAAACAACAGAACAAAGGCTTGGTTTATTTAAATTACGAAGGATGAAAAATGGGAAGAAGAACTTACAATTTAAAGAAACTTGAAACACATGAATTAATTGTTATACTTGGACAGCATTTCCATTTTGATTAAGACAAATACCAGCTGTCTAAATAAATCAGTGAGCTAGCTTGGGAGCTTTGATCCCTAACTGGATATTCGACTATATGAAATACTTATTATTAATTGATTTTAGGTATGATCACAGCTTTGTGGTTCTAGTTTTATAGTAATTCTCTTTGGTAGATATGTCTGAATTACATTTGAAACAAGAGGCCTGAGGTAAACTGCAAAGAGGTATGTGACAAGAGTTTAGATTGAACAAGAATGACAAGAAGTTGGTGGTTTTTAAGTAACAAGTACATGAAGGTTCTCTGTATTACAGCATATGTTAATGTTTGAAATTGTTCATGAGTTAGAAACAGACAAAAGACCAGCTAAGCAGCCTCCAGATTATTGGCAGCCATGGGAACAGAGAGGAAACTAGGGTGAACCGTGGACCTCTCTGTAATCTTCATGCCCTGCCCTGGTCTTGACCCGGACAGGCTCCAGAGTGGTTCTACATATATACAAGAGCCTCCTGCTTGCCGTGGGGCTCGAGGTAAAACCCAGAGCGTGTGATGACATAGCACGTCAATGCAGGCTCGAACCCTGAAACTGCCTGTGTTTCTTCTTACCCTTATAAAAGTTCCAAAAACCATTCTTCAATTAACTCTTCCTTTTAGTTTAAAATTAGCAGGCTAATTACAATTTTATGATTCCTGTTTGTTTCCAGTAAGTCTAAATAAGAGACTTAAGACAGAAGTAGCTTTCTTTTTCTTTAAAAAAGGATATATTGGCATGTTTTCTCTTTAAAAAAAAATTCCGTGGCTTCAGAAGGTGAGTAGCAACCAACTAAAGAAAAATAAGTATGGATACAACTGATTCACCTCTCACTGGCCTTTAGCTGATAACTGATTGCTCCAGATCACAGTCCTTCTCCTGCACTGACTAAACTGTGACCTGACACACAGCTCCCTGGCTGTTCCTTGCTGAGATTTCCATTGGCCTCGGGCTGTGTCCTCTCATCAAAGAGCCATTTCTCTTCACAAGCAGGACTCTCATTTGCCACCCGGTCTCTGCTTACTCCTGCTTATAATTAATCCAAAGGAAAGAATTGACTTTCTTAACAAAGTTGAGTGCCTACACCATCCCAGCTATCACATCTGGCTTAAATTAGAACATTGTAGATACTGTCTTCAAATAATGTCACCATGGCAATTATCTCTGGTCATAATTAGATGGAAAGGAGCTTTTATGGCGAAGTCAATACTGGACGCAAAGACAAAGACTTGATTGCACAGCCAGCTTGCATCCATGAACGGAGCTCATTTAGCTTCTCTGAATCTCGGGGCTTCATTTATAATTTGGGAACACTCAAACTGGATATTTAATGGGAGCGTATTTGTAAGTATTTATGAGACAAGACCATGCCTGGAACTTAATTTCTTCAATGAAAATTATGTTTTACCATATTTATATATATGTGTTTTCCTAAAAGGGCTTATACAGACAATTTTGAAAATTAAATATCCAGTTGATAAAGGAAAATGACACGGTCTTATAATTAACAAAAAAAATTAAACATTTGGGACAGTGCTTAAACTCAGAGCAATTAAATAAACTCACACAAAACCATGGAGACCCCATTGCTCTTTTATTAAATTAGCACTGATTAAAAAAGAGGGAGAGAACTAATGCTGGCATTGTCAGCTGGCTTGGCTCATTGGAAAAATGAATCAAATTATAATAATATCCATACCTTTCAATCTAGCGGTCCCATTTCTGGAGCTTTGTCCTAAGGGAATATTGCAGAGTATGGAAAAAAATCTATAAACAGAACACTAATCATTTCAGCATTGCTGAGGAACTTGGTAAGTCTGGGAACAATTTAAGGTCATAACAGACTGTATGGAGTCTTCTGCAGTTGTTAAAGTAAGAATGGAGACTTACTGAGCAGCTAAAAATGCTACATATGCTACTGTTAAAAATTCCCCTTGAAAGAGCTTGGAAGTAGTATAGAGCAGTACCCAATTTAGATTTATATCATGTCACCCTTTCAAAAAGTATAAAATCAAACAAATTTCAATAATTTGAAAAAGATACCTCTTAAAACTACATGGGGAAAGAATCCAAAATGAAAATTATGCTAAGGTATCATACAGCTTTATGATAATATTATTTTTTAATTTTGTAAAAACAATATTTAAGATCAAATTTTCAATTTTAGTTTAAATATATTCAGTATAAAAAAATTGAGAAGTCTGCAAAATCTGCTGTGTGATATGTTGAGTTCTGGAAAATAAGACGAGATGGTGAAAAAGAAACACAACTGTGTGGGTGACATACCCATTCACTACTGTGTGTAACTCAGTAGTGCCAGGCTGCCAGCCTGTTAATTACAATGGCATTCTCAGGCAGCCACCTGCTCCAAGATGCATTTCAGAATCAACTTCCTGAGTTGCTGGAGTCAGAAATCTCACTGATAATACTGACCCAATGTGAATTAGACTTTGAAGAATGCACCCTAAGGCTAGCTACAGAGGGGCTACATTGAAGCAAACCACACAAGACCATTTGCCAAATAATACAGCATTGTTTTTACTTGACATTTTTATTGAGATAGTTTTGTAGAGCTTTCCGTAGTTGCAAGAAATAACGCAGAAAGATACCTGTCTACTTGGTTCCGTCGCCACCTGTGACACTTTACGAAGCATCAAGGTGCCGATGTGGTTACGACCCTCTCGTCTTGGTGTGGGGGGAGGGGGAGTTCTGTATGGTTCTGTCTCCTGTGTTTTTTCCTGCATCTATTACCACAGTCCTGACCCTGAGCTTTTCTGTCACTGTCATCAAGATCCATCCTGTCACCTCTTAATCATACCCACCGTCCCCTCTCCAGCACCCCTATTCCCTAGCAATCATTATTCTGCTCT